>JANRMT010062841.1:12182275-12198324 GCA_026402145.1 Polypterus bichir lapradei
AGTGTAGGCAGAAGGAGACAGAGACAGAGAGAAGAGAAAGAAGTGCTGTGGGCTGCAAACATTTTGATTGGTGTACCGTTCATTGGTGGGAAACCATTTGTGAAGTGTTCCCCACACAATAAGCCTGTGTGTTTTGCTGAAGTTGTACCTTGTGTCTGTCATTTGTCAGCTTTGGGAAGGTGGAGTGCCCCCTGGAGTGGACAAGATAATATATTTAATACATAATATAATAGATATATGTAGATATATAGATATGGATATATGTACTGTATGTGTACGTATATATATGTATGTGTGTGTGTGTGTATATTTATATATATATATATAATGTGTATATAATTAATTTTTTTTTAATATTTACATCTTTCAAGTGCCTGTAATAGAATGGCTTTCTGTGAATGGTTGATTCCTGCTTTGCACCTGATGCTTCCTGGATAGGCTTTGGCCCTTGTGACCCTTAACCAGATTGGGTGGACTTGATGATGAACTGATGGATGGTCTTCAGAGAGATCCTGTAGATTTTTTGGACAGAAACAAGATGACATTTTAGCATCCTTTTCCTTTTGGAGCTGCTGTGTCTAGTCCTGTGTCATCGATGCACCCAGCGTGGGTCCCAGAGGTAACGCCACATTCAGAGTTTGATTTGCCACGGGGTGTGCAGCTTTACAGCTGTTGTGTTTGGAGTGCGTTTCCTGGTAACAGAAATCCCAGGGCTGATTACTTTTGTGACTGTTGGTGTCTCCCGACTGTTTGTTAAGGAAGTCCTGATTTCCTCGCCGCCGGTCTCTGTGGTTTGACATGAGTAGCTTTTCCACTATGCAAAGCAGACCCTGACGCTGAATGACAGTGCCTGCCCACCTGCTTACCTCCCGAGTCTCGGGTTTCTCCGTTGTGGGTGGGACCCTGGAGGTTCTCAATCAGTGCTGGCTGAGGCCGCTTGGAGTCACTCATCAGGGTCCTCACTGATCTTTACTGTCGGCTGTGCAGACTCACCTTGGATTTAGCTGACTTTATTTATTTATTTATTTAATTTAGTTCTGTTATTATTTTTTTTTTTCTTTCTTGCCGGCTGGCCTTTATGAAGAAAGACAGACCGAATTAGAGAGGAGGTTCAGATGGGCAGCGTTCACTCCACTCCTTGCTTTCAGATGATTTGAATGAGCAGCGGGTGTGTTTTGTGAGCATCGGGAGAGGAGTGTCTCGGTGTCTTCAAGGGGCCTCTTCTCACTCCGCTACCTGAAATAAGGATGGCAGATAGACGGCTCCCGAAAAGCAAAGGAGACCTGCAGTCATCTGTGATTTCGAACAGCCAGATCACAGCACTTAAAGTACGTGTGAGGGAGTGTGTGGGCCGCTCTGTGCTGGACTGCCAGCCATTGCGAAGTCGGTCCCTGCCTGTACTTTTCTGTTTAAGGCTTAGCTCTGGTGTGACATTGGACTGGAAACAAAATGGGGTTAGAAAATGGATGGAAAATAAAGTGTCCTGCAATGGACCAGGGACCTGTCTAGGGCTGTGTATTTAGATACAGGAATCATCTTGTGTTCATCATCTTGTGGTGCACTGGAAGGGGAGAAGATTTAGAAAAAGGATGGAAGGCTAATACAGCTCCCAGTGGTGGATTGGGTTCCATTACAGAGTTGCTTCCAGCCCTTTACTGGTGTTTGCCGGGGTAGCCATCAGACCACTGGACAGACTTTGCTGGGCTGTGATTAAAAAAAATACAAATTTAGAGCAGGTGGATAATCGAGTGGTTAGCGATTGGCTGCCATCATATCCGGGGTTTGCTTTTGCGTTCCCCCTTTTGTTTGCAGGGATAAAGCTGAGAGCTCCTTGTTGTCCTGTACTGGAAAAGCAAGTAGCCACCCTGATTGAACATAAGCTGCGCTAATTTGGGGAGCTCATAAGAAACGTAATGATTTACTTCATGAATGTAGAACTACATAATAATCATCAATATATGCGTCAAATGTTAGAAATATAAAAATGTGATACTCGAAAATATCTCTTGCATTTAGTTGGAGGCTGGGGTCACTGAACCCAAATGGGCCACGTTCTGCGATTCAGTTGCTGAGGTGGCCGCACAGAGATGTGGCTGTAAGGTCATTGGTGCCTGCTGTGGTGGTGATTCCCCGAACTTGTGGGTAAAGGGAGCCGTCAGACTGAAGAAGGGGGCCTTTATTAGTTTGTGGGACTCCAAAGGCAGTTGACAGGGACTGACAGGCCAAGCAGAGTACGGCAATGGCAGTTGTGGAAGCAAAAATTTGGGTGTTGGAGTTCGTTGAGGTCATGGAAAATGACTTTCGGTCGTCCTCGAAGCGATTCCCGGAAAACCATCAGGCGACTCCGTAGGGAGAAGCAGTGCTTCACTCAGGCGTTTTATAGCAAGGATGGAAAGCTGTTGACCTCACCCGGAGGTGGAAAGAACAACTCAAGGATCTCCTAAATGCCACTTATACTGAAGCAGGTCAGGGGGCTCGGAGGGGGACTTGGCCATCACTGCAGCTGAGGTCTCTGATGTAGTTAAAAGAAACTCGGTGGTCGGGCTCCGGGGTAGGATGATATTCACCCTGAGTTCTTAAAGGCGCTGAATGTTTTTGGGCTGTCTTGGTTGACACGTCTCTTCAGCATTGTGTAGATGTCAGGGAGGACAGTGTCTCTGGATTGGTGGTGGTCCCCATTTTTAAGAAAGGAGACAGAATGGTGTGTTCCAACTTTAAGGCTATCGCACTGCTCAGCTTCCCTGGGAAGGCCCCTGCCTCCAGACTTCTGGCAAGGAGGATCTGTCTGTTGGAAGAGCATCAGATATGGGAGGAACAATGCGGATTTCATTCCAGTCGCAGAACTCTGGACCAGCTTTTTACCCTCACAAGGATTCTGGAGAGTTCATGGAAGTATGGCCAACCAGTCTACATGTGTTTTGCAGATTTGAAAAAGGCATATAACTGTATCCCTCAGGGTGTCCTGTTTGGGATGCTTCGGGATTATGGGGTACCTGGCCCGGGGTACGCTATTTGTTCCCGATACAGCTGGAATGAAAGTTTGATTTGCGTTGCCGGCAATAACTTTGATGTGAATATGGGACTCCACCAGTGCTGCCCTTCATCTCGCCGATCCTGTTCATAATTTTTTTGACAGAATTTCTAGGGGCGGTCAAGAAGTAGAGGGTGTCCAGTTTGGTGACCTCAGGATCACATCTCTAATTTTTGTGGATGACGTGACCCTGCTTGGCTCCACTGAGCTGTGAGCTTTGATACACACAGGGGTTGGAAGTGAAGTGTGAAGTGGCCTGGATGAAGATCAGCACCTCCAAGTCCGAGGTCATGGTTCTCAGCTGGAAAATGATGGAGTGCCCTCTCCAGGTTAGGGAACGAGGTGTTGTTTAAGTATTTTGGGGTCTTGTTCATGACTGAGGGAAGCAGGGAGAGCAACAGGCAGATTGGAGAGGCCTGCACAGTCATGCAGATGTTGTACTGGTCAGTCATGGTGAGGAGAGAGCTTAGTCTTAAGGACTAAAGGCGAAGCTTTCGGTCTTTGTTCCTTCCCTCACCTAGGGGTCACGAGCTGTGAGTGGTGACAGGAGAACTAGATTGCGGGTACAAGTGGCAAAAATGAGTTCCTTTTGTTGGCTGTCTAAGTTCAGCATTAAGAATAGGGTGAGGAGAGCAGACATTCAGGAGGAAGGCAAAGCTGAAAAAATATAAATTTAGAGCAGGTGGCTAATCGAGTGGTCAGCGATTGACTGCCATCATGTCCAGGGTTTGTTCTGGCTTTCCCCTTTTGTTTGCGGGAGTAGAGCTGAGAGCTCCTTGTTGTCCTGTACTGGAAAAGCAAGTAGCCGCCCTGATTGAACATAAGATGCGCTAATTTGGGGAGTTCATAAGAAACATAAAAAAGAAACATTACTTCATGAGGTAGAAATGTTGGAATTATAAAAATGTGATACTCGAATATATCTCTTGCATTTAGTGGGAGGCTGGGGACACTGATCCCAAAGGGGCCACATTTGGGTGCCAGAAAATGGATGGATAGATGGATGGATGGTGTGCTTTGATTTAAAAGTTTAAAGTCTGAATATTCTCAATTGTAAAAAAAAATGTGCAAATTTTCACCCAATGATTGAGGTCCATAGTGGGCAACATCTGTAGTAAAGGACCAAAAAACGAAAAATAACATTGTTCTCCTTGTACCTGCTGCCACTCGGCACTATTTTTCGGGAAACATGGTATTTCCTTTCATCTTTATGCAGATGACTGTCAGGTTTATTTCCCTCTGAAGCGCCAAGGTCCATGTTCTGTCCAGCCCCTGCTTTATTGCCTTATTGACATAAGGAGTTGGATGGTATTAAATTTTCTAAATTTTAATGAGAACAAAACAGAAGTCATGCTATTTAGTCCCAATGGCACCAGCGGGACCCCCTGCATCGACCTTTCCACTGTGGCTCAATTTGAGAAATCCATGATCACAAATTTAGTTGTGCTGATAACTGCAGTGTTTTTATTTAATCCACGGCTTCTCCGCTGTTTTATTGTTCGTTTATTACGATTATAGTTATTGTGTAGGTATTTTAGACTTACTTTACATTGTTCGGGTACCCATTTCCTTTATCATTCCAACCGTACCCCCATTAACATGTCTATCAAGGTGATCACCATCGATCAAAGAACTGTCACTTACCAAGTGGTTTCCATGCCCGGAGATGGCACCTGCCTTTTCCATTCTCTGTGTTACATATTGCACGGCCATATCAGGCTCACTCTTGATATCCGGAAGAACATTGTGTCTTATGTATTGAATGACTGGGACAGGTTCAAGGTGTGGACTGATGACGGTACAGGAGATAATTATACTACACAGGGGCACTAGAAGAGTGAAATGCTTAAGCCCTTCACCTATGGTTCTGCATGTGAGTTGATGGCTGCTGCTGAATTGTTCGGTTGCCGCTTTCAAGTGTACCGAAATGGCCAAATATTTTACACCTTTCGACAACCACCAATGCCTCTTAAACATCTTACATTCACAGGTGACGATTTCAGTAGTGGACACTTTGATGTTTATGAATGTTTAAACTCTTAAAAGCTGGATGTGAAGTTATCGATGAAACCGGTTGTGTGCTTACAACGCTTGACAGATGCCGAATGTCACTTCAACACAAGTCCTACAAATACTGTCGTAATTGAAACAAACCATGAAACTCAAACCGATTATGACAGCAGCAATCCAAGCTGTGAGATTTGAAACAAGATTACTGTTCACATGGCCAACTATACGTTGCATGCTCAAGAGTAAGCTCAGCGCACAGCTTGGTCATGTTACAACCGGAGGGCCGAACTCACAATGTGGTATACAAAGAGATCCTTAACAAATAATTATTGGTATATTTTCCCTCGGTTTAAAAAGGTTAAATTTTCTTCTTAATAAAAATTTTAAGGCAGTACTTTGCCGCTGCGAAGCGCGGGTATTTTGCTAGTCTTATTTAAAACACACTTTTACTCTCTGGCTTTTAACCCAGTATGACATGTTGGCTATCTGTATAATTTTTATTAAGAATCTCTTCAGTTCTTATGTGTTTATGTCAGCGTTTTTCAACCTTTAAGTATTTGCGACCCGAGTTTTCATAACAGTTTTAATTGCGCCCCCCCTAACATTTTTTTGAAATGTAGATGCATATTTTATTATACCTACTTAACTTTTATCGACATTTATCTAACTCTATATTTATTGTTCTAGTATCAGAATGTAGTTTAAGTTAATTTGTTTTGGTTTCAACAGATGTTTTTTCATATTTTTGATTCTTGTTTTCTTTTTTCACATCTTCGCGCCCCCCTTTTTGTTACTTTGCGTCCCCCTAAGGGGGCTCGCCCCATAGGTTGAGAACCACTGGTTTATGTGTTTCTGTTTCATTTACCCTTTGGTTATGTTTGTCTGATATGTTGGGTTTTCTTTATTTTTTTTTTTTGTACAGCACTTTTGATGTTGTTTTTAAAGTGCTTTATAAATAAATAAGTAAATATTTGTAATAACTAATCTTCAAATATTGCCAAATGATACTCCACATGCTTATGTTTCAAATTTGACATTTTTAGCCTTTGAGTGTGGCTCTTAGAGGCCTAGGAATCCTACTGTATATCAAAAATATGATCTTACCTGCGATCAGCAACCTCAAAATAGCATAAAACGACAATCCTTATGCCAATTTTTACGATCCTGGCCAAAAAAATGGGGAACAACCAAAAGCTTGATGGCTTGCATAAGCAGACATCAAGACGAGTCTAACGGTATGTCATATGTGGGGGATTTTCTCTTACCAGTGAGTCAGGAGGCACCGGACAAACAAAAACCGAAGTGATTTTAAAGCATTTATCCATAATTTGTAACAATACAAAAATGGGTAAAACAGTACCCTGTAACGAATGGGCATCTTGTGTAGGGTTGGTTTCATCTTTCCATCTTTCATTTTGCCTTAATGAATGCCAGCTGCTGTTACTGTCCTCTACTGGACAAAAAACAGTTTTATAAAATGAACATTTGGTGGTGGACTGCCAACCCATTCAGACCTTGATTTTCCTCAACCCAAAAATGATTCTCACGCTCCTACAGCGGCCAGGTAGAGGTGCTGACTACTTAACCACTGTATGTGATCCCGGATAAATGTCCGAAAATAGATACATGGACGGATGGAATTTTTAATAAATATGATTATCTTTTGTCTTCCTGTTTCCACTTTCATCTCTATAAATATATAAAATCCAGCATCTGCACGTCTGTATGTCTGTCCACTTTTCACGAGAGAATTACTTAACGGATTTAGATCAGGCTTTTTTTTTGTTTTATAATTTTCTTGAACATTCCAGTTGATTTTTCCGACTTCCCTCATTGAGCTAAGTATCATAGTTCGCTTGTGGTACTTATTTTAATTGCACAAATCCGAGAAACGTGCAGTGGGCCGAAGGGAGGGGGGGGGGGCATGGACGTCCTGACCCACACGCCAGCCTCGAGGTGTGTACCTTACCTCCGCTTAGCTAGTGAACGAGAGAACCGCTTAACGGATTTAGATCAGGTTTTTTTCCTAGTATTTGCTGGAACATTCCGGTTAATTTTGCGACTTCTCTCATCATGCTAAGAATCATATTTCGCTCCTGCAAGTGAACTATTCGCGCTAATTCGAGAGAGAAGCTGGCGGGGCCCTCCTCACTAATGCGCCAGCCTCGGGGTGTGTACCTTAACTCCGCTTAGCTAGTGAACGAGAGAACCGCTTAACGGATTTAGATCGGGTTTTTTACTAGAATTTGCTGGAACATTGTTGTTGATTTTTTGACTTGTCTCATCACACTAAGAATCATAGTTCACTTGCACGAGCGATGTATTCACGTTAATCTGAAACAGAGGCTACGGGCCGAGGGGAGGGGGAAGCGTGACATCAGCAGTGGGGGGCCAGGCAGGACCCTCCTCACTGTCCTGTTTCACTACTACAAGGGCGGAGCCGCGGGGGACAGCTAGTTTAGTATATTATTAAATTAGTGGTAGGATAGTGGTTCAGTGGTTAATGCTACTTTTGCAGGAGAATGGGTTCAAATCTGGGTCTGTGTTTGGATGTTCTCCTCATGTCCATACAGGCTTTTGTTGAAGTGTTTGACAGATTGTTGAGGGATGTGCGTTTCTAGGCAGGGTCTGAGTCATTTGAGTTCATTTCTGATAACTGATCCAACAGTGCCATCTGTGGGTTTACCAGACATTTGGATTTGGTGTTGTGCCATCTTCAGCTAACATCCTACTTTATAATCATTTTCAAAACTCTGCTAAATTAATGTCTCTTAATGGTAGGTAGTATTGTAAACTATGTTCTGAGATTTTTCAGGTAAGAAAGAAAACATTTTCGAGGGATATTCGCTAATTACGGCTTCAGAGATTGGCAGCATGTTGCATGTTGATCGGCTCATATGCTTTGTGGTGGACTCACACAAACACCACAAGCCCACCAACTGCAAACCCACAGGCTCCTTGACCTTGGGCTGAGCAGATAATGATTCTGAACACTGCTAGGTGAGCTCTTGCAGATGACATCAGAGGAGTCTACTCCTTCACGTAACTCCCACTTAAATACGAAGCACAATCCACCACTCTGTAGTAGTGCTGGGTGGTATACCGGTTCATACCGAAAACCGTTTTTTATTTTTGTTATGATATGGATTTTTCTTATACCGCAATACCGGTTTAAATAGCCTAAACAACATTCGAAACGTGGCACAGCGGGAAACTGTTTAAGGGGGGTCTTTTTTCACTGCGACACCCCTAAACACGCATGCAACGGAGTACATGCGTTAGTGGAGGTATTGAGCAGTGAAAATGAACAGAGAACATTCAAAAACTGTTGCAGCAGATGATAAAGTTGAACATGATGACACAGAAGAACTTTTGCCGAATAAAGAAGCTGCGTCTGTTGTCTGGAGATTTTGGTTTTAAAAGGTCGGATGTGGACCAAACAACTATTTACTGCAAATGCTGTCAAGCTAAAGTTGTCACCGGAGGCGGTAACACGAACAATTTGCTGCACCTCCTTAGCTGCAAACATGCTTTGGTGTACCATGAATGTGTGGAACTAAGATTGGCACCCTCGACGTCCTCGGGTAAAACTGAAAAAGTGAGAGGACACTCGAGTCAGACGTCACTTGTAGACGCGTTTGCTAGAAGTACTGCCTACAACAAAAAAACCAAACGGTCGATCGAGATAACCAACGCCATTACAATCCATACAGCTAACATGTCAGTGGACAGAGATTGTTAACATTAACAAAGTGTAGTTGGTTTACAAAAAATATTTACTATTTATTCCTTTTCTAAGACATGTTCAGTGCAATACAACTTTTGACAAGCACCTCTGGATATTTTACGAAGTCTAAATGCCTCTCTGGATAGTTGAAAATATGGCGTCAAAATTATAGTTTAAGTTGTTTGCAAAATTTGTTCAATAAAATGGTTCTATATTTTGACTGCATCTGTCATGAAATGTGATTCCTTCTCTTCATTAGTGCCACCCCGTTGAAAACTATCACTTTATGGGGCCATGCAAACCTGTATTAATACTTGTGTGCACATTAAAATTTTTTTTGTACAATTCTCATGACAGTGGAATAGATTATTCTTAGCTAGTCTACTGCATGGGGAAAAAAATACCGTTGAATACCGTGAAATTGGTATAATTTTGAAAAATACCGTAATATAGAATTTTGGTCATACCGCCTAGCCCTACTCTGCAGTTCAAATCCTGCCGACTACGCCAAGTGTTTTGCTGTCCCGGACCTGCACAGTCCATAAGCTATCTCAGTTCACAGATTTGTTCTCCGTTTTGTTCATGTTAGGTGGTCTACTGACTCCTATAACCTGGTCCTAAATGCCAGGCTGGCCTCTGTTCCCTACAATGATGAATTGGATTAAACAGGTTAGATGGTATGTGGATGGATATTTATAAATTAGAGACAAATGTCTGGTATTGAAGGGCGGCATGGTGGTGCAGTGGTAGCGCTGCTGCCTTGCAGAGAGGAGGCCTGGGTTTGCTTCTCGGGTCCTCCCTGCGTGGGTTTCCTCCCACAGTCCAAAGACATGCAGGTTAGGCGCATTGGCGATCCTAAAAATTGTCCCTAGTGTGTGCTTGGTGTGTGTGTGTGTGTGCCCTGCAGTGGGCTGGCGCCCTGCCCAGGATTTGTCCCTGCCTTGCGCCCTGTGCTGGCTGGGATTGGCTCCAGTGGACCCCCATGACCCTGTGTTAGGATTTAGTAGGTTGGGTAATGACTGACTGACTGACTCTCTGGTATTGAACTTCACATGGACGGTTTCAAATTTGTTTTTGATAATTTATTCCATTTTGCTCATGTACAGACTGAGATGAACTGGTGTCCTGTGTGGCTCGGATCAGTTTTATGTCTCATGGTAATGATTCAACTATTATTACTATTGGAGTCGCGACCAATTTCAAATATGGATTGGCAAGCATCCTATTGTCCTCTAACTCTATCCCACCGTCCATCGACTTAGTTTCTCGACCGTCCTGTTGGCAGCTGGAATTGTGGAGATTACTTTAATCATATTTGTCCAAAAAATCTTATTTTGTAACTTAGATTGTTGTTGTTTTTTTTTTTTTTACAGCAAAAGTTGAAGGAAGAGCGGGAAGCCAAGCGAGCACAGCTGGACAGTCGACATGACTACGTGCTGGGGATTGTGGCCTCTTGCCTGGGACTCGAAAAAGGGGAGATTGAAGACGCCATTTTGGAGGGGTCGCAGGTACACTTGACATTCACTTAACTCTTTGAGGGCTGAATATATTTCCAAAAAAACTACGTTTTCTGAAAAGCATACAAAGCAACGGTTTCACACATACGTAAATCGACATAAAACACCTGTTGCTATCGCCTCCTGTTCCCTGTTTCTGGCAGCTGTACAGTGGTGGCTTGATGGCCAGCAAGAATGAGCGGCTGGCTGTCTTTGTGTGGCATTTGGGTGATGACGGCAGTTGCAGTGTGACGCACTCTGGTTTGTACCTCCTGTCATCGTAAGTGGCGGTCCTCCCAGGCGAACATTGCACAGCTACACAAATGTGTTCAGCGCCATCTGGGGACCAATCAGACGAATGCTGGTACCTCACTTTGATTTTCAATCTCCATCTCCAGATCACTTGCATCAAAATCGAAGTCCGACAAGTCAGAGTCCATTTGAGCGATAATACGCAAAACGTCATCCACGGAGGATTTTGCTTTGCGCTGTCGATTTGGTCTCTCGCCAGATAGCGATGCCATTTTAGAGGTTGTTTGCTCTTCACTACTCGTACACGCGCAGGGAATCGAGGTCAAATCAACGAAGCTAAATTTCCTTCTAGCAGGGAGAGTCGAGCTAAAACATAACGGTAAGTTTAATCGCAGTTTACAGCCGATTACCGTTCTCTACCCCTGAATTTCGACAAAAGTCGACATCCATCCTGAAAAAGCAAAACAGTTGCATGGCGTGAGAGCCGACTGATCCTGTTTATGGAGAACCCCAGAACTGGAGACCATCTGGTGTGAACAGTCATGACCAGGACTCACATATCCTCCCTAACTTATCAAAGACTGCTAGTCAACATTGCTGGCACCTGCCTAGCGTACCGTGGATTCAGAAAGTTTTCAGACTCCTTCACTTTTTCACATTTTTTTACATTTACAGTCTTGTGCTAAAATCATTTAAATTCATTTTTTTACCTTCATCACGCAACACTCGATACCCCAGAATGACAAATTGAAAACGGGATTTGAGATATTTATGGCAAATGTATTACAAATCTTCTTCTTTCAGCTGCTCCCGTTAGGGGTTGCCACAGCGGATCATCTGTCCGCATATGCATTTGGCAAAATTTTACACCGGATGCCCTTCCTGACGTAACCCTCCCCATTTATCCGGGCTTGGGACCGGCACAAAGAAACACACTGGTTTGTGCATCCTCTGTGGCTGGGTTTATTATGTATATATTTAATATACTGAGCAATCTTGGTGTTATGATCCTCAGAGACTGCTACACTGACAATGACTACTACATAAGATAGATCGATAGATAGAAATGAAAGGCACTATACAGTAGATAGATAGATAACCTAAACTGTTACGTTGACACACGTATCCAGACCCTTTACTCGGTTCTTTGGCAGCAATTTCTGCTTGGAGTCTGACGTGACAAGCTTCACATGCCTGGAGTTGGAGATTTTCTACCGTCGTTCTCTGCAGATCCTCTCAAGATCTGTCAGGGTGGATGGAGACCATTGATGGACTGCCACTTTCAGGTCTCTCCAGAGATGTTTGATTATGCTCAAGCTCTGAGCTCTGTCTGGGCATCTCAAGGACATTCACAGAGTTGTCCCTAAGCTGCCACACCTGAGTTGTCATTGCTTTGTCCTGTTGGACCCTTCAGCTAAGTCTGAGGTTCAGAGTGCCCTGGAGAAGGTCATCTTTAAGGAGATCACTGTACTGTACCTACATTTGGATTTCCCTCATCCATTTTTTAGTCTTTCAGTCCCCAACTCCACAGGATGATGATGATGTGCCACCACCACTGGAATGTTATTGCACAGGTGATGAGTAGTCAGGCAGGTTTCTTCTAGACATGATGCTAATCTTGGCTTCATCAGACTAGAGAATGTTGACAGAGGTCCCTTTAGGTGCCTTTATGCAAACTCCAGGCTGTCTTTAATGTGTCTTCTGCTTGCTTGTGTCTGGCAGCTCTGTCACAAAGCCCAGATCAGTGAAGTGTTGCAGTGGTGGTTGTCCTCCTGCAAGTTTCTCCCACCTCCACACAGGTTCTCTGGAGCTCAGACCGTCAGGTTCTTGGGTCACCTTTCTTACCATGGCTCTTCTCCCACAATTGTCTCTGTTTGATTGAGCAGGAAGAGGAGTTGCGGTTGTTCCAAACATCTTCCATTTACAAATAATGGATGCCATCATACTTTTGGGAACCTTCAGTTCTGCAGGAATGTTTCTGTTTCCTTCCTCAGATATTTGCCCCAACACAATCCTATCACTGAGCTCTTTGGTTTGACACCAATGTAGACAAACTAATTAAAAAACAAATCATTTTAATGAATTGATATTGAACTTTTTTCAAGTTACTTAAATATGACAGTTAAGCAGTGAAAAATCGGAGTCTATGAATGTAGCTCAGAAGATCAGAAGAAGATCAGAAAATACATTTTCTTTAGAAAAGCACGAAGCAAGGTGTTGTGTCATACAGCTCAGATGAATTGGGTGACCTTTAATCCCCATCGTTACAATTTACCTGTGTGTCACGACCCCATGAACCCAGGGGACACAACCCCTAGCAATGGGAACGCTACAAAAATATGGCCAGAAATGAAACTACATCTTAAATATATGACACCGTTAAGCTCCATGCTTGTCTGATAAGAGTTTCTACTTGAACGTTGACTTCTGGTGCCGTCGTTCTTTAAATAGTTCCCCATGCAGAAAAGGTGGGACTTCCAGGCTGTGAAAGATCAGCTTTGGCACAGACAGACATGGACTCAAAATGTACAAAACACGCACCGTTTATTTTCCCCAACACACAACACCAACACAGTGCCCAAAAATACCATAGTCCTTTCTTTTTCTTCAGGCCGCCTCCTCTCCTCCTTGTAAGCTCCGTCCCCTTCCACCCAACTCCAGCTCCTCGAATGGAGTGAGGCGGCCCCTTTTATCCCGCCCCAGATGTGCTCCAGGTGCTCAGTGATGGTCAATCAATCACTCAATCAACATTTATTTATATAGCACATTTTCATACAAAAAAATGTAGCTCAAAGTGCTTTACAAAATGAATAGAAAAATAAAAGACACAATAAAAAATAAACATAAGTCAACATTAATTAACATAGAATAAGTAAGGTCCGATGGCCAGGGTGGACAGAAAAAACAAAAAAAAACCTCCAAAAGCTGGAGAAAAAAAAATAAAATCTGTAGGGGTTCCAGACCAAGAGACCGCCAAGTCCCCTCTGGGCAATCTACCTAACATAAATCAAACAGTCCTCGGCGGAAGTGCTGCCCTTGCACCCAGAAGCACTCTGGGCGTACACGGTTCCTGGTTTGGCAGCACTTCCTGGTGTGGTGGAAGTGCTGTCCTCCAGGGCTCTAGGACTGCCCAGGCGCCCCCTGGTGGTAGCCACAGGTCCCTACAAGGTTGAGCTTCCCAGCTCCAGTTCCATGGCTCTGATGGAATCCAGGGGGGCTGCCCTCTTGCGCCCAGGGAAAGGCAGTGCCCCTCTCCCGGCCCATCCTTCTTCCAGGCCTCCCGGAGGGGCAGGATCCCTGGTCGTCTGCCATAAGTCAAAAACCGGAAGTGATGTCACAGCTCATCTCGGGACTCTTCCACTGTTCTATGGATTAAAGAGAAGCAGGCATTAGTGACTGTGGTCTCTCAGGCACTTGGAATGGTGGGCTTACCTTGCTAGAGCCCTATAGACGTGTTCCCCATGCGCGCGTGAGCAATGCCATTTGTTATATAGTGTCTTCCATCTGAATATACTTCTACAGTATATAATGCACCTTTCATTTGTATGTTTCTATTTGACTTTTCCTTGTTGTTGTCCCAGTCATTTATTTTTGTTTAAAGTGACTTCCACGTCACAAGTACATAACACCCTTCTTCCTTGTGAGCCCAGGCAGATTGTTGACTCTCAGAATCACAGACTAAGGGTCTGACCCCTGTGAAGGTGCTCTTGTCAGGCTGACATCTTAAGCTGTAGGCCTCACCACACTTTATGCTCATCCTTAGTTGTTGCGGCAGTGCAAACCCGAGTGATGGCTTCAGTAACCTGATTTTCTTTTTCTCTTTTTTTTAACACAATGATCAGATTGACCAATTAGACCATTTCTTTGCTGCTGGAGGACAAGCCCATCTTATGTTCTACTATCAAGATATGGAGCCGGCAGAAGCAGGTGCTGTACATACATCTTTGTTTTATTTAAGATTTCCAGTGTAGAGCTGGGTGGCAACTCCCGACCCTTAAAGGCTTTAGGGGAGAAGCAGCTGACAGAGACACCTCTGTGACTTTAATGTGCTGTCGTTTACACGTGCATTTATGGGCTTAGCAGATTCTTTTATCCAAAAGTGACTTAACAAGGAGGCCAAAGTAGTCAAAAATGAGTCAGCCTAGGAAACTGTTTAGGACCAAATGAGACAGGATGAGATCACAAAAGTGATCATCACAAGGGCAGAACGTAAGAGACGTGAAGGGTTAACACCAGGGAGGTTCAAAGAAGGAGAATTCGATAGATAGATAGATACTTTATTAATCCCAAGGGGAAATTCACAAATTGACAATTCTGCTTTGTGCGTCCTACATAGGAATCTCCTCTTTGGTATTTTTTATTTTTTTTATTTTCATGCATTAAATATTCACTAGCAGGTGTGTTTGAACCTGAAATACTACAGCATAAGGGCCAACTGGACAGAAAAGTAAATGAAAAGATTCTAAAAGTGTTTCATGGTCAGCAAGCATCTATCACTTTAAAGGGAATGCATTTTAAGGGTATGTTGGGCCAGATATGGCAGAAGTGAAATGCTCTCATTTCCTCAGGTGTGGCAACTTCAGGCACAGCAGCAAGTGTTGCGAAAAGCAGGAAGGCCAAAGTGTTTGTGACCGACGGCAAAGATGTGGCATTGAGTGGAATCTGCGTGTTCTTCACAAGAGCCAACGTCTCTAAAGCGATCACGGCAGAGAATGTCCACAAGGTAAGGAGTCACCTTAGTGTCTGCTGGGCCACTGCGTCTGTCATTTGACATTTTACACGGAACTGACCACGCTACAAAAAATAACATAAAAATAAAAATAATGCATTACATTCACTCATTAAAACAGTGATGTCAATATTTATCATTTCATTATGAGCTGCTAGTGTTAATGTTACTTAACTGGTCATTTTATGGCATATGACTGATTATCTATCTATCTATCTATCTATTGTGACGGACAGCCGGGTCCCATGCCCGGTCGGGACGCCCCTGCTGCATATGTTCCGGGGGAGCCACCATGGACAGCTCAATACCTCTCCCGGGACGCTAGGTGGCAGCCTCCCTGGCCAATGTTCATTTCCCACTCTCCCACGTGGCTCCATGGGACACGGAGTTCTCTACAGCCTGGTTGGGAGATGGGGTGACCACTAGGGGGCGCTGCCAAGACTCAAGAACCTGGCTGGACAAATCTTCAGGCCCACCTGGAGGTGCAATTAGGACCAGGTGGTCAAGCACCTGGAACACTTCCGGGTGGGGTATAAAACGAGCCAGTCTCCACCACCAGGTTGCCTGGGAGGAGTGGTGGTGCCAGGAAGAGTTGTTGTGTGGGACTAAAGTGTTTTGGGACTGTGTATTGCCTGTGGGTCACAGGGAAGGCGTGCGCCCACGGGTGAAGAAAAAATAAAAAGCCTGTTTGTTTTGTACACGTGCCTCTGCGTAGTCTGTGCCGGGTCGGGCGCTATATAGCGCCTTTTACACTATCTATCTATCTATCTATCTATCTATCTATCTATCTATCTATCTATCTAT
>JANRMT010062841.1:12214636-12241054 GCA_026402145.1 Polypterus bichir lapradei
TTACATATACCCTACTGTTTCAATAAGTGCCTTGAGCATGGGAAAGGCGCTATATAAATAAAATGTATTATTATTTTTTTTTTTTATTATTATCATTAGATTAGTTGTAATTGATGTTGTCCCACTAACTTTCTAAATTGTCCTGAGTCTTAATATGAATATACTGATCTGAAGTGAATAAAGCTCTAAGTGTAGGCCCAGTCCATGGAGTTGGACGCATGCGTCAGATGAATTTGAGCCCATTAATGACAATGGATGGATGAGTCGTGGCCAAGCCGGCCTGATACAGTATTGTCAGTGCTTATTATGCTGATGCCATTGACTCACGTTAGTTTTTACACGACCAGGTATGTTTTTACATTTGGGTTTTTTTTCCCCCTTCCTCTACACAGACTGCAGAAATGCAGGAAAAATGGGAGGTAAATTTATTTGTAGTGACGCAAAAGTGTTCTTGTGCTGCATGTCCGCTAGACGTTTCTATATCCATAAAGCATGCAAGGCGGTGTGGGGAATGAGGTGTAAAGATGCGACCATCTTAAAAGTGCCTGTGCAGCTTGTGTTTGGCTTATGTGATCTTGTGCTGCGCTTTGTTCATTTATGTTCATGATTCAGCATGATTTGTTTTTTGCGCACATCAGTGCCCTGCTTGCCTGTGAACTATAGTGTTGTTAAGATTCCTTCTGGGAAAAATGGTTCCAGTTTTTATGGATGGGCTTTTATAGTCTACAAGAAATTTTTCCGTTTGGTGAAATTTTAAACTTGTTATTTTTTTATATTCATACCAACCAGAATCTACATATATAATTCACTAAGGGCACGCAAGATGCACGCAAGACAGATGCCCGCCAACTCACAGATGCCCGCCAACTCACAGAGCCCCACCAACTTTTCCGTTTGGTGAAATTTTAAACTTGTTATTTTTTTATAGTCATACCAACCAGAATCTACATATATAATTCACTAAGGGCACGCAAGATGCACGCTAGACAGATGCCCGCCAACTCACAGAGCCCCACCTGCCAATTCTAACAGAGCCCCGCCCGCCAACTGTAAGACCATGGGATACACTCGACAGAGCCCTGCCCGCCAACTCTAACCCTCCTCCCGCGTCATGGGATACGCAGAGCCCCGCCCACCAACTGTAACCCTCCTCACGCGTCCACCGTCGCTCTCGAGGCATGTGCACTGCCTGCTCATGTGCCCGCATGCAACAACTCACCAAACACCGCCTCAATCGCTTTCATCTGTGCTACAGTCCACATACACCTCTGAGCCACGTTGACTTTTCATTGTTCTTTTCGGTTCGATACGCTTGACAGAGCCCCGCCCGCCAACTCTAACCCTCCTCCCGCGTCATGGGATACGCACGACAGAGTCCCGCCCGCCAACTGTAACCCTCCTCATGCCTCCACTGTCGCTCTTGAGGCATGTGCACTGCCTGCTCATGTGCCCGCACGCAACAGCTCACCAAACACAGCCTCAGTCGCGCCTTCACATTGTTTTCCTTTTATTTCTGATCCCGTTCAACAACTATATGGCGACATCGACTTCTCAACTGTCACTCTGGAACAACTCAGTACGTGAGCTATATTAAGCGTCACTAATGAAGAATCGCTACACCTTAATGAACAAGTGCTGAAACTTATCCCTACCGACAAAGTAACTTTCACCAGCGTTGACTCCATCGTTACAGACGATCCTGCAGATCAACTTTCATTCCCCGAAGAATTTCTTAATAGTTTTACTCCCACTGGCATGCCTCCGCATAAACTCAAACTTAAAATTGGTTCAGTCATCATGCTTCTCAGAAACCTCATGCCAGCAAGAGGTCTCTGTAATGGCACTAGACTTTCTGTTACCAGCATTCACCGCAATGTACTGGAGTGTAAGACTATCACAGCTGCTACCTCATAAACTGTCCTTATTCCCCGGATTTCCCTGACCCCATCAGATTCAAATGTACCTTTTACTTTTACACGCTGACAATTTCCTGTTAGATTGCCGTTTGCAATGACAATTAATAAGGCACAGGGCCAAACTTTCAAAAAGATATGCCTGTATCTGCCAAAACCAGTTTTCAGTCACGGACAATTGTATGTTGCTCTCTCCAGAGTTCCATCTTTTCATTCACTGACTGTTGTATCCTCAGACCCTCGCCATTTGCACAACTGTGTCTTTCAGGAAGTGTTCACACATCAATAAATAATTATGCGGCATATGCTACGCCGCGGGTTGGCTAGTATGTGTAATTAATCTACAAAACGGGGTGGCATACATTTCATACAAGTATTGAAATTAAAGGAACTGGCTCTACAAATGCTGTACATCATTTTTTTTTATCAAGGTTTTGTTCTTCTGAGGAGTGGAAAATGGCAGGTCAGAGGATGGCCTGAAGGTGTAGAAACGAGTGAAAAGAATCAAACCTGAAGGATGTCAAAACCCACAACGTGATCAAAAGTCAAAGTTAGTACGCTGCCGAAAGTTCATGGCCCAGCGTTCGAAGCCTGAAACTGTCCCGCTTGAGAAGAGACAGGTACATTTTTCAGAGAGGAACCGAGAGATTCGTGTTAAAGCAAAACAAATCTCTCTAGTATAAAAAAAAAAAAATCCTGGAGAGAAACAATAGTGCGACAAGACGTGATCTTCACGTTAAAATCACAGAAGACACTTAAAAGACCTGCGAGACTAAAGAGATTGGCCACGGAGCGTCTCACGGGGACCTTAAACATGAGACTTTGTGCCAAGAGATTGACCCAGGACTGTCTTTTTTCCCACTGTGTGCCTATTTTTTTTTTTGTCTGTACCCTAATAAGCTTTCATACGGTGGGCTACGACTCGCCTTTTCACCGCGACTTTGATATGTGACTTCTTTTTTATTTCGGGCACTGTGCGACTTTGTGAACTTGAGCTTTTGAGTTTCTCTGACACGCTATGTCACTCGATCAACTTCCTTTTGTTGCCTATACCACTGTTTAAACCAACAAATAGTACGTTTTTCTTTGCCTCCACTTGGTATTCGCTGAAATTCTTACATTTTCCCCCGTGCTTTTCCCATTGTCTTTTCACAGAAGGCTGAGCTTAAGGGCTATTTATATTGATTTGCATATTCAAAGAGGCGTAATTCTGGGAGGAGTTGGGGCGGGACAGCAGGTGCGTACACGTGCGCTACTTTTCACGCTGACCGGGATTTATGTAGCAGAAGAACGTGGAAGTTGGCGAACGCACAGATTTATGCATCTGGATTTTTCTGTGTGTATACACATTCCCGCTTTTGTGCTTACGCCATGTTATAGTGTGAGTTCTACACACGGCGTTATGCATGAGGCACCTGGTCAGTTCTTTAAGACCTTTTCCCACAAAAGGTTTGTTTATACCGCGTGAAGCCACCATGCGGTCAGTGTCCCAAACGCTTTTATATTTCTTGCAATCCGCTCAGTTAGCATTTTATATTCTGCTAGTCAGTCAGTGACAGTTTTTGGTCAGTGTCACATACCTAACATCGTCACAGCTGATGAAGTGAGAGTCTGCTGATGGAAGAAGAGTTGTGCCTCCAGCTGTCCAAAAGGAAGGGCAAGTATCATATCCTCACGAATGGTGGACCTGCGTGATATTTTCAAACATTTTTGCATGTCTGTCTTGTGCTTCGATGACCTGTTGTGTCATATTTAGCCCTTTGTTCACGATTCTCTCCTTGAAATTCACCATTTTGGACCGCAGCGTAATCAGAAAAATGTTGGTGCACAGCATGTCTCCAAGTCTGACGTCATTTTCACTGCACAGACATGTCAAGTATAAACCAACCTAAAGCGTCCCCCTTTATCTCAGGGTTTATCCTACAACAGGAGTCAGGAGAGATGGAATGAGAAAATACGAGAGGGCTTATGAGGTGGGAAAGTGGAGAAGCCCACCCCACCAGAGAGATTATAGCCTTGATAGGACATCAGGATTTACTTTGCTTTTCCGTCATTCCTGTTATTTTGTGTTTTTCCCAGACTTACCCTTCTCTTGTGTGTTTCGAGTGAATAAAAACCAGACCTTTAGGAAAAAACAATATCTTCTTGGTATTATCTTGGGTTTGGAGACTGTCTTCCAGTGGTTTATATAAGACTTCCATCCTGATTTCTTTTTTTTTTTCTTTTCTTTTTTTCAGGCTATTGTAGTATCCATGAAGAAGAAGCAGTACAACTTCTTGGATCAGAGGAAGACTGACTTTGATCAGGACTATGAGGACTTTTGTAAAAATACAAGTGAACTTCATGTAAGTGAGTCTTAAACTCTGGTGTATGATGTGTGAGCTCACAGTCATTTACCAGGAACAAATAAAATAAAAGTGGGGCGCGGTTAATGTTGTTAATAAAAAAAGGAATACCTGAATCACATATAATCTAAGGTGCCAGTGGCTTCAAACACAAATGTACACCATTAACTTTACATGCCAGCAGCCATACCACCTGCACTTCAGAACAGGGCATACCCCTGAAGCTAAGCATGTCCGAAGTACAGTACAGGCAGGGGACAAAATGATTTCCTGCTGGAAAGATGTTGGTGAGGCCAGCAGGAGGCGCTTACCCTGTCGTCTGAATGTGGATACAAATGCCCCAGGACAGTCGACGGGGACACTCTGCTGTAAAACTGCCGCCGCCCTTCAGATGAGACGTAAAAAAATGAAGTCCTGACTCTCTGTGGTCATTAAAGATCCCTGGGTATCCTTTGTAAAGAGTAGGGTGTACCCCGATTTCCAGGCTAAATTGCCCACCACTGCTTAGTCATTCTGATCCCCAATCATACCCTGTCTCTAACTGTCTCTCTCTCACAACCTAACAGCTCTGGTGTGGTAAGCAGACTGGCGCAAAAATGGCTGCCGTCGCATCATTCAGGTGGATGCTACACATTGGTGGTGGCTGAAGTGGCTCCCCACTCACTGTGTAAAGTGCTTTGAGTTGTGTGAAAAGGGTTATGTAAATGTAAGGAGTAATAAAAATAATAATAATAATAATAATATTTGTTATGTAAATTAGAAGCAGTTTGACAGGGTTGTGAAGTGGTAACAATCACATGCATCTTACCACAATATCCGGCCTTTTATGTTTGCCCTCTTCTACTACTGCTTTAAATATTATTATTATTATTATTATTATTATTAGTTATGTAAATCAGAAGCAATATAGGTTGGGAAGTGGCAACAGTCACATGCATCTTACCACAATATCCGGCCTTTTATGTTTACCCTCTTCTACTACTGCTTTAAATATAATTATTATTATTTATGTAAATCAGAAGCAATATGGGTTGGGAAGTGCCAACAGTCACATGCATCTTACCACAATATCCGGCCTTTATGTTTGCCTTCATCTGCTACTACTATATTATTATTGTTATTATTATTATTATGTGCTTCTGGTGAAGCCTTAGCGTTAGTATCAGAAAACTACACAACATCATCATGAATGCCATTTTATGGCTCAGGGTGCTGTGAAACGGTGACGTCATCTGTTGCGAGACGTGAACGAGTGTGCGTAGGTCGTGTTGTAATTACTTCTCATGTCCTCCTCTGAGGTAGAACAAATTCTCACCCTAGTCAGACTTTTAGTGCAATTCCTACGAGTACTTCTGAGATTACTGATGTATTAATCTGAGCTGTTTGATGTATTGGTCTGAGATGTTTGATGAATATGGGTAGAGTCCTTCAAAGTTCTCAATAGCATTGATAAGTTAAATCTGGTCAAATTAATTTTAGCAAATAGTGAATCACGTATTCAAGAACACCAGTGGAAATTAAGGGGAAGCATGTTTAGGACTGAAGCCAGGAAGTACTTCTTTATGGAAAGAGTTGTAGCTTTCCGAACAACTACCAGGACATGGATTTGAAGCAGAAACCTTGACAACAAAGAAGAAGGATCAGGATGAGATGCTGGGAAAGCTTAGCTATTAACCACTAAAATGAGCTTGATAGACTAAGTGGTCCTCTTTCTTTTGTGAAATTTCTTATGTTCAAAGCAATAATCAGAAATTGAAAAACAAAGATAATGTTTCCTTTTAGCCAACAAATCAACGTGCGCAGAACTTGGTTTTGTTTTCTATGTGTAATCTTGGACAAGCAGGAAGTGCCCAGCACCGACCTTATATCGTCATGACTGTGACGTCAACACCACACACTTCCACCAGTAATGTCTAGCATCTCTATGGGTAACAGGATCACCAGTGGCAGTGCCCTTGCAGAAAACATGCCACCCCACAGTACAGTGTCAGGGGCTTAACAAGAGCCACATCTGGAGAAAGCTCAGTTTGGCCAATCCTGCATATGGTGATATTTATGTATCTAGATTGCAAATACCATACATTGCATCAATGTTCATATTGCTAACTGCATGTCAATATTGCTGCTACTTTGTCTTGTCTTTGCACAATGTCTTGTCTTGTTTGTGTTTTAATTTTAATTTTTAATTTTAAATCTATTTTTAATTTATTATTTGCACTCCATGTGGTTACTCTGTGGACCCTGACCTTCACGATTTCATCTGTCTGTATACTTGTATATGGTTGAGATGACAATAAAGTTCACTTTGACTTTCTCCCTTTAACTCCATTTTATTTCCCAACAGAACCAATTAAAGAACTTTATGGATATGACATTTGCAAGGATTCAAAGTACGGAAGGAGCACTTTTTGTTCTTCGGAAATTTGAAAAGTAAGTTTTTAGGAGGTTTAATTCATTTATATCACACTTATCTCGTCTCTGTTTTCTGGCCATGGATTTTGGTTCAGTTTCCGTTTCAGCATCCATCTTTACGGAGTCTGAATGTCCTCCCTGTGTTTAAATGGATCTTCTGTAGCCAGGACTTCTGTTTTGTCATTTTCTTATTTTCATTTTGTTGTTGTTTTTGTTATTTATCCCTTCTGTCTTGCTTGCATTTGTTTTGTGTTTGGCTTTGTGCATTTTATTTTTACTTATCCCTGATCTTCATGATTGTCTTTTGTGTTACCGATGAGATATAAGAGTTGTAAATTACTGTCAGCTGCTGCGGTAACAGGAACTGCAGTCACCTGAGAGAACTGATGGAGGAGCTCTCTCTGTATCTTGGCCGTTGCATGTGCAGTTTAAATCAGCTGTGTTTCTGGATCATTTTAAATACAGTAAAACCATGGATTGCGAGTAACTTGGTCTGCGAGTGTTTTGCAAGATGAGCTAAAATTTTTAATAAATTATAACTTGATAAACGAGCGAGGTCTTGCAATACGAGTAGTACGTATACGCTGTGTCTGCCGAGTGTCACATGATCACAACTGAGCCGACGGTTCTTCTCTTTCTCTCGCTGCAGGATTGTGGGTAATCATCTCCCATTCTCGGGTCGGTCTCAGTTGACGTGCCTCACTCATACAGTCAACATCCGTACGATTGCATACTGTTTACTATAGCATGGTGACCACGTGTGTGTGTGTGTGTGTGTTGTAACATGTGAGTCCCTGTCTTGCACCCCAAAACACGAGGCTGAGTCTCAGTACTTTAGCAACACCAGCTTTATTCAGCGTGAAACAGGAACAGCGCTGTTATTTATTGTACCGGGATCTGCCGCTGTCCTATACAGAGACACAGCAGTCAGGCAGGGTCAGGCCAGGTTAGTGGCCAAGTAATCCTGTGCCCTACATTTATAATGTTCCTTGTATTACCCATCAATGGCAGGCGCTTGTCCGCGATCTTTTCGGATTCACTTTTATGGCGAACTGCTACAGCACTGGGAGCCTGCGGTTGCTTCGGGATGCTCTTCGATGTGTCGTCCCATTGGGGGGGAATCCCAAAAGAGTTTAGAAACCTTACAGTGCGTAAAACATTTTTTTATTTTGTGTCCAAGTGTAGTGACTCTTCAGGCAAAAGCAACTGTCATTGGAGAGGCTCCTTGTTAAAGTCGCAAAAAAAAAGAAGAAGATTCCAGTGAGCCAACAGATAGCAAGGATTCTGTTAGTTAGAGTGAAAGTCGTCCTACACAATAACCCTCCTCCTCCTCCTCCTTTCTCTTGTTTCCCTCACACCAGCCATGATTCTTTTCAAAGGTACAGTGCAGATTAATTTGTTTTATGTATTTTTACTTTATATTTTGCATTAATCATTTTTATCATCTGAATTTCCATTGTTTCTTATGGGGAAATTCAATTTGATGTGCGAGTGCTTTGAATTACAAGCACGAATCCGGAACAAATTATGTTCGCAATCCAATGTTCCACTGTATTCCTTTCCTTTAGGTAAAAGCGTGAAAAGTTATTTAATGTTGTTCAAGTCTCCTTTGAGATAATCAGTAATAGATTTTGTTAAGAGGGTCTCTTAGAAGAGTTACGTTAGGGTCTTTGGCTGACGTCCACCGTAAGGTCGGAAGTGACGTTTCATTGCTTGATGACGTCGACTGTCGTGACGTCTTGACTGTTTTAGATTAATAGTATTTATATTTAGACCATGGTCCTCAGCCGGAAAAGGGTGAAGTGCCCTCTCAGGGTTGGGAGCGAGTGGAGGAGGTCAAGTATCTCGGGGTCTTGTTCACGAGTGAGGGAAGAATGGAGCGTGAGATCGACAGGCGGATCGGTGCGGCATCCACAGTGATACGGCTCTGCATTGGTCTGTCGTGGTGAAAAATTAGCTGAGCCGTAAGGCAAAGCTCTGAATTTACCAATCGATTTACGTTCCTCCCCTCACCTATGGTCATGAGCTATGGGTAGTGACCGAAAGAACGAGATCACAAATACAAGCGGCTGAAATGAGTTTCCTCCGCAGGGTGTCTGGGCTTTCCCTAAAGATAGGATGAGAAGCTCAGTCATCCGGGAGGGGCTCAGAGTAGAGCCGCTACTCCTCCGCATCGAGAGGAGTCAGATGAGGTGGCTCGGGCATCTGATCAGGATGCCTCCTGGACGCCTCCCTGGTGAGGTGTTCCGGGCACGTCCAACCGGGAGGAGGCCCCGGGGAAGACCCAGGACACGCTGGAGGGACTATGTCTCCCGGCTGGCCTGGGAACACTTCGGGATTCCCCCAGAAGAGCTCAAAGAAGTGGCCGGGGAGAGGGAAGTCTGGGCATCTCGGATCTGCCCCGATCTCGGATAAGCAGAAGAGGATGGATGGATGGATATATATCTAATTTTAAATTAATTTTGTAACATTTAAATATTAAATACATTGTTAATAGAGGAGTGTGATAAGAGTGTCTCTTAGAAGAGTTACGGTAGGGTCTTTGGCTTTAAAATATTGAGAAGCGCCTGGCTGCAGATGTCCACTGACAGTTCAAGAGTCCACTCTGGTGACCTAAGTGATGTTTCATTGTTTGTGGAAATCGTCCACATCCGCTGTCATTTACCGTTATGACTAACTTATTCTTGACTGTTTCAAATATAATAACATTTATATGTTTTTATTTTCCTATTGTTGCTTGTTCATGGACCTTTTATTGGAAATTAATGTTGTAACATACATTTACTTACCTCGGAAGTGACATTCATGTCTCTGGTGACTCTTCCTATGAAGTCAGTAGATGGATTGCGAGAGCATGGGGGGGTCATGAGGTCACTAGAAAGGGGTCTGTGGCGCTCCCGATATCTGCAAAAGGATGAAGGTCCAAGTCTTTAGAGTCCTGGTGCTCTCTGTTTGTGAGATATGGCCGCTATCCAGTGACTTGAGATGAAGACTGGACTCCTTCAAGTGTGTCTCTTCAGAGAATCCTTGGGTGCCACTGGTTTGACATTGTGTTGCTCACGGAGTCCCAAATGAGGCACATGACCTGCATTGTGAGGGAGCGTCAGTTACGGCACTATGGCCATGTGGCGCGATTTCCTGAGGGTGACCCTTATTTTTGAGGACCTGAGTGGCTGGACCAGGCCAAGGGGATGCCCACATAACACCTGGCTGTGGCAGATAGAGGGTCATTTCCGGATGGGGGACTGGATTATGTGTCTGCCCTGGGGAGGTTGCCAACCAGGATCCCAAGCTGCTTCGTCATGTGGTGGGTGTGGCAACACGCTGTACCAGTGCATGCTCCCTGACCTGTTGTAACATTAAAATATTAAATATGTCATTGATGGAGGGGTGTGGGATATTTCATTTTGTGTAATTAGGCTGTTTTATCCATTAATTAGCTGTCCCACGCGGCTCTGCCCATGTAGTAGTAAAACAGGACAAACTTTAAAAATCAATAAAAAAAATGTAATTCTGGCCAAACGGAAGGTACGCTCCATCGTCAAACGTCACCAGTGTATCTGATCATGTTCAGCTCTGAAGAGAGAGCTTCTCCCCCCGTGGGGAGCAAAGCACATGGCCATGATATCTCTGGCAATCAGCAGCTACTCTCTAAAACACACATAGCTCTGATCTCTCTCTCACAAAAACATCAAACGTTACTCCTTAACAATCTGTAGATTATAATGTCTGCTGAACAAACAGGCATCGCTCGCTAAGCGGAGGCAAGGTGCACTCCAACACGTAGCGAGAGGAAGAGCGACTTGAACGGAGGCTGATGTGTGAGTGAGGCGGGCCCGCCCCCCTTGGCCCACAGATTCTCTCTCAGATTCACGCTTATTAATCAGTGCCACAAGTGAACTATGATACTTAGCGCGATGAGAGAAGTCGCAAAATCAACCGGAATGTTCAAGCAAATTATAGAAAAAAACCCAATCTAATTCTGTTAAGTAGTTCACTCGTGAAAGTGGACAGACGGACAGAGAGATGTTGGATTTTATATATATATAAATGTGATGTCTGCTTAACTATACCTTTACTCTTTTATATTAATTAGCGCCCGTAAACATCATTGATGTTACTTCTGTGTTGCTTACTTATTCTAGTGCAGATTCCAGATTTACTGTACAACTGTTGTGATCGGTACACGTGGTGAGAACAAGTTATTGCCGTTACTCTTTGGTTTTGTTGCCTTCCTGGTTCTCCTTGCGATATGATGAATTCACACAATTTCTTAATTGTGTTGATCCCACTTGGTGGTTTGATTGTGCTGACTGATGCACATCATATCGAAGAGGAGGAGAAAGGTCCCTTTTGGTCTTTTCAGCACACACATATAAAATAACGAAAAGCGGCGGTAGTTTCCCTTATAAAGTTCCCTAACTTTTTTAATGTTCTCTTTTCCAGATTAGGAATACCTGATCTCGGCATTGATGACAAGTATCAGAAGATACTTCTAAATTACGGTCGCGATATTGAAATGGTTTCCAAAATCTACACCAAGCACAAGAATGAACCTCCTATTGCCCGCGACTTGCCTCCGATCTCTGGGAAGATCTTGTGGGCTCGTCAGCTATTCAGGAGGATACAAGACCCCATGGAGCTCTTTCAGCAGCAACCCAGCGTGCTGCAGACGGCAGAAGCAAAGCGCATCATACGCAACTACAACAAGGTGGCCAAAGTTCTGCTCGAGTATGAGGTGCTCTATCACAGGGGATGGATAAGACAGGTATGATGCCATAAAGTGCGAGTCTGGTGGTCTTATAGCATAGCGGTTATTTGGCATGTTCACATTACTTCCAAAGTACGAGGGTGAGTCAAAAGTGATCCACACTCCGGTTATATTAAACCTTCGGTTGGCAGCCTTGCCTTAACCGTACAAGGTTCCTGTCTCCCCAGGTGTGAACATCTTACGTCAGATCATTTATAACTGCGGTGCGAGAAACAATGGCTGCCCCATGCGTGATTTGCACAAAAGAAGAGCGACGTGCATTGATTCGTTTTTTGTGGTCTGAGGGTGTGCCAATGTTTTTTGAAGACTTTGTACACAGTGTTTTGTCGAGAAGAAGTGTGTATGAATGGATAGAGAGGTTCAAGGAAGGTTGCACAAATGTCAGCCATGAAGAAGGAGCCGGACTCCCTTCCACAACCGATGACCGCATTGATTGGGCACGTGAAATGATTCTGCTGAATCTAGGAGTGACAGTAGATGATGCGGAAAATCATTTTGCAAATCAGTCATGGCTCTGCCTATGCAATAATCCATGACAGACTTTGCGCAAGATGGGTACTGAAACAACTGCCCTAAACTTATATTTTTCTGAGGTGTGAGCAAGTGGATAACCTCCCAGAGGTAGCAGGGACTACGAAGGAGGTACTGAGGGATTTGGTAGAGGGAGAAGAGCTGCTCAGATTTAATAAGATGAAATCAAACAAATCACCAGGACCAGATAATATTTACCTTTGAGCTCTTAAGGAGGCTAGTGAGTGCAGATATAAACCCTTGACACATATTGCTAGGAAGTCACTGCGCACTGGAGAGATTCCAAAGGATTGGAAAATGGAAAATATCATCCCATTATATAAAAAGGGTGACGGGGCAGATCCAGGCAACTATAGGCCACTAAGCTTAACAGGCATCACAGGAAAATTAATGGAAGGAATTATTAAGGATAAGATTGAGCAGCACATGGCAAGGACAGGAGTTATTAGGAACAGACAGCATGGGTTCAGAAGAGGGAGGTCGTATTTTACTAACATGCTGGAATTCTATGAGCATACAATCAAAGAGGAGCAGATGATATTATTGATCTGGATTTTCAGAAAGCATTTAATGAGGTGCCACATGAGAGGTTGGCCATCAAATTAAAAGAAGTGGGAGTTCAGGGTGTGGTGTGTAGATTTGTGCAGAATTGGCTCAGACACAGGAAGCAGAGGGTGATGAGGTGAAGAGCCTCATCAGAATTGACTGATGTTAAGAGTGGTGACCAGCAGGGGGCAGTGCTGGGGCTGCTGCTATTTTTAATATATATAAATGATTTAGATAAGAATATAAGTAACAAGCTGGTTAAGTTTGCTGATGATACCAAGATAGGTGGATTAGCAGATAATGTGGAATCCGTTATATCATCACAGAAGGACTTGGATAGCATACAGGCTTGGGCAGGTTTGTGGACGATGGAATTTAATGTCAGTAAATGTAAAGAATTACACATAGGAAGTAAAAATGTGAGGTTTGAATACACAACGGGTGGTCGAAAAATCGAGAGTACACCTTATGAGAAGGATTTAGGAGTCATAGTGGACTCTAAGCTATCAACTTCCCGACAGTGTGCAGAAGCCATTAAGATGGCTCACAGGATGTCAGGTTATATAGCACCTTGATGTGTGGAGCACAAGTCACAGGAGGTTCTGCTCAAGCTTTATAACACACTGGTGAGGCCTCATCTGGAGTCCTGGGTGCAGTTTTGGTCTCCAGGCTACAAAAAGGACATAACAGCACAAGAAAAGGTCCAGAGAAAAGTGACTAGACTGATTCAGGGCTACAGGGGATGAGATATGAGGAAAGATGAAAAGAGCTGAGCCTTTACAGGAGATGAAGAGGAGACCTGAGTGAAGTGTTTGAAATTATGAAGGGAATTAGTCCAGTGGATCGAGACGGTGACTTTAAAATGAGTTCATTAAGAACACGGGGACACAGTTGGAAACTTATTAAGGGTAAATTTCGCACAAACATTAGGAAGTTTTTTCTTTGCACAAAGAACGGTAGACACTTGGAATAAGCGACCAAGTAGTTTGGTAGACAGTAAGACGTTAGGGACTTTCAAAACTCGACTTGATGTTTTTTCGGAAGAAATAAATGGAGAGGACTGGCAAGCTTTGTTGGGCTGAATGGCCTGTTCTTGTCCAGATTTTTCTAATGTTCCAACTCCCAGAGGAGCACAAACAGAAGTGTTTGGAGATCTGCAAACAAAATTTTTTAACCGATACCCTAAGGAAGGTGACAGTGTCTTAAAAAGAATCATTAATGGTGACGAGGCACGGATTCATCGCTACGAGCCTGATAGTAAATGGCAGAGTTTGGAATTGAAACCTCCTCAAACACCGACCAAGAAAAGGTTGAAAAGTCAACCATCAGCTGGAAAATCGACACTTAGAGTTTTCTGGGATTCTCAAGGGTCAATATTAGAACACCATCAGGAAAAAAAGGTTCAACAATCAACGGTGCTCATTACGGTGAGATGCTCACTGAAGAGCTAAAGCCTAAACTTCGGACAAAACGCAGAGGACTGTTACCCAAGGCCGTTGTTTCCTTGCATGACAATGGGCGTCCACACACCACCGCCAACACTATCGACACTCTGCAGAAACTTCATTTTGAGGTGTTACAGCATCCTCCCTATAGTCCTGATCTCGCCCCACCAGACTATCACCTGTTTGGTCCCTTGAAAGAAGCCCTACGAGGATGAAGAGTCACGTCTGATGAAGAGGTGAAGACAGCGGTGCATTCGTGGCTCGCAGTTCAGCCTAAAACATTTTTTAATGGAGGAATACGAACGCGTGTTGACAGATGGACAGAGTGTATTGAAAAGCAGGGAGATGATGTCGAAAAATGATAGATTTGTCTCTTCTAAACTAAATTCTACAGCCGGATAATGCAGATAATTTGTGACTCACCCTCGTAAGTAATATTTAGAGATTTATGACAGCAATGGATTTTGCTCTGAGGTTATTGAAGCCCACGGAAACTGGAGGAACGAAATCTATGGGATAGCCAGCCATTGAGAGCCAACTCTGTAAACAAGTTGTAGCGGGTTCAATACGTTAGTCTTTCTATCAGTCATCTGACGTGGACCAGAGAACCAGTTTTGTTAGGAGTTGGAAATGAGACCCTAAAAGAGAAATCGTGCTATGTTGTGTCCAAATTCTTCTCCCTACAGGTGGAAGTGGCTAAAACTGGCCTACAAGCATCTTTATTGGTAAAGTCCTCCGAAACCGGGCAGCTCTTTGTGAATTTTGACCCTCAAATCCTCATTGTAATTCGGGAGGCCGAGTGCATGCTGAGAATGGGCTTGGAAATCCCACCGTTTGCTTTATCTCTTCAACAAAAGCAAGAAACCTTTAAAAAGAACTACAATAAGCTGCAGGTACGTTTGGGCTTTTGATGACCTCCTCCTTAGTAAGCAATGCAGTTTAGGCCAATGGTGTCAAACTCAGGTCTCCTGTAAGGTGACACGTGGTGACCGCAGGATTTTGTTCCAGTGGCTTTATTATTGTGGGGTTAGTGGAACGTACCCAGTTCATTATGGGTTGGCCTACCCTCACAACTTCTAAGCTTAACACGCACACATGGACACACACAGACCCTGCCTACTTAAGCATTGATTGATACTGTGAAACCAGGGGTACATAAAGCCCCCTTAACCTTTACATAGACAGGCAGGACGCAGGTTTTAGTTCACACAGCACACGGTTTCTTAACAGTCCAGCACTCAATGCTCACAGGACAAAGCACAATGCAGTCCCTATTGCTGTTAGTCCTTCCACCTCCTCTCCTCCTCAAGAGCATTGTCTTCCTCCTCTCGATTCCGGCCATTGAGTGGTAGTGACTTGCTCCTTATCTAGGGTACCCGGAAGGAGTCCAGGGTGCCCAACGAGCTTCTTCCGGCACCATTTCCAGGTGTGGTGGAAGTGCTGTCAAACAGGGCCCTGTAAAAGTTGAGGTGCCCCCTTGGTGGTAGCCACAGACCTCAGCAGGGTTGAGCTTCCACAACCCATAGCCCCACTGCAAGCCAAGGGGGCTGCCTTCTGTCAATCCGGGGGAGAAACTGTCTTTAAAATATTCTCTCCACCAGTCCTTCCATACTCTGGGCACCCTGGCCACAATACCCACACAGCATATCACCCCTCAGCACTCCTCTCACTAGCATTAGAATGAACAACACACGGGGGTCCTCTGGATATAACCGAGACAGTAGATTCAGAAAGTTTTCAGACCCCCTTCTCTTTCTGCACACTTTGTGTTGTAGATTGAATTTTAAGTGGACACATTTGTCATTTTTGTCCATCAGTCTCCACTCAACAACCCATAATGACAAAGCGGACACAGGTTTTAAGCCAGGTTTTCAAATTTATTAAGAATTAAAAAACTGAAATCTCTCATTCCTAGAAGTATTGAGACACTTTGCTGTAGTAATCCAAATTGTGTTCAGGTCCATCGTGTTTGCTTTAGTTCTCCATGAGATGTTTCTAGAACTTGATTGGAGTCCACCTGGGGCATATTGAACTGACTGGACATCATTTTGGAATGGCACACGTGTCCCTGTGTATGGAAGGTCCCACAGTTCACACTGCATGACAGGACCAAAACCAAGCCATGAAGTCCAAGGAACACTCTGTAGACGTCAGACCGATCAGGGCAGGGGGGTTGTGACGATGCGGGTTCGACTCCATGCTCCCATTGCTGTTCAGGAGCCCTTGAACCCAACACCGTTGATAATGTCACCCGAGATGAGCTAGACAGTAGAGGCAACAACTGAGCAAGGGGATGGTTCAAAAGGTACAAAAGTGCTTTTATTTAAAATTGTCATTTAAAAACAAAGTGTTCAAATAAAGTGCAATGATTCCAAAAAGAGTCATTAAATAAATAATCCCATAAAAGAAAACGTGGAGGTAAAAACAATAGAAAAAACAATCCTGTTAAAACATTCTTTAGGAAGCAATTTTTAAAACAAATGACAATGCCAAGCTCGGTGCTTCTTTTCGGTTAGCGTCTCACCTGCTTCTCCCGCTTGGGCTTAGCAGCAGGCGAGACACTCTCTGCAGCTGCCCTTTTCTACTCAAACACAGGTCTGGAGACCTCCCGATCCTGGCTTCGGTGTGGCACTCATCCCAGGCCTGAGATTTGGATTCCTTGGTCTCCAGGACGCCCACACCAAGGACTGCAACTCCAAGCCTCGCAACTCCCGCTGCCTTTCCGGTCTTCTACGGCCAATCACCTTTACCTGGTCACACCCGCTACCTGATCGCTCAGCGGGAGTGACTTCAACTCCAACTCCTGGGTGTCGGCCTAACACCCAGCTTCCTCGCAGCTGCCCACGAGCGCTTGTTCGCTCACCCACACGTTCCCTGTCTCTCTCTCTCTCTCACTTCTGCACCGACTTGCTCCCTCGCTTCCTGTAACCTCCGTCCTTTACTTTCTTTTTTCGTTTTTCTCTCTGATCTCTCCCAACTGACTCGCGCCTCTTTTAAATTGCGAGGGGCCATAGCAGCTGCAGCACATTAGCCACGGGAACAATCATGGATGTGGGCAGTCCCTCACCTGTGCACTAGGTGAGAAATGCCCACGCCGCAGATTGCCCCGTGGCTTGCTATGGCCTAACGCCCCCTCACTAAGCCGCCGCGAGTGCGGTGATTATTTATTGAACTCTTTCAGGGCTAATTATTTTTTTATTTTCTCCCAGGTCTGAATATTTTTCCCAAAAACTCAGTTTTCTAAAAAGTGTACAAAGGAAACACTAAATGCATTTAAAAATTAAACATCAGCTTTCTAAGATCGGCTGTCACACTGCTTACATACTACATACCTGTTTCTCTAAACATTTATATTCTGAATGGCACTGTCTGGAAAAGAAACAGCTACCTGCCTTTCATTTTTGATTTCCAGATCACTTGCATTAAAATTGGAGTTTGGTAAGTCACTGTCTGATTCAGCAATAATATGCAAAACGCAAAAAAATTAATAATGCCCACAGAGTATTTTGCTTTGCATATTCGCTCTCTTGCCCAAAGTCAATGCCATTCTAGACGTTGTTTACTCTACGCTCCTCACACACACACAAAGGGATTCAATGTCAAGTCAATGAGTCTACCAGTCCTCCAAGCAAAGAGGGTCTACTCGTAACGTGATGGTGAGTTTTGTCGACATCTCCAGCTGATTATTACCCTCTTCCCCTGGATGTCAACTATAGTCAACATCCAACCTCAACCCCAGCTGTTGACAAAAGTCGACATCAGCTCTAAAAGAGTTAAAAAACGGCCTTTGCTGAGCGAGCTGTGGACCCATAACACCACAGGGGTCAAACCATCTCTACAGCTTTGAGTGTCTCATGGAGCCCAGTGGCCTGAACAGTTGTAAAATGGAAGATGTTTGGAACCACCAGGACTCTTAATAGTGTTGGTCAGTCTGAGCAATTGAGCAAGAAGTGCTTTGGTCAGGGACGTGACCAACAACCCTATGATCACTCCAAGGGAGCTTCCAAAGTCCACTGCTCAGATGGTATGGGAGGTATTTTCTGCAAAAAAGAAAATGAAAATTATATAATTAAAACGCAGTCTCTCTTTACTAATTTCATTTTCATAGTCTACATGCAAGAATGCTGTAAAAATTAAAACTAACGTGAAATAACACCATTTGCAATTTAATGGGAATGAAGCTTGAAATGAAAAGTAAAACACAAATAAGCAATGGCGCCACCTGCTGCTCTTTGCATTTTCATTTTCAAGTTCACATCATACAAATAACGCCAGTCAATGGGTGGGGCTTTGTACCTCGATTTCCCACAATTCTTTGTCCTTCGTAGCTGTAGAGCCACATTGATTGATCAAGTACTTCTCACTTCAAATGTGTTTAACTTACATGATTTTTGATCTTTTCACCCCCGTACTGCGAGCTTCACTGCGAAACCATATCACAAAATCCGAAGGCCATGCATAATTATATTTCTGAAGTAATTAATGTGCTATTTAATTACAATATTTACACTACTAGCCAACGCCCGCCGTAGCATACGGCAGTGTAAGAATAGGAAAGGAAAACGGTGAGAAAGGAATTCAGCAGTCACGAAGAAAGAAATACTTCTTGAAAGACGCAGTTGTGAATAGGTGTTTTGCTGGAGACAACAGATAATGAATGGAAAGATCTAACCCTAGAAAAAGCCACATACAACTGACCGTGGCTGAAGACTGGTTGTTGTAGATTAACGCAAATCTTTCCAAATGTAATGCAAGGCGGGATGTTGGGGTCGTGTTTGAAGTAAATGACAATGGTAGCATGGAGAATCTCGGAAAGAGCTTGAATTTCAGCTTCACCACCATAAACTCCAGATGTTGTCATGTATTGATAGTACTCATGACTTGTTGTGATAACTCGACTTGCGTTGGAATGAACAACAGGAAGAACGTCTCCAAATCTGTCCCAATGTGATGCAACGAAATCTACCGTCCTATGTCGTAGTGAGAGTGCATTGCCTTCGTCAACCGTTTGTGTCAAGAAATAACCCACTGATAGGAACAGGCAGTTGCCAGATCCTGGAATAGAGATGACGTTGTACAAAAACCCGTCGACAGAGAAGATACTGTCGTTCATTTTATAACAAAGGCTTAGGAAACAACCGTCACAGTATAACGAAAATAGCAAGGCGCAAAACCTATGCCAATGGTCAAGATAGTACCTTCCTGTAGCAGGCTATGGAAAAGACTCCCAGACGCACACATGGCCGAAGTGAAAGGTCACGCGGTCAGGCTAGATATGACTCCATATGACGTGACACCAGTGGGGTAATGAGAGAGGAGCGGGGAACGCGGTAGCCTGGAAGAGGAACAGGAATCGAGAGAAGCGGCGTGGGGGTGTGTTGGAGGCCACAGGCAGTGTGGGGAAGGGTTTGGAAGAGGACAAATAGGAATTGAGAAATGCCGTGTGGGCAGGACCGGGTTTGAAGAGGAAGCAGGACGAACCAGAAGAGAAATATATATAAGAGATAATAACACAAAAATACAAAGCGTCCCATTTCCACTTCAGTCTAAATAAATATAAATTAAGTAAATGTAAATTATGAAGTAACAGGCTATTTTTTGCCATGTTAAATATTGTAATTACTTCAGAACTACAATTATGCATAGTCTTCAGATTTCGTGAGACGGTTTCGCTGTGAAGCTCACAGTACAGGGCAGAAAAGATAACTAATGTGATATTTAATTGCAATATTTTTAACATGATAGAAATTAGCCTTTATTACATCATAATTTACGAGGTGTGGCAGAAAAGTAATGAGACTGATTTTTTATTTACCAAAGTTTTTATTTTTTTCAAACATCAATGTTATCCCCTTCAAAGTAGTTCCCTTGGGCAGCTACACACCGATGGAGACGTTGTTCCCACTGTTGGTAGCAGCGCTGGAAGTCTTCAACCGGTATGGTCTTCAGCATGTCCGTTACACTCTTTTGGATGTTTTCTAAAGTCCTGAAATGACGTCCTTTGAGGACATTTTTCAGTTTAGGAAAAAGGAAAAAGTCACACGGACTGAGGTCAGGTGAATAAGGGGGCTGGAGAACCACAGGAATGCCTTTTGAGGTCAAAAATTCTGTTATGGAGAGGGCAGTGTGACATGGGGCGTTGTCATGATGGAGCATCCATTTGTCTGCAATGTCTGGTCTCACCCTTTTTCTGAGCCTTTCATTGTTTACTCAACATTCTTAATGTTAAACGACGGTCTGATCTCTCAAGAGTGTTCACACGTTCGATGTTTTCGAAGTTGAAGGCCTCCCTGAACGGTGTTCATCTTCAACGTGTTTTCTGCCTTCCAAAAATGATTTGTGCCAAAGTGTTAACTTTTCAAACGTCACGCTTGCCGATTCTCCAAGCTTAACACAAAATTTAATGACACAACGTTGCTCCAAATTCCGCTGTTCCATTTTGCGTGACGCACAACCAAAAACACAACTTCGCTAATAGCAGTCACAAAAATCACGTAGTTAACGGAAGGAGTTGAAACTCGCACTGAGCTATGGGAGGGTACTGATACACGTGCTCTATCAAGGACAACAGCGCAGCGTTGCCAGATCGCTTGCAGTGTTGCCAGTCTCATTACTTTTCTGCCACACTTCGTACATTTACTTTGACTGAAGTGTAAATGGGACACTTTATATTTTTGTGTTATTATAGTGTAAAAATTGTTATTAAATACCACATTATTACTTCAGAACTACAATTATGAGTAGACTTCAGAATTTGTGCGACAGTTTCGCTGTGAACGGGGCAGAAAAGATCAAAATCACGTGAATTAAACGAGTCGAAGTGAGAAGTGTTCTATCGCTCTAAGTCACTCTAAGTGACTCTAAGCTAGGAAGGGCAAAGAATTGTGGGAAATTGAGGTGCAAAGCCCCGCCCCTTGACCGGCACTATTTGCATGTTGAAAACTTGAAAATGAAAATGCAAAGTGGGAAATGCATCTTACTTTTCATTTTTGCAACTTCCTTGCGGTTCAGGCAGAAAACGAAATTGCAAATGGAGTTATTTCATTTTGCTTTTCATTTTTGCAGCATGCGTGCACGTGAACTTTGAAAATGAAATAGCAAATCATGTTAATTCCTTTTATTTTTAATTTTTGCAGCGTTTTTGCATGTAGATTTTGAAAATGAAATTGCAAATGAGAGATTGTATTTGGTCCGTGTACTTTTTGGTGTTTGAAATTTCATTTTAGAAGCAAAAACGAAAATGAAAAGAATTTTCAGATTTAGATTTTTGATTAAAGAATAAAATAAGGGAAAATAAGGTGTTTTTTTAATTCTATGGTAACAAATAGCAGTCATAAACTTAAAATGACACATACTTTTCTGGATTTATTTGTGATTCAAATAATGAAAGTGTTATAGCTCAAAAACAACAAAACAGACGCATTTTCGTTGTCTGAAACTGGAAGTACTTCTTCTTCTGTGCGATGTTTGACGACACGTGTGAACAGCCCTCCTCACAACACTTCGATCGACGGCCTTGAAGTTCCACTGGCATCGGCAGAGGATGAAACATTACGTAGTTTTTCGGAACAATAAAAGAGTGACACTCCGGGACGAGGACATGACTGCAGAAATACTGAGTCGCATCTTTCAGGTAAAAATACAAGCTTTGCAAACTTTGCTTCATTGATGTAGCAGTTCTTTTATGAACGTTATTGTTGTTACTTACTGCGAAACAGCTAACATTTGGTGATTTACAGATATAATTTTCGATGACAGGCCTTGTTTTGCCATCTCCAAAATCACGTGTGAGTACTGTTCCAACGTCATGATGATGGTCCAGTCTACACACCAGTGACCAGCGTTTGCTGCAAGTGGCGCCTTGCCTGACCAGGTTGTTGACGTACAGAAACGTCCAGTTCAGGCAAAATACAGTGGCTTGCAAAAGTATTCGGCCCCCTTGAACTTTTCCACATTTTGTCACATTACATCCACAAACATGAATCAATTTCATTGGAATTCCACGTGAAAGACCAATACAAAGGGGTGTACACTTGAGAAGTGGAACGAAAATCATACATGATTCCAAACATTTTTTACAAATAAATAACTGCAAAGTGGGGTGTGCGTAATTATTCAGCCCCCTTTGGTCTGAGTGCAGTCAGTTGCCCATAGACATTGCCTGATGAGTGCTAATGACTAAATAGAGTGCACCTGTGTATAATCTAATGTCAGTACAAATACAGCTGCTCTGTGACGGCCTCAGAGGTTGTCTAAGAGAATATTGGGAGCAACAACACCATGAAGTCCAAAGAACACACCAGACAGGTCAGGGATAAAGTTATTGAGAAATTTAAAGCAGGCTTAGGCTACAAAAAGATTTCCAAAGCCTTGAACATCCCACGGAGCACTGTTCAAGCGATCATTCAGAAATGGAAGGAGTATGGCACAACTGTAAACCTACCAAGACAAGGCCATCCACCTAAACTCACAGGCCGAACAAGGAGAGCGCTGATCAGAAATGCAGCCAAGAGGCCCATGGTGACTCTGGACGAGCTGCAGAGATCTACAGCTCAGGTGGGGGAATCTGTCCATAGGACAACTATTAGTCGTGCACTGCACAAAGTTGGCCTTTATGGAAGAGTGGCAAGAAGAAAGCCATTGTTAACAGAAAACCATAAGAAGTCCCGTTTGCAGTTTGCCACAAGCCATGTGGGGGACACAGCAAACATGTGGAAGAAGGTGCTCTGGTCAGATGAGGCCAAAATGGAACTTTTTGGCCAAAATGCAAAACGCTATGTGTGGCGGAAAACTAACACTGCACATCACTCTGAACACACCATCCCCACTGTCAAATATGGTGGTGGCAGCATCATGCTCTGGGGGTGCTTCTCTTCAGCAGGGACAGGGAAGCTGGTCAGAGTTGATGGGAAGATGGATGGAGCCAAATACAGGGCAATCTTGGAAGAAAACCTCTTGGAGTCTGCAAAAGACTTGAGACTGGGGCGGAGGTTCACCTTCCAGCAGGACAACGACCCTAAACATAAAGCCAGGGCAACAATGGAATGGATTAAAACAAAACATATCCATGTGTTAGAATGGCCCAGTCAAAGTCCAGATCTAAATCCAATCGAGAATCTGTGGCAAGATCTGAAAACTGCTGTTCACAAACGCTGTCCATCTAATCTGACTGAGCTGGAGCTGTTTTGCAAAGAAGAATGGGCAAGGATTTCAGTCTCTAGATGTGCAAAGCTGGTAGAGACATACCCTAAAAGACTGGCAGCTGTAATTGCAGCAAAAGGTGGTTCTACAAAGTATTGACTTAGGGGGCTGAATAATTACGCACACCACACTTTTCAGTTATTTATTTGTAAAAAATGTTTGGAATCATGTATGATTTTCATTCCACTTCTCACGTGTACACCACTTTGTATTGGTCTTTCACGTGGAATTCCAATAAAATTGATTCATGTTTGTGGCTGTAATTGTGACAAAATGTAGAAAAGTTCAAGGGGGCCGAATACTTTTGCAAGCCACCGTAAATAAAGGGCATTTTCTCATTGTCGTTTCTTTCATTTTTCATTTCTGATGTGCGAATGAACAAAAGGAAACAAAGTAATTGTTTTGCTTTTTTCATTTCCCCTTTTTAAGTTGAAAATCAAATAAGTGTCTCTTTTTCTTTTGTAAGTGATATTTTCTGAAACGAAATCTCAAATACCAAAAAGTATAGGGGCCGTATTTTCATTTTGTGTTTTAATTTTTATTTCCTCTTTTCAAGAAAATACATCCCATACGGATTGGAGAACCTGTTGGAAGGACGTTGATCTCAGCAGCCCCATCAATCAGGTGTCTATAGCACAGTGGCCGGACAGAAGCCCCTCTTGATTAAAAGGCATATGGGCTCAGTATGACAGTCTAATGGCCTCTGAAGTGCTGAGGAAGAAAGTTTCCTTGACTGATGAGACAAAAATTGAACTCTTTGGGAAGAATTTCATGTACTGTGTCTGACAATGGCAAGGAACTGCTCATCACCAGCCTGATACCATTCTTGGGGGCAGCTTCATGTTATGGGTGGGCATCTCAATGGCCCGGACTGAGTGACTGCTCAGAATTGAAGGAAGTGCAGCCCGTCTACTCTAACTGTGTGTAGAAAGGGGCCCTGAGTTCTTTACTCCAATGCCTAAATTATTATGATTTTAATTACTTTAATATTTTGAGTCTCGGGTCACTATGAACAAAACATTATTAATTAATTCTAGCAATACACTGGTCAGGTAATAACAAATAAATAAAAGTAGTAGAAGTTACCCGTTAACATTTGTTCCCAAACCAATTGTTCATACTACACAAACTTATAATAAACACCAAGAAACTGGGTTATAAAACAATGATAAACTCCCCGTTTAATTATAAACCAACAAAACACAATTAATAAACTGGAAATAATCAGGAACTATATTACACTATCAATAATAAAATAAAAACACATTCAGTCTTGTCACTCGTATTGAAACAAAACGTTGCAGGCCTGATTCGGTGCTTGTGAGTGTTGCGACCAAAAACTTAGCGGTCCTTTCACTCCACCAGGAGCAACAAATAAAATGAAAGAGGTACCTTACTTGGCAATGGTGGTATCAGTCCAACAAATCCTCCTGACCCCTCTGCCTCTGTCCGTGAGCAGGGAACCGCTGCTGAGCTAATCCAAAAGCGTCTCCAAATAAGCGAACGTCCACAAGAAGCTCGTTGAGCTGAGTTAGCTGCTGCCTCTTCACGCTGCTACTTCCCCTCGCTGAGTTAACGAGTGGTTCGTCGCCGGATAGACACTGCAAATGTCTAATCGAAATTCTCCGTCTATATCAGCAGTTCGTATCCCATTAAATTATCTTGCTGATAATTTGTCTCCAAAACTTTCGATTACACCACCTCGGCGTCACGCTCTCTCTTTTCCTCCTCGCTCTCCGTTCTCCTCTACAGCCGGTTCTTCCACCCCCTTCTGTTTTCTCTACCCATCCGGTTATCAAAATAAAAGTCTGCATAACCACGTAAATGAACTACTATACTAAAATGAACAGTTTAAAACACAAACATTTACATTTTTTACATCAGTAACTTATTTACATAAATCAGTTAGTTAAGCACATTTCTACCTGGGCTACAGAAGGATGACTGCAGCCAAATACAGAGAGGGGTCCTTGAAGAGAAAACCCCGTCCCAGTACCTGCATAACGTGCATAACATGATACGTGCTTCACCATATTATGCAGGTGATGAGCAGCGCCTGGTCTTTACCTGAAATAGTGTCTGGAGTTCTGTCCAAGGAGTTCAATTTTTGTCTTATCAGACCAGAGAATCTTTTTCCTCATGATCTTTAAATGTCCTTGGGAAGCCCCAAGTGGGAGTCATCCACTCTGGCGTAAACACTTTATTGATGGAGTGCTGCCCAGCTGGTCTTCCTTCCAACATGTTCTCCCATCTGAGCAGAGGACTTCTGAAATTTGGTTAGAGTTTCTATTGGGTTCTCAGTCACCTTCCTGACCAAGGACCTCCAGGCATCCTAGAGTTGGCTTATAGACCTCTTCCATTTCACAGTTCTTGAGGCCACTGGGCTCCTAGAAAGAGTTTAGAAATGGTTTGATCCACTTGCCCTCACTTATTTGATCATGGAGGTCTACAGAGGGTTCCTTAAACTTCACAACTGGGTTTATGTCCTGAAGTGTGCTGGGAATTCTGGGACCTTCTATACACAGATACACATGTGCCTTTCTAAATGATGTCCAATCACTTCAATCCATTTCTGGACGCATCTCAAGGAGAATTCAAGCAAACAGGTTGGACCAGAGCACAAGTTGGACTGATCTGAATATTTGCAAGAGTGAAAGAGTTCAGATTCTGATTTTTTGCTAACTTTTCGGGAAACATGTTCTCTCTTTGTCCTTATGGGTTATTGAGTGTAAATTGATGAGCAAAAACGTCAAAATGTATTTGTTTCAAATTAAATCGACAACAAGATAAAGTGTCCACAGCCCTAAGACTTTCTGAATCCACTATGGACTTCTAAAGGACGTTCTGCTCTCTGTTGATCTCTCCTTGTGTGAGAGCCCCTCACTGGTGAGGATGTTGCAGTGGCCCCAAAGGGCAAGTGACAAAAAAATTTAAAGGTGTGACACGCACAATTAAACAAGGTAATGTGCACAATTAGACAAGGTGACGAGCACACTTAAGGTGGTGCATACAAGGTGACGTGCAGAATTAAATATGGTGCCCCGCAATTGAAGAAGGTGATGTGCACACTTAAACAAAGTGACATGCACACTTAAGGTGACATGCACATTCAACGAGCTGATGTGCAGAATTAAATGTGGTGCCGCACAATTAAAAAAGGTGACGTGCACACTTAAACAAGGTGACTTGCACACTTAAGGTGACGCTCACATTCAGACAAGGTGACGTGCAGAATTAAATGTGTTGCCGCACAA
>JANRMT010062841.1:12241064-12262182 GCA_026402145.1 Polypterus bichir lapradei
TTGCCGCACAATTATAAAAGGTGACGTGCACACTTAAACAAGGTGACATGCACACTTAAGGTGACGCTCACATTCAGACAAGGTGACGTGCAGAATTAAATGTGGTGCCGCACAATTAAAGAAGGTGACGTGCATAATTAAATAAGGTGACACGCACACTTAAGGTGACGCGCACATTCAGACGAGGTGACGTGCAGAATTAAATGTGGTGCCGCACAATTAAAGAAGGTGACACGCACACTTAAGGTGACGCGCACATTCAGACGAGGTGATAAGCAGAATTAAATGTATTGCCGCACAATAAAAAAAAGGTGATGTGCACAATTAAATAAGGTGACACGCACACTTAAGGTGACGCACACATTCAATGAGGTGACGTGCAGAATTAAATGTGGTGCCGCACAATTATAAAAGGTGACGCACACAATTAAACAAGGTGACAAGTACACTTAAGGTGACGCGCACATTCAAATGAGGTGACATGCAAAATTAAATGTGGCGGCGTGCACAATCGGAGGCATGACGACAAGTAAAATTGTACAGAAAGGGTTAGGTACCGTGGCATAACTAAAGGAAAACACTGATTGGTGGCAAGGTTTGCCTGTCAGTCCACAGGGGAAGTTTCCGGTTTTGTCACTTGCCCTTCGGGGCCACTGTAGGATGTTAGATAAGTATGTCTTGCACAAGTCTATCATATTTATGTTTCTTTATTTCCATTTTAAACAAATCTTTATTTCCTGGCAATTCGCAGATGGTTCTGGAGGAGAACAGACGAGTCCGGAGCAAAATCCAAAGCGCTTTTGAGCAGCTCTTTGGTCCTCACCTTGTTAAAGTAGATGAGGCCATTCAACCAGGGTTGACGTCTCTCAGCTGGACTTCTTTGAATTTTGAAAAGTACCTGAATCGAGTAACACGCTCTCTGTGTAAGTAAGACGGTACACCATTTTATTGTAATTATCCTAATTATCATTTTATATTGAGTGCTGCTGTCTTGGGTATGAATCCCAAACTGGGTTGTTGTCTGTGTGGGGTTTGTATGTTATCTCTGTGTCTGGGTGGGTTTCCCCTGGGTGCTCTGGTTTTTCTCTCACAGGCCAGTGACTCTAAATTGGAACAGTGTATGTGTGGGCCATGTGATTTAACTGTCCAGATTTGATCCCACCTTGTGCCCATAACTGCCAGTATAGTCTACAGGTCCACACAACACTGAATTTGCTTGAGAAGTTGACCAGAGGACATTGTGAGGGTTAAGTACATTTGTAGAATGATTGACTCAAGTATTCAGACTTCATTGAAGCCCCTTTGGCAGCGATTCCTGCCTGGTATCATCTTGGGTCTGATGTGCCAAGCTTCACACCTCCTGGATTTGGGGATGTTCTGTTCAGATCCTCTTAAGCTCTGTCAGGTTGGATGGTGACCTTCAGTGGCAGCTCTCCAGCACGATTGGGTTCAAGTCTGGCTTCAAGGACATTTCCAGAGTTGTTCCTAAACCACTCGTGTGTTGTCTTTGCTTTGTTCTGCTGGAAAGCAAACCTTTAACCCAGTCTGAGGTTTAGGGGGTGTGGCAGGCGGCCAGGTCTCACGCCTGGCCGGGATGCCCTTTCTACACATGTTCCGGGGGAGCAATCATGGACTGCTCAATCATTCCCCCGGGATGCTTGGTGGCAGCCTCCCTGGCTGAGGATGATGTCTCAGTTTCCCGCAGGGCTCCATGGGAGATGGAATTCTCTACAGCCCTGTTGGGATCTGGGGTGGGTGCCAGGGGGTGCTGCATGGGTCCCTGAGCCGGCATGGACAACTCTGCAGCCCTGCCTGGAAGTGCAATCAGAAGCAGGTGATCAAGCACCTGGAATGGATCCGGGTGGATTATAAAAAGGGCTGGCAACCACCACTCGGGGCCAGAATCAGGAGGAAGAGGACAAGGATGCCTGGGAGGAGTGGTGGTGCCTGAGGAACGATTGTGTTGTGTGGAGTTAATTGTTTTGGGACTGTGTATTGCCTGTGGGGTTCATGGGGAAGATGTGCCACACAGGTGAAGAAAAATAAAAGCCTTTGTGTTTTTACACGTGCCTCCGAGTGAGTTCACAGGGGTATTGTTGGCAGGTAGTGTGTGGTGTAGTGGTTACGGCTTTGGACTTCAAACCCTGAAGTTGTGGGCTCACAACTGGCAAGTGAACTAGTAGCAGTCAACATATTGTCACATGTACGGAGTACACCTAGAGATGAGAATGCATTACAATACAGAACTGTATTTTAATGAACTGAAAACACAAATCCGATTTCCTGGTACTCCTGATCCCAGTTTCCATAGCACTTATTCATTGGTACTCCTTACTGTAACAAAGCTGAATAAGATGTCAAGTGAAATGCTGGTGTGTGTATTTGACACGTTTCAAAACTCTCTGAGCTTCCTGAATTGAAATAAGAGGAAGAAATGACGATTGGCAACAACAACATTCTCTTTCACAAGCTGGCTCTTGGTTTTAAGTCAGAATCTTCCCGTGTTACTAGCAGCACCCATCTGGTTCTTCTGTAACCCTAACCCTAACCCTAATGTGTGTATGTATGTATGTATGTATGTATGTATGCATGTATTTATACACTCACTGGCCATTTTATTAGGTACACCTATTCCACTGCCTTTTAACGTAAATAAGTGGCCACTTTATTAGGCAGCAACTCAATGCATTTTGGCCTGCAGACATTGTCAAGATGACCTGCTGAAGTTCAAACCGGACATCGGAATAGGGAAGAAGAAAGCTGACCGAAGTGACTGTGAATTTGGCATAGATGTTGGTGCCAGATGGGCTGGTCAGAGTATTTCAGAAACTGCTGATCTACTGGGATTTTAACACACAACCATCTCTAGGGTTTACAGAAAATGGTCTGAAAAAGGGAAAATATCAGTGAACGGAAAGCTCTGGGTGAAAATGTCTTCTTGATGCAAGAGGTCAGAGGAGAATGGCCAGACTGGTTTGAGCTGATAGAAAGGCAACAGGAACTCAAATAAGCACTCGTTACAATCGAGGTATGCAGAAGAGCATCTCTGAACACACAACATGTCAAACCTCGAAGCAGGTGGGCTACAGCAGCAGGAGACCACACTGGGGGCCACTCCTGTCAGCTGAGAACAGGCAACTGAGGCAACAATTCACATGAGCCCACCAAAATTATACAAGAGAAGATTGGAAGAAGTTCATCTGGTCTGCTGAGTCTCGATTGCTGCTGTGACATTCGGATAGTAGGCTCAGAATTTGGCGTCAGCAACATGAGAGCATTGATCCATCCTGCATTATATCAACAGTTCATGCGACTGCTGGTGGTGTAATGGTGTGGAGGATATTTTCTTGGCACACTTTGGGCCCCTTAGTACCAGCTGAACATCGTTTAAATGCCACAGCCTATCTGAGTATTGTTGCTGACCATGTCCGTTCCTTTACAATATGTCCGCCATCTTCTGATGGCTCCTTCCAGCAAAATAACTCGCCATGTCAAAAAGCTCAGATCATCTCAAACTGGTTTCTTGAACATGACAATGAGCTCACTGGACTCAAATGGCCTCCACAGTCTCCAGATCTCAATCCAGTAAAACACCTTTGGGATGTGGTGGAACGCGAGATTCGCATCATGGATGTGCAGCCAGCAAAATCTACAGCAACTGCATGAAGCTATCATGTCAATATGGACCAAAATCTGAGGAATGTTTGCAGCACCTCGTTGAATTACTGCCACAAAGAATTATAGCAGTTCCAAAGGCAAAATGGGGTCCAACCTGGTGCTAGCAGCCCTAACGTTAACCTTAACCAGCAGGCCCCCACATTCCAATGATAGACAAGATGGCTTTGCTTTACAGAACTTAATCTAAAAGAACTGAAAATACACATCTGATACTCCTGATCCCATTTTTCACAGCACTTCTTCATTGGCACTCCCTAACTGTAACAAAGCTGAATCAAATGTCGGGCGAAGAGCTGGTGTGTGTATTTGACTCACTTCAAAACTATTTGAGTTACCTAACTTTGAATAAAATAAAGAAATTATAATTGGCAATAGCAACATCCTTGGTTTCAAGTTGGAATCTTCTCCATATTCAAAGCAGCACACATCTGGTTGTTCTGTAATCCTTCACATTTCAGTGCTAATTATTAATTTCAAATTTTACTAATCCCTTTAACCAATTATTTATTGCTTTTTTTTTTTTTAACATCCAAGCTGACCTGGAACTTCTGGTGGACCGTGTGAACGACTTGGTGGAATTCCGCATAGACGCCGTACTCCTAGACATGAGCTCAACGTGCCTGTGCAACCTGCCTGAAGACGAACCGTGTACCCCTGAGCAGTTTGCCCAAATGACCAAGGTACGGCCTGCCATCATTGTGTGGGTTTACTATACAAAGTAGACTTTTATGCATAAACAGAAAATCATTTGTTTGTGTGGCATCTTTTTAAAGAAATTCACAGAATGCTATATAACTTAATGGCATTTAGTAATAACAAAGCTCAATTAATTATGCAATGCAAAAATGCAGAAAACACTTTAGGAGCCTCCCAGGCTTCTATCAATTCTAACATGGCAGTACAGCCCAGTCACTGAGATGTCTGGGGTGCCATTCTGTGCTCCAAGCACGGCTGCACTTTGAACTTCAGGGGCTTTCATTTCTTCCACTTTCTCAATCCTTGTCAATCGTCTCAATAATGATCCATGCACGCTCCTTCATGACTCGTCCCACTGATGCAGTAATCTCATCCAGCAGGTATCGGGCACAAGCAGTGACGGCAAGAAATAAAATGTTGTGTAAAAAAATGATTGAATATAAATAAATCAAGGGACTTTATGTTAAAGCTTTAATTGTCTTGGTGTTAGCATCTCTTGTGCTTGTAATTCTATGTTAAAACGGTTAAACCTTTGTGTCTCTCAGTTTAAACCGTTATGATCCGATGTACCTCAAAAACACAATGGCATGTAAATGAGAAGCTGTAAAGCCAGTTTTAGAACAAACTGAACCTGAACCATTAAATCAAGCGATAGCGATGACAATGTGAATTGGTCATCAGATGGAAAGTGAAGTTGATGCATACGGCACTGCGCAACTGCCGTGATATGCCCCTGGTCTCACTAAGGTTTACTGTGGTGCCAGTAGCTTTGTGGCAAAAAGGAAGAATTACTGCGATCAAGTGGAAGCACAAGAAAGACGTTAGCACTGTTCACAAAGCCGTAACTGTTCTTGTTCATATCAGGGGAAATATGGAAGACAGGGTTCCTCATACCATCACCCTCTGCTTCCTGCGTTGGAGACAATGCTGCACCCATCTGAACTTCCACTTCATTTAGTGTGATGCCCAGCCTCTCAGGTGGCACTTTATCAATTGCTTTCTGAAAGTCAAGATAAATAATATTGTATGCTCCACTTTAATCTCTCTCTCTCTCTCAGTAGGCCTCCTCCTTTGTCTTCTAACATTCACACTACCTCTTTTGATCACATCATCAAAGCCTAACAATCACGCCAAAGCCATGCTGACCAACCCTATTGCTCTAAGGTCGGGTTGCTTTTTCTGGCATGACCCAATCTTCCCATTTTAGTGTTTTCAAAACTGATTCTTTGTTGAATGCCCAGACAACCTTTGATTGGGGGGGGGTGTACAGTTGTTGGGGGAGCGGAGTAATGTCGACTGCTTATTTAACCGTGTGCACATTACCATTAACTACACCAGTAGGTCGGATTGGGAGAAAGGACACACACACACACAGACCTTAATGTTTTATTATACTACAGATGACTGATCTCTGCTTAATATGGTTGTATATTTGACTTCCTGTAATAATCATAACAGATTCAAAGATCATACGGCAACATTTTTATGAATGTTAATGCAAAATTAATGCTCTATATGTAGAATATCCCGTACAGGGGCAGCTGGGTGACAGACAACTTGGTGAAAAGACAACTCGGCAAAAGAACAATTCGGCGAAAAGACAATTCGGCGAAAAGAACAATTTGGCGAAAAGACAATTCAGCGGAAAGACAACTTGGCAAATGAACAACTCGGCAAAAAGACAACTCAGCGACATCCTTTACCAGTTAGGTAATAGTTAGGATCAAAGAGATTTTTTGATGATTTTTAAATGACAACGTGATTTCAAATTTTGAGAATAAATTTATAAATGTTCAGATTACAGATATTCCTTAAGCCATACTCGCAGGTCACCTTTTGTATTCTAAATATCATTATCATACGATTACAATCAATACAATTTATATAAAGGTTTAGCAGTTTTGGTTGCAGAAGATAATGTAAGATAGAGTTTGTTCCATCTGCAGAATAAAGTTCGTTCTTCACTGATATAAATTTAATTTCAACATTTTAAATCACGTTGTCATTTAAATATACAGTATTTAAAAAATCTCTTTGAACCTAACTATTACCTAACTGGTAAAGGATTTCGCCAAGTTGTTTTTTCGCCGAGTTGTCTTTTGCCGAGTTGTCTTTTCACCGAGTTGACTGTCGCCCAGTTGCCACTGAACCGGAATATTCAATTATTGTAATTAGGATGCTCAATTTACCAGCAATATAAAACTACAAACTCAGAATGTAAATAAATTGGCCAATACGCAGTTTACCCCATAACTGATATATGAACATTGAGTAATTCACATAAAAGAAAACGATGACATCTGTTGTCAATCCGGAGTGAGAAGCGCCTGAAATGGATGGCTTAAGAGCCTTAAGACGCACAGACGTCTCACTTTTGGTGTGACATTGTAGATATCCGACCCCCGACAAAGTACACGTGTTTTTAGGGAGCAGGTTAAGTAGGCAAAAGTGTGTTCTGCAATACCAAGCACACCCTTCGCCGCTCATTTTTCTGTCTCCATTTCTCTCTCCATCTCCATATTCTTCTAAACTACTTCTTCACTGCAGGAACTGTGCATTAAAGGCGCTCTGAGTCTGCACACCAAAAGCTCCCTGGTGGAGGAAGCAGCCAATGAACTTATCAATATGTTACTGGATATGGAACCATTAAGCAAGGAGGACGAAGATGAAGAAACATCCAAGGAAGAACATAAGGCAGAAAGTGATAAAGAAGAGAATGAAGGTAATTCATACTGGTTTGGATTTTAAATTAGCCGCTGAGGACATTCTCTTCTGTGGTGGTGTTCATGTCTCGTTAGTTTAACATCAGTCAGTCACACTTTACTTTACTTTCCTGGCTAACACCCTCACAAGAGGCTTTTTAGAGCAAATGAATATACTGAATTAAAGATGACAGTCGTGGGAAAAAGTCGAGCCACCTCAATCAATTATCAAATAGAACGTCTTTATTACAGTTGTAAGTAAATGGACACTAGGTGGCACTGTTGCACACCTTTTCCCTAACAGACAGTACGCAGGACACGAGGCAAAATCACCAAGAAGCATTTTAATTTTTTTTAACTCTTTGTAATGTGTCTTCAAAGCACCACAGGCACATCAAATAGGCAATACAATACTAAATAAACACAATAATACAATTCTCCTCTCCACTACACCTCCCAGCAAGCTCCATTACACTCCTTCCAACTCCGGCTCGCTTGCTGGGTCTCCACCAGTCCTTTATATAGTTCTTGACCTGGAAGTTCTCCTACTCTTCCTCCTACGTGACTTGCCCGCACTTCCGGGTCAGATGGAGAATCCCTAGTCTTTAATCAGCCTGGAAGCACTGTGGGGCTTCCGTCCTCATGACTTCCAAGCACTTCTGGGCTGCAATGGATGCATGACTCCCCAGGTCCTTTCATAGCTTCCCTTGGCAGCACCCGCCGTACCCAACAGGGCTGAGAAACCGGACTCCAAGTCCCAGGATGCCCTCAAGGAATCCGGGGCACCATTGTACTCCAGGGGAGCTGCCATCTAGCATTTTGGGGGAGCCAGTGTCCTGATAAGTCTGCCTTCCTCCATCGTTCCACTTCAGGGGCATCCCAGCCGGGTTGAGCTGCCGGCCGTCCATCACACAGTATATCGATGGATTCAACTCCTAGCATAGATAAGATCTGGATCTTCTGCTTTGAGTTTTCACATTTAAAGTTTCTAAGACCCCCTTCCCAAATCTACCCATATCCATACCTCCTTATGCCATACATGATTGGAGAGCTTTTAACTGGCTACCCAAAATACAGTGCTCCCTATAGTGTTTGGGACAAAGACCCATTTTTACCTTTGATTTCCCCCTCTGCTGTACAGTTTAAAATTACAAATCAATCGATTTAGACATTGTGATTAAAGTACACACGGCAGACATTCATTAAATGTGTCTTTGTCCCAAACATTATGGAGGACACCGTATATAAAGCAAAAAGTAGGATACAGATGTTGATTTTCTACTGATTACACAATTATTGATAATTAGAGTAATTGGTAATTAATACTTATCAGATATTTGCAAAGAACGCCATACTGCAATGCAGTGTTTACACCAATATACGCTTAAATCTTTTTCTTCTTTTTTCGGATGCTCCCATTCAGTGGTCTTCATCCGTCTCCGTCATGACTTCAAAATTTATATTTTAAGTATCTTTTAAGTACGTGTTTATATTTTACGTTAGCATATTTAATTTGAAGTAATTGATGGTGGCAGTGGATAAAGAAAGACCGACAGACAGACAGACAAACAAACACCATAGCTACTGGGCTGCACATGTTGGAGAAGTGCCTCTGTCTTTTACGGTATCTTTCTGTCATTTTAACTGCTGCATCACTATATGACATAAAAACAGCAAACAGAGTTTAGATAAGCATTGGGGTCCATGGATATACGACTATAGTATCGTGTGGCTTGGTAACAGATACATAGGATTTCACATAATTGCATTGGCGCCAGGATTCCAAGCCTGGTATGATGGCCGTCCTAGTCTGTGGTAGGTGGTTTTGACAGTACGAGCTGATCTTCTTGAAGTTTCCCCCCTCTGTCAGTCTCTTGTTTCATTCCTAGGTCTCCCAGACCATTTGTGGGTTCCACTGAGTCATCAGTCTTTCCCACTGGAGGTTCTGCCACCCTGGTCTCCATTACCAGTCCTTGTCTCTGTTCCATTGATGTTCCTTGCTGTGGATTTCTGTCAGGTTGCTGTAGCTCTCTTTGTTCAAGGTTGAACTCTTGGGCCTTGGCTCCGCGCCTGGAGCGTGACTCAGGTTCTGTGACCTCGGATCTGATATGTGTAGGAAATTAAAGCAAGCAGCGGTGGGCATATGAGATATCAGCTTCCTTATAAGAGTGATCATGACTCCATCACCTCATCCGTCAAGTCTGAGCTCATGGTTCTCAGCCAGAAAAGGGCCCCTCTGCAGGTTGGGGATGAAGGGCTAACCAATCAGTTTTTTGGGGTCTTGTTCACAAGTGAGGGAAGAAGGGAGTAGGGGATTGACAGGGGAATCGGAACAGTGTCAACGGTCATGTGGATGTTGTATCAGTCAGTCATAGTGAGTAGAGAGTTGAGTCTAAAGGTCTAAAGGTTGATTTATGGGTTAATTTACATTGCTGCCCTCACCTGTGGTCATGCACCTTCAGTAATGACCAAAAGAACAAGATCATGGGTACAAGTAACAGAAATGAGCTTCCTTTGCAGGGTGTCTTGGCTCAACGTTAGAGATAAGGTGAGGACCACAGACATTCAGGAGGAGTTTAAAGTAGATACGCTGCTCGTCTGCATTGAAAGGATCCATCTGAGGTAGTTAGGCCATTTAATTAGAAAGACCACTGGATTCATTCCTGTCCAACCAGGAGGAGACTTCTGTCCAGACACAGGATATGCTGGTGAGATTATATGTTCTAGATGGCCTTAGAAACACTTTTGTAGTTGGTGGAAAGAGGAACACCTGGGCATCATTGCTTAGATTGCTGCTCCCATGACCCAGACCTGGTTAAGCTCCCAAAAATAGATAAATGGAGGATTGCACTAAGAGAGAGTTCTTGCAATTTTCTGGTAGAAGAAACTGTAAACTGTGTGTGTTCACCTTTTCCAAAATGTTTGTTTCTGGAGTGTGGCCAAGTATGGGACCTTGCAAACATATTCAGACCCCTACTAAGTTTTCAAAATTGTCTGGGTTACGAAGGATAACATGTTCATCTTGTCTGTATTTTTTATGCACACTCACATGCAGCAGGCAAAAAATGTGTTAGAACCTAAGAAAATTTGACAAATGAGAGGAGACCATTCAGTCTGTCAACCCTATTTGTTTAGCTAATATTTTTTCAGTGTTAGATGTTATCGCCCCAGTAGTTGAAGACCTATCTAGGAGTGGATTTAAAACACATGAAAAAAATTTTGTAATGTTCGCTCTCCGGCCATTATACAGTAATTTTATGAGTGTTCAAGTTAGGAATGGATGCAAATACGTTTTGCATGAAGTCTCAAAAATCCATAGTGGGTCCATAGATATTTATCAAAATCACTTTACAATTAAATAAATTACCAATCACCATTACATATCGCCCTTCAGGATCAGACACTACATCTGATACTACAAATGAAATTGTTCTATGAATTAAGATTCCCACACCTCTAGGTTTTTTTGTATAGCAAGGAGTGAAATATTTGCCCAGTCCAATCTTTTTGCAACCAAAATCAATCCTTGCTGATTAAGTGAGCCTCCTGTAAAAATAATATCTTGCCATTTAGACTTGTTAGGTGAGAGAATACTTTCTTCCTCTTTAATTCGTGATTGAGACCTTTGACATTCCAGCTCACAAAGTTCACTGTTTGGTCATAGAGACAATGCTTCTGAACTTCTATTGTCATTTTATAGTCTTAAATTAAGGTAGTACATTACTACATATGATAGCTTTAACATTAATTTCCAATATTTCCGCCTATTGTTGTGTTGGGACTTACAATTGTGGGGATAAAAGGGACAGATCAGAAATAGCTTGCTCTCTTTCTCTCCCACCATATTCACAAAATGAGGGATGTCCAAATTTCAAAAATTGACACCTGCAGACCCGACACATTACTGTGAAAGAGAACTCAACTCAAATATCTGAAAACATTTTTTTTTTTACTTTTCAAGGTGAAGAAGAACAGAAGTCTGAGACTCGATTGTTTTCTCGGAATGCCAACCAAATAACACCCGGTCCAGTTTCCCCTCTGACCAAGAGAAAGAGGAAGGACATAGCTGAAGTGCTCGAGGAGGAGGCCCAAGAACTGTTGTCACATTTCAACCATCGTAATGTCGACGCCCTGCTCAAAGTCACCCGCAACACACTGGAGTCCATACGCAAGCGCATCTATTCATCGTCTGTAATTCATTTTTTGGGTGAGTTCATCGGATTAACTAACTGCTTTTCATAGTCCATCACATGTGGTTGATTTTAGTTCAATCTGCTTATTCTGGCAGGTGGGATGGGGGTTTCTTTTACCATCAGCTGGGGTAACCAAATTGGCTGAATCTTTGGCACCTCAAAATTATTTGTTTTATTTTCCCTGGCATTAGTAAATGAGGGTTATACTCCAATTCTTTGGGACCACAGATCTGTCAAACTCATAAAAGTTTGCTGACACAACCCTTATTGGCATGATTACAGACCAGAAGAGGTGGGGGTGCCATATTGGAGAAAGGTGGATCAGCTGGCTCAAAGATCACAGCTTAAATAAATTGGAAAAGTAACTTTTGGATTTTAGGAGATACTCTTTACCTCCTTCTCCCCTAGTTACAAGTGGCATCGCTGTCAACAGTGTGGAATGACAGCATTTCAATTTCTTAGTACCATTACAGAGGGGTAAAATTGATCAGCCACAGGATGAAGTTATGGGAAAGAGTAGTCGAAGCTCAGTTAAGAAGGGAGGTGATGATTAGTGAGCAACAGGATGGTTTCATGCCAAGAAAGAGCACCACAGATGCGATGTTTGCTCTGAGGATGTTGATGGAGAAGTAGAGAGAAGGCCAGAAGGAGTTGCATTGCATCTTTGTGGACCTGGAGAAAGCATATGACAGGGTGCCTTGAGAGGAGCTGTGGTATTGTATGAGGAAGTCAGGAGTGGCAGAGAAGTACATAAGAGTTGTACAGGATATGTACGAGGGAAGTGTGACAGTGGTGAGGTCGGCGGTAGGAGTGATGGATGCATTCAAGGTGGAGGTGGGATTACATCAGGGATCGGCTCTGAGCCCTTTCTTATTTGCAATGGTGATGGACAGGTTGACAGATGAGATTAGACAGGAGTCCCCGTGGACTGTGATGTTTGCTGATGAACTTGTGATCTGTAGCGAGAGTAGGGAGCAGGTCGTGGAGATCTGCTATAGAAAGGAGAGGAATGAAGGTCAGTAGGAACAAGACAGAATACATGTGTGAAAATGAGAGGGAGGTTAGTGGAATGGTGAGGATGAGGGAGTAGAGTTGGTGAAGGTGGATGAGTTTAAATACTTGGGATCAACAGTACAGAGTAATGTGGATTGTGGAAGAGGTGTGAAAAAGAGAGTGCAGGCAGGGTGAAGCGGGTGGAGAAGAGTGTCAGGAGTGATTTGTGACAGACAGATATCAGCAAGAGTGAAAGGGAAGGTCTGCAGGACAGTAAAGAGACCAACCTGGGGGTGTGGGGTATACCCTAGTTTGGTAACCCCTGCTCATTAGGACAAAGGTTGGTGCATTTAAATTTTTCTACAGACCATCGATTTTTGAGCACCAGCATTAGCATTTTTGTCTACAGTAAGAAAAATGATTTACTGTATTGCATATTTAATTTTAAGTATTGAAACTGAACTATCCGTTAGTTTGATGGTGGATAAAGACAGACAGACAGACCTCATAGCTAATGGGCTCCACATGTTGGAGAATTTCCTCTGTCAATTACGATATCTTTCTGCCAATTTAACTTTTGCATCACTATATGACATAACAACAGCAAACAGACTTTAGATAAGCATTGGGGTCCATGGATATACGACTACCGTATTGTGTGGCTTGGTAACAAATACATAGGATTCCACATAATTGCATTGGCGCCAGGATTCCAAGGCTGGTATTTTGACCACCCCAGTCTGTGGTAGGTGGATTTGACACTACGAGCTGATCTTCTTGAAGTCTCCCCCTCTTTGTCAGTCTCTTGTTCTGTTTTTAGGTCTCCCAGACCATTTGTGAGATCCACTGGGTCATCAGTCTTTCCCACCAGGGATTCTGCCACTCTGGTCTCCATGTTCAGTCCTTGTCTCTGTTCCATTGATGTTCCTTGCTGTGGATTTCTGTCAAGTTCCCGTAGTTCTCGTTGTTCAGGGTTGAACTTTTGGGCCTTGGCTCCGCGCCTGGAGCGTGACTCAGGTTTTGTAACCTCAGATCTGACATGTGTGGGAAATTAAGGCAAGCAGTGGAGGCCACGTGAGGGTTCAGCTTCCTTATCAGAGTGATCAGACCCTGAGTCTGTGGTTTCATTATTCTCTTGCTGGTCCCTTTATTTTCCTTTTCACTGGGTTTGATTTTAGTGGCCTTTTCAAGAGGTAAATCGTTGAGAGGCAGCAGGTGGTTGCGGTGTAGCATCTGGGGTGTTGTGATGCGTTAAAAACGGTGTGACCATTTTGCAACGGCATGTTTGCATTTCTGATTAGACAGTAATGTTCAATTTGTTTAATTGTTCGTTTAGACCCTGTAAATTTGATGGACGCTAGGTGGCACTATTGCCCCTTTTAAACCCAACAGACAGACGTTCTGGACACAGGTTGAAAGCACCAAGAAGTATTTTATTATTTCTTCTTCCCACACAGTGCCTCCAAAGTTCAGCAATAAAGCCCAATATTCTTCTCCTCCACACCTCCCAGCAAGCTTTGTCCACCTCCTCCCAACTCCGGCTCACATGCTGGGTCTTCAGCAGTCCTTTATATAGTCCTTGACTCGGACGTGCTCCTGTTCTTCCTTCCACCTGACTTGCCAGGACTTCCAGGTCAGATGGAGAACTCAGAGAAGTACTTCGGGGCTCCTGTCCACGTGATCCATTAGTACTTCCGGGCTTTAGGAAAAGTATGACTCCCCTGGTCATGCGGTCTGGCGCACCAGTGGCACCCAAAAGGGCTGTGAAACCAAACTCCAAGTCCCAGGATGCCCTGCAGGAATCCGGGGCACTGCTGTACTCCAGGGGAGCTGCCATTTAGGGTCTTGGGGGAGGCAGTGGCCAAAAATTGCTGCCTTCCCCATCTTTTCCTTCTCAGGGTGTTCCAGCTCAACCCGGCCATCCATCACAATGTGCAGTCAGAAGGTGGATGTTGTGCAGCCTCATCTGTGCTTTACTGGTGTTGTTAGGCAGATTTGTAAATTCAGGTGTTTTGAGCACTGAAATCTGCATCTCCGCTGGAGATTCTATGAGACGGCAACAAAAGGATACGATCAAACTGGAGCTTATGATATTATTGATGTGGACTCTCAGAAAGCATTTGATGAGGTGCCACATGAGAGGCTTGGCATCAAATTAAAAGAAGTGGGAGTTCAGGGTGATGTTTTTAGATTGGTGCAGAATTGGTTTAGACACAGGAAGCAGAGGGTGATGGTGCGAGGAACCTTATCAGAATTGGCCGATGTTAAGAGTGGTGACCAGCAGGGGGCAGTGCTAGGGCTGCTGCTATTTTTATTATATATAAATGATTTAGATAGGAATATAAGTAACAAGCTGGTGTGAAAAAGGCGCTATATAGTGCCCGACCCGGCACAGACTACCCAGAGGCATGTGTTCACACTCAAGGGCTTTATTTTTGTTTCTTCAGCCGTGGGCACACGTCTTCCCCGTGTCCCACAGGCCCAACACAGTTCAAGCACAAAAACTCACACAAACCAAACGCTTCCTGGCACCACCACTCCTCCCAGGCAACCTCGTCCTCTTCCTCCCGATTCTGGCCCTGATTGCTGGGAGGCAGGCCCTTTTATACCCCACCCAGAAGTGTTCCAGGTGCCTGACCAGCTGGTCTTAATTGCACCTCCGGGTGGGGCTGATAAACCGTCCAGTGTGGTGGCTGGTTCTCCGCAGCACCCCCTAGCGGCCACCCCATCTCCCAACCGGGCTGCTGTGGTGGACTCCATGTCCCATGGAGCCATGGGGGAGATTGAGGAGGGATCCATGGCCAGGGAGACTGCCCCCAAGCGCCCCGGGGAAGGTACTGCAATGTCCATGATGGCTCCCCCGGGACGTATGCAGCAGAGGCGTCCCGGCTGTCCGTCACACTGGTTAAGTTTGCAGATGATACCAAGATAAGTGGAGTGGCAGATAATTTGGAATCTGTTATATCATTACAGAAGGACTTGGATAGCATGCAGGCTTGGGCAGATTTATGGCAGGTGAAATTTAATGTCAGTAAATGTAAAGTATTACACATAGGAAGTAAAAAGGAGAGGTTTGAATACACAATCGGCGGTCAGAAAATCGAGAGTCCACCTTATGAGAAGGATTTACGAGTCATAGTGGACTCTAAGCTATCGACTTCCTGACAGTGTTCAGAAGCCATTAAGAAGGATAACAGGATGTCAGGTTATATAGCGCCTTCATGTGTGGAGTACAAGTCGCAGGAGGTTCTGCTCAAGCTTTATAACACACTGGTGAGGCCTCATCGGGAGTCCTGGGTGCAGTTTTGGTCTCCAGGCTACAAAAAGGACATAGCAGTGCTAGAAAAGGTCCAGAGAAGAGCGACTAGGCTGATTCAGGGCTACAGGCGATGAGATATGAGGAAAGATTAAAAGAGCTGAGCGTTTACAGAAGATGAAGAAGAGACCTGAGTGAAGTGTTTGAAATTATGAAGGGAATCAGTACAGTGGATCGAGACGGTGACTTTAAAATGAGTTCATCAAGAATATGAGGACAAAGTTGGAAACTTGTTAAGGGTAAATGTCACACAAACATTACAACAACAACATTTATTTATATAGCACATTTTCATACAAATAATGTAGCTGAAAGTGTTTAGGAAGTTTTTCTTTACACAAAGAACGATAGACACTTGGAATAAGCGATCAAGTAGTGTGGTAGACAGTAAGACGTTAGGGACTTTCAAAACTCGACTTGATGTTATTTTGGAAGAAATAAGTGGAGAGGACTGGCGAGCTTTGTTGGGCTGAATGGTCTGTTCTCGTCCAGAGTGTTCTAATGTTCATCGTAAACAGAAGCTTCCTCTCTGTCAGACCAGGTCAACAAGAGACCTCTGAATCCCCACCCCTACTTTAAGCACCGCCTTCAGGAGGTCTTGGATTGGTTTAGAAATGTGGCACTCAGTGAGTCGTCTAATTGTTCCCACCCACTTTTAAGCAATTCACTCCTGGTTGTCTACAGTATGGCCGGCTTCAGCGAGGCTACCCCACTTCATAACGTTCTGCAGCAAAGACATTTCCCCCTGGGATAACAAAGTCTACCTATCCCATCATATCTTTCAACACCAAGGGAATAGGGAGAAATGGCAAAAATAACTTGTAAAAAAACCAAATAAAGCTGAAATCTTCACATTTGTGTTGCCAGTAAACATGGCGAGGATAAAGGTTGTGACTTGTGTCCTTTCTTCCTATTTTCCCAGCAGAGAATGATCCTGCCAGCAAGCAAAAAAGCTCGGGACAGCCCATCTTTAGAACCAACATTGCCTTGTCCATCCCTAATATTAGTATGGTGCCACCCCTGGATGAGGTGCAGCAGGCTTTGAACCGCGCAGTGGAGTACATCATTAGCGTCCCGAAAGGAGTCGGGCAGTGGAGCAAGGAAAGGATATCTAAGGTGGGAATCCGGAGAGGATATCGTCTGCCAGATGTTAGTACTGTAGACATGAAAGAAACAAAACTGAGCAGAAACAGATGACTTTTATAAGATCTGTGTTATGAGAGGAGGACATCGTTCAAATATACAGTTGTATTCAGTGCTTGTGTTACATTTTTGGCAGAGAGGTGCCTTAAATCCATCCATCCATCTTTTTTCTACAACTTATCCAGGTCTGGGTCACAGGGGCAGCAGTCTAAGCAAAGCTGACCAGACCTCCTCCATTCCCAGGCCAGCTAGGAGATATAATGTCTCCAGGATGTCCTGTGTCTGCCCTGAGGTCTCCTCCTGGACGGACATGCCCTTAACACTTCCAGATGCCTGAAGCACATCAACATGCCCGTTTCAATGTGGAGGAGCAGCAGCTCTCCTTTGAGCTCCCCCTGAATGTCTGCACTCCTCACTCTGTCCTCAGTGCTGAGCCTGGACACCCTATGAAACGCAGGGCTGTCTTAACACGAGGGGCACGCTGGGCAGTTGCCCCGGGGGCCCCATGCTAATCTACGTATGTTGTGACTTGCTGAGTGGATGTGTAGGTAGGGGCCCCAGTGCACTGCTTTGCCCGGGGGGCCTATAATGCAGTTAAGATGGCCCTGATGAGAGGATCTCATTTCTGCCACCTGTATCAACGATCTAGTTCTTTCTGTCACTTCCCAAAGCTCGTGACCATAGATGAGAGTAAGAAGATAGATTGACCAGTAAATCGAGAGCGTCGCCTTTTGACACAGCTCTCTCTTCACCAGAAGTGACTGGACGCCTCTCTGATCCGCCTGTTGATCTCTCACTCCCTGCTTCCCTCAGCCTACGAAAGGAACTCACCTCTGCCACTTGTATCACTAATCTTGTTCTTTCTGTCACTTCCCAAAGCTTGTGGTCATAGGTGAGGGTGACAACGCAGACCGACTGGCAAAACAAGAGCTTTGTGTTTCTGCTCAGCTCTCTCTTCACCACGACTGACCAGTATGACATCCACAGGACACTGTGCTCCAATCTGCCAGTTGATTTCCTGCTCCTTTCTTCTTTTGCTCACAAACAAGATGCTGAGATATTACAAACTTCTCCGCTTGAGGTCACATCTCCTCTTCAACCTGGTCAGGGCCATCCTCTCTTTCCTGGCTGAGAACCATGACCTTTGAGGTGCTGATCCTCTTCCCACCCCAGGGTGCACCTGAGATCAACACTCAGTGAAGCAAAAAGGACCACATCATCTGCAAAGAGTAGAGATCTCATCCTGTGGTCACTGAAGTGTCGCCTCTCTACCCCTTGGCTGTGTGTATAAATTCTGGCCATTAAAATTATGTACAGTATTGGTGACAGAGGGTGCCCTAAATGTGACTCTTTATTGCATTTGTAGGTAATGCCCACTTAAATGTTAGGTGTGGAAATATCAACTATAGTCATCGTTAAGTCGTCAGTGAATTAGTCAACATTAATGGGCTATCTGAAAGGCACTATATAGGCCATAAAATGAATTCAACACTTTCTGCAGAAGTTGCACTCCCCTTTCATCGTCTCACCCCACTGGGTGGTGTTGGATCTTCGGCTACCAATTGTAAACATCAGAATAAAGGCAGTCATCCAAAATCTTGATCACTGCTCCTGTTTCTTGATTATCACCAAATCACTGCTAGCAGCAAAGACCACCATTCTTGTTTCGTTTTATTTCATAGTTGGGCTGCCTTTTGTAATCAGTAAGTAAGCAATCAGTAGACCTTAGTGTTAGTGTTAGCAGTGCGTCATCTACTGAAATGTATTTTGTAATGCATATAGTAATAAAAAGTGTTGTTTTTTTCATTCTAGCAGGTGGCACATCACACATATTTGTAGTAATGAAATGCATTGCATTTGTCATTCCAACAGATGGCACATCACAGATATTTTTAGTAATGCAATGCATTGCATTTATCATTCCAACAGATGGCCCATCACAAGCATTATCACTGCTTTTATGAATCCCATACCGAATGGCATACAACAGGGACATATGCATTGCATGGTGCACTGCTAATGTTAACGCTGAGGCACCACCATACTTATCCATTTAAATTAAACGCATTAAATAAGACTAATAACCTTTAACAATGTAGACCTTAGCATTGATGTATCTAGTGGACCATCTACTGGAATGTATTTTGTAATTCCTATTGTAATAAAATGCATTGCATTTGTCATTCCAATGGATGGCACATCACAGATATTTTTAGTAATGCAATGCATTACATTTATCATTCCAACAGATGGTGCATCACAGGCATTATCACTGTTTTTATGAATCCTGTACCGAATGACATACTACAGGGCATATGCATTGCATGGTGCACTGCAAATGTTAACACTGAGGCACCACCATACTTCTCCATTTAAATGAAATCTGTTAAATTAAGACTAAATGTACTACCTGTACCAATGTAGACCTTAGCATTGATGTATCTAGTAGACCATCTACTGGAATGTATTTTGTAATTCATATTGTAATAAAATGCATTGCATTTGTCATTCCAACAGATGGCGCATCACAAACATTATCACTGCTTTTATGAATCCCACACTGAATGGCATACAATAGGGACATATGCATTGCATGGTGCACTGCAAATGTTAGTGCTGAGGCACCACCATACGTCTCCATTTAAATGAAATCTGTTAAATTAAGACTAAATGTACTACCTGTACCAATGTGGACCTTAGCATTGATGTATCTAGTGGACCATCTACTGGAATGTATTTTGTAATTCATATTGTAATAAAATGCATTTAATTTGCAATTCCAACAGATGGTGCCATCTAAAACATGTATAGTATTTAAATGCACTACTGCAAATGTTTGTGATGTGCCATCTGCTAAAATGACAGAGATATAGCAACCGGAAGGACACATAGACACTTGTCCTTTTATTAAGTTGGATGAAACGTTTACAATTAAACTAACCCAAGTTATAAATCTGGAGATAAAGCACATGCTTGCCACAACTTGCCAGCTGAGAACTCATGTGTGATGTGCTGCCAGCCATGTTCAGAGGCTTTTGAGAAATGGGTTAGCATGCTGAGTGAGTTGGTGCTTGGGATGCCATTTATTTAGTAGGTTGAGGTTGGCTGGCGATGCTAAATGTGACCTGATATTCTCAATGAAAGAGTGGCACCCTCATTTCATTTTGTTTCCATGGCTCTGTATTTTAATTGAAAAGTTTTATATTCCAGACATATTTATCACAATGCTTATATACCATGTTTTTCATTTTTCAATTTTAGAAGAGAATGAATGAAAGAAAGATTGCAGCTCTAAAGCACGACAACAGAGACAGCGACTCAGATGACGGGGAAACGACATTTAGGAGCGTTCATGGTAAAGGCCGCTTGTACACACTTTAGAGCTGCTGTTGTGTATTTTGATATTTCATTACAAGATTCCTAGAAATGTTGATGTTTCTTCTTTTCTTCAGATGGCAGCATGTCTGATGTCTCAACTTCAGCTACACTGATGGCCCCTTTCCAGGCGAAAAATTATTACAAGGTTATCTCAGAAAACAAGGAAATTGTGAAACTGGTGTCTGTGTTGAGCACATCTATAAACTCCACTAAAAAGGTAAGAGATGCCGCAATCTGGTAGATGTGCGTTTGTTTTGGATGATTATACTTCTCTACTGCTGTAAATATAAAGGCATGTTACGCTCTGTTTCATTAATTCACCTTGGCAATATTAAGGAGTATTCACTGGTTTGATGATAAGCCATTTAAAAACTTTACATTTTCAGCATACCATGTCTATGAAACGTATTCACCTCTTGAAAGTGTTCGCATTATATATTTATACAATATTGAATGACACTAGATTTAAAAAAAAAAAAGAATCATTAATGTCCAAGCAAAAACAGATCTCTTCAAAATTGTCTGAATAAGATAGATAGATAGATAGGTAGATAGATAGATATGAAAGGCACTATATAACGGATAGATAGATACATAGATAAGAAAGGCACTATATAGTAGATAGATAGATATGAAAGGCACTATATAATTGATAGATAGAAGATATGAAAGGAACTATATAATAGATAGATAGATAGACATGAAAGGAACTATATAATAGATAGATATGAAAGGCACTATATAATAGATAGATATACATGAAAGGAACTATATAATAGATAGATATGAAAGGCACTATATGATAGATAGACAGACAGATAGATAGATAGACATGAAAGGAACTATATAATAGATAGATATGAAAGGCACTATATAATAGATAGAAAGATATGAAAGGCACTATATGATAGATAGATAGATAGATAGACATGAAAGGCACTATATAATAGACAGATAGATATATAGATAGCATGAAAGGCACTATATAATAGACCGATAGATATATAGATAGCATGAAA
>JANRMT010062841.1:12269792-12311034 GCA_026402145.1 Polypterus bichir lapradei
TCAAAATCTCAACATTGAATTTTTGGGCGATTCCAATACTTTCCCTAAACTTTATAAATGAGAAAGTAAACAAAGACCACAGCACTGTGAAGGGGTCTCACTGTACGTTTTCCTACTGAAGATAACAAAATTGTGTAAATGAAGTGCAAAAACAGATCAGTTAAACGCGGCAGCTTTGCCGAGCGCACCTGGAGCAGCACGATGGCAAAATTTGTGCAGGTAAAACCAACAACTGAATGACCGCTTTTGTCTTCCAAAAAGACCAACTTAGCTGGGGGATTTGTTGGCTCACCTCATATCGCATTTCTATTTCCAGTTTAAGGGTAAAAAAAGAAGCAATCCAGATGTCTGAATCTTAAAAAAAGCATGTCAATTAAAATGAAGTTAAAAGAAGTTAATTAGCAGCAAAAAATGTTCACTAATTAAGAAAAGAGTTGGGATGAAAACCTGCAGCCACTGCGGGCCCCCCAGGACCAGAGTTGGAGACCCCTGAACTAAAGCATCCTGTGAGGCCAGATTAGGAAATAGGTGTCCCGAGAATATGTCGTGTTATGGTGTTTGCTAACTGATACCCTCGTCTGAACTTCTGATGTATTTCCACCAGTCCTGTGCTCAGACTTTTTGCTCTTTGTGTTTCAGGAGTCATACGCCATGTTGAACAAGTATGACCTGCTAGTGGCAAAAGAAGAAGCTGAAAGGGTGGACACCTTGCGCTATACCTGGGAAAAGCTGCTCGGCCGAGGGAACGAGGTTCAGAATGAGCTGGTGACCCTACAACCCAACTTTCGAGGGGAGCTCATCAGCAACGTGCAGATGTTTGTGGAAGACTGTGACAACTTTTATAAGGATTATGAGCAGGTAACATACGCCGGACCAGCTGTGCACGTGTAGTCCTTCAGGCCCAACTGAATCCAAATGCACGTGGAGTGAACACTTTATTAGGTCTACCTGTCCTTCCCATCTGATCGTAGAGTACATTATTCATTTTTATTAATCACCAACAGAAAATCTAGCAATTCTGGGGAGAAAAAAAACAATTACCGTGTATATATACTCGCGTTTAAGTTCTCCCGCGGATAAGTCAGGGCTTGATTTTACCGTATTATTTCTGGTATTTTATAATGTTGGTCATATAAGTCGAATGCAGAAAACTCACACTATTGGTCCAAGAGATTACGTTATGCTAATGCCCACCTGAGAGAGTAACCACTGAGACCACGGCCTTTTTTTTTCTACGTATTGTGCCCCTTGTGACCACACGGTAATACCCGAACTATTCTGAAGTGACGTTTGCACTGTTTAGTGTATCTCACACCCTCATACACCTCAGAGCATCCCTTATCTACGATGGAGTGTTCGATCAGAAGAAAATATGAAGCTGGTTTTAAATTAAAAGTCATTGAAGTGGCGAAAGAAATTGGTAACTGCGCTGCTGCAATAAAATTCCATGCATCTAAGAAACTGATGAGAGATTGGAGGAGGCAAGAAGATGTAAAAAAAAAAAAAAAAAAAAAAATGAAGTGTCGTGTTTTTGAACGGGCGTATAAGTCTGGATCTGATTTTATGATTGATTTTTCGGGTTTCCAGACCCGACATATACACACGTATATACCGTATATAGGCATAGTGGTACAGTTTGTAGTATTGTCCCCTCACAGCTCCAAGGTCCTGGAGGGTCCTTTTATATTTCAGGGTAGTTACTGCCTGCCTGGTCTGCATGTTCTCTCTGTGTCCGCGTGAGTTGTTCTCCAGGTGGTCTATTTTGCCTTCTGCAATATAAACATCCATGTATCCAGTATCCAACCTGCTATATCCTAACTACAGGGTCACGGGGGTCTGCTGGAGCCAATCCCAGCCAACACAGGGTGCAAGGCAGGAAACGAATCCTGGACAGGACGCCAGCCCACTGCAGGGCACACACACACCCACCCACACACTAGGGACAATTTAGAATCACCAATGCACTTAACCTGCATGTCTTTGGACTGCAGACACAGGGAGAAAATACAAACTCCACGCAGGAAGCGAACCCTGCAGATTGAGCGAGAAATTCAGTGCACCTCGCCACAACCTGATCTGGCATGGAATTATCACTATTCTGGCCCATTGGCTGCCTCCCATTCGCACGTGTGTGACAACGGTTAAAAAAACATCTGGGTGGTCGTCGATTCAAGACAGATGATGACGTGAAGAAAGCGGTGCACGAGTGGTGGCAAGGACGAGACAAAACCTTTAATTCTGCTGGCACTTATAGACAAGGGGGCGCAAGTGCGCTGAAAAGGGTGAAGACGACATTGAGAAATGACATGATCAGTTTTGTGAAGGTTTGGTCCATTTTCTGGTAAATCCCATTCTCAAACTTCAGCTTGACTCCCCCCTCATAAATTCACATACTTGTTACATACCTGATGTCTCATCGCTCATAAGTTGAAAGACCCTTTCTGGAAAAAAACCTCTTAAAGTAGTTGAGTGGCTGGTAATCCGTAGTGCCCACCAGCATGCCATGTTATTTGATGAAGTCCAGTAGCCAGCTTGCCTCCCACAGATTTATGTCTGTGTAGTCGTTATAGTCCTCCTAGGCGAACGTCACCATAGGAGTGCCAGCTACACGAGTGAGTCCAGTACTATGATCAGCCGGGGACCGATCACCTGATCATTTTTGATTCCCAGGTTGTATTTCGATAAGTGTCTGTGTTCTTCTCCCAGGCAAACTTTGCCTTAGGCATGTCAGCTGCACGTTCAGCTGGGGACCGATCAGCTGATCCAGGTACCTGACTGTTATTTTTAATCTCCAGATCACTTGCTTCAAAATTGGAGTTCGACAAGTCAGAGTCCGATTCAGCAATAATACATAAAAAAATAAATAAATAATAGACACTGAGTTTTTTGCTTTGCACATTCGTTTCGCTCCCTCCCTCCTGATGTCGATGCCATTCTCGATGTTCTTTACTCTACGCTACTCGCACACAAGCAGGGATTCGATGTTAAGTCAACGAGTCTAGCAGTCCTCCTAGCAAAGAGGGTCAACCTGTAACATAACGGTGAGGGGAAATTGTCTTTTATCGTGTAGAGCAGGGGTCGCCAACTCCGGTCTCAGAGGACCACCGTGGCTGCAGGTTTTCATTCTAACCCTTTTCTTAATGAGTACCCTGTTTGTGCTGCTAATTAACTTCTTATGAACTAATTTGAATTCACTTGCTCTTGAAGACTCAGACTGCTTAGTTGTTTCTTTTTCCTTAATTAGCTGCTAAACAATAATGAGATACAAAATAAGCCAAAACAACTGGTGTCCATCATATAATATCTGAAAATAAAGAAAGATGAAGTTCTCAGGAATGTTGATCTGCTCAGATCCACAAAACATTTTAGCAGTGTGCGCTTAGAAAGAGAAAATCAACAATTTTTGAAATGTCTGCTAATGCACCATGAGAGCAGCAACAAAGTCATGAAATTAAAGAACGGGTTTAATTAACGATAAGAACTGACACCTCATTAAGCAGCTGGTTGGAGTGAAATTGGTTGGAGTTTGAGGCCCTGACTTAGGTGGTCTTCTGTTGGCTCACTCACCTCACATTTCATTTCTGTTTGGGTGCCATTTAAGGAAAGAAATGAAGAAATTCAGAGGAACGATGAAGAAATTCAGGGGAGCAAATCTTAAAACAGTTAATAAGCAGCACAAACAGGGCACTTATTAAGAAAAATGGTTAGAATGAAAACCTGCAGCCATGGTGGTCCTCCAGGACCGGACTTAGTGACCCCTGGTGTAGAGTCTTACGGTGATCCGGTTGAGATCGATAGGTAGATAGCATTTGTCCTCTGAGAAAAATCTGGCTTTTTACAGACGCTCTTTAAATAAGTAAATTCACAGATAGATAAATCCATGAACGCGTTTTACCTGGACAGCAGAGCTGCAAGGTGGTGTGGGAGTGAATGTTGCTGCCTTACAGCTACAGGATGCTGGGTACAGTTGCTGTCAGTCCAGAGTTTGCATGTTCTCCCCATTGGGTGTTAAGTTGATGGGTGACACCATATTTGCCGTATGTGTGCGTAGAGTCACCCTGACTAATGGATTGGTGTCCCATCCACACAGTGCTGCTGGAGACAGAATTAAATTAACTGGCTGTTGATAATGGAAAAGTAGACCATTAGGGTTAGGATTAGGGTTAGGGTAGGGGATAAGACTATAAATGCCATGCTCTGTAGGGTTCTTGACAGTCCCCGGACTAATTGATAAAAGGAGTCTAATATCTTTGTGTTTCTTTTTAACAGGATGGTCCAATGGTTCTAGGCCTGGCACCTCAAGATGCAAGTGACAGACTTATTATGTTTCAGGTACGTTATTGTGGTATAAAAGCAACAAACACAGTTCTATGGCTTGTGCAAATGGCTGAATTTTGACACGAAAAGAAGAACACGTGAAAGTTTAACATTGTACTGACTCCCCTTCACAGCAGCCACAAACGGATTGTGGTGTGGTGTTATTAAGAGGCAAAGGTCGATGCTAGGAAGACCATAATCTGATAAGCGAGCCCAGGATGTGAAAGCAAAATTGGAATTCAAAGAACAGAGCAGAGGCATCGAAACCCGGAAGAGCTTCTTTTTTTTTTTTGCCATTTTATTGATTTTATTAAAATCAAATAACATTTCATACAAGCAAGTCAATTTAACAATAACAAATCAATCCCTCTCCCATGAGAAAGAGAGCAAGGCCAGCAGAGTAAGACCTTACCCATCCATCCATCCATTGTCCACCGCTTATCCAAAGTCAGGTCGCGGGGGCAGCAGCCTAAGCAGGGAAGCCCAGACCTCTCTCTCCTTGGCCACCTCCTCCAGCTCGTCTGGGGGGACCCCGAGGCGTTCCCAGGCCAGCCGGGAGATATAGTCCCTCCAGGGTGTCCTGGGTCTGCCCCGTGGCCTTCTCCCAGTGGGACATGCCTGGAACACCCCCCCAGGGAGGCGTCCAGGGGGCATCCTGACCAGATGCCCGAACCACCTCAACTGACTCTTCTCAATGCGGAGGAGCAGCGACTCTACTCCGAGTCTCTCCCAGATAACCGATAACCTAAGGGAAAGTCCAGCCACCCTGCGGAGAAAACTCATTTCGGCCACTTGTATCCACGATCTTGCTCTTTGGGTCACTACCCAAAGCTCGTGGCCATAGGCCATAATTAGTCAGTGCAGCAGTTTCCATGTACAACCGACTGTCAAAATGGCGGATTGGGGAGGCTTTATGGAGAGGGACCGGAAGTAGACAGAGAAGAATGCTGGGAAGGAACCGAGATGGATGCTGGGAGTGCTGATGTCATCAGAGATCCACAGAGGGAAGACGGAAATGGTATTGCATGGTCAGGGAGTTGTGGCAGATTCATGGCGGCGGTGCGTCTTTCTTTCTACAGAAATAAAGAGAGAGAGGTTAGTTCCCTGCCATTCCCTTCTGGCATGCAACTTCACGCTACAGTTTGGGTCCTTACGCGGCCCCCTAATCGCATGTGCGTGACACGTGGTATTGTCATGAATTATGAATTGCACTTTTTTAATAGATTAAATCATTATATTTTGATAAAGTCTGCATGTTAAATTTAGCTGAATACTGTAATGAGGAAATCTGGTGTATGTTAACATTATTTTTATTAAATTTGCGCTCAAGTTTATACAGTCCACACATACGGGTAACAGCGTTTGATGTAACCGGCCCCGCGTGGGGTTGGTCAGCCCTAGGCTCCGTACGCCCCTAAGGCGACCTCTGCTTCCAGTTGAGCAAGACAAGTCTATGTGTTGTGGCAAAGGCGCTATATAGGTGTTGACCCAACACAGACTGACAACGGAGGCACGTGTAAAAATCAAAGAAAAGGGACTTTTATTTTTCTTCAGCTGTGGGGCACGTCTTTCCCCGTGTCCCATAGGCCCAACACAGTCCCAAAACAACACACAAAATAATTCACCCCAGACACTCTTCTTCCTCCACTACTCCTCCTAGGCAGCTTAGTCCTCCCCTCCCAACTCTGGCACCTAGAGTAGTGGCTGCAGGCTCCTTTTATAGTGCTCTAGGTGCTCGTTGACCTTCTTCAAGCTGCACTTCCAGCCCACATGGGCTCGTTAGGCCGTGCAGCTCCCCCTGGTGGTGGCCATGGAGCCTAACAGGGATGAGCTCCAGTGTGCCACCATGCTGGCCCCAATGCAACCCAGGGGGGCTGCCACCAAGTGTTCAGGGGAACGTAGAGTGTACCCCATGGGTGTTCCCCCGAATACAGTGTCAAAGGGGCTTCCCGGCCGCCCACCACAGTGTTAATAATGAAGTAAAGGCAATTCCAGTTTGTTTGTCCTTCTCCACCTTAAGCCCCTCTATGAGACCACCAAACACAGCTGTTAATGCATTAGAAGGGATTGGTACACCAAGGGTGACTGAAAGGCATTTAAAGATTTTTGTCCAGAATGATGTTAATTTGGTGCAAGCTCAGAACATGTGGCCCATGAGGCTGGAGCTCGACTGCAGCGTTCACAGGTTGGATTTTGCCCTGGAAACATTTTAAACAAGACAGATATGCTCGATGGATGATTTTAAGTTGAATAATTGTGTCCTTCTCTGATAATCCCCTTTATCTTGTAAGAATTTCGACAGTGAACAGTGAACTGGCTCAATGGCGATTGCAAAAACCAGTAGTGACAGGGGCATCCTTGTCTAGTACCAGATTCTAGTTTGAAGTAGTCTGAATTAACATTGTTAATACAAACTGAAGCTTCTGGACCGGTATACAGTAGTTTGATCCATGCACAAATGTTCGGAAGAATTTCACGGAAACAGGGGCAAAACAAAAGATAGAAGTCATATTAAATTAAACAAAAGAATTGTTGGCAAAAATCACAATGAAATCCTAATGAGAAAGGAAGGACTTTTTTTGTGGTTGTAGCCACAATCTTGGACAGCCAAGAAGTGCACAACACTGACCGTTATACGGCTGCCATGATGTCATATACTTCCAGCATTTGAAAAGGTGCAAAATATTTTCAATCTCTTTAGATCCTACTCTGCTGGGCCCTTGAACAAGGCCCTTAACCTTCAATTGCTCCAGGGGCGCTGTACAATGGCTGACCCTGTGCTCTGACCCCAAGGGGTATGCGAAAACTAACAAATTCCTAATACGAGAAATTGTATAAGGCGAAATAAAGAACAAAAAACAGAATTAAAACTGTTGCGTGAAGTATAAGGCTGGAGTTATACTTAACGCGACGCGACGCATGCTGCAGAGGACGCTCCTGCTACGCAAGCGTTGTAGTGTTTATACTTGCTCGCGTACTTTACGTAAATCTGGAGGAATCCACCAGGTGGCAGTGCGAGATATTATCACGGTGAGAACATGTTTGGCTTCTCTGTGTTGTGAATTGCCTAAAACACCTATTAAATTCCGATAACACCTTACCGCAATATCTCTGAAAAGGATGTTTATTGATTAAATCCATAAATCCAGGGATGTGTCCATTCCAGCAAGCATTGGGCACGACTGAGAAACAATCCCTGGACAATGTCTCCGCTCATCGCAAGGTGAATACAAGCACACACATACACTAGCGTCGTTTTAGCGGCACCAAATCCCCAAATCTGCATATTTTTGGAAGGAAACCGGAGCACAGTGTGGAATACAAGCAGGATATACCAGCAACATAACTCCCTGCGAGACAGCAGTGCTATCGCTCCGCCACCGTGTCACCCCCATGTGTGTAATTATTAACAGTATTCATTATTTAAACAAAATTATATGTAAAATGTAACATACACACTTTAATGCATTTAATCATGAAAGTGATATCAAGTACAAATCTAAAGATTCTAAATGTGCAGAGAGTTGAAATATCATACATTTAATTTGTTCTGTGTGGTGATATATTGCTGCTTGCCGCAGCTGTCAGGTCCAAGAAGCTCGCATCGATTAAAAACTGGGATGACGTTTACGACCGTCTGCTTTAATGATAAAGTAAACTACGAGGTTAAAGTGGGCAATTTGAGATTAAAGCCGAAATTTCCACTTTAATCACAAAATACACGTTTTCACCGTGTCCTTTATTTTTTTCTCAGTGGCTCAAATACAGCGATATACATTATGTTGCTGTTCTTAAGTTGCAAAAAAAAAGACGGCACAAAGATGTGAGATGTGAGACTTTTAAAATGCATCGTGTCATTACAATCGGGAATATGCGACGCTTGAATATAAAATCACCACGAATGCATCTGTATGTCAGCATTTTGCTTCATCACATCAAACCATTCACCAAACAGCAAAGCACGCACTTCGATCCCCGTAGGATCTGCATAGAGGCTTGCTGTCACATGTAGATAGTAAACAGAGACTCTGACGTCACGTTCCGACTTTTAGCACACTGCGCCCCCCGACTTTTTGCTGGTACTGCAACTCGCGCACGCGTCGCGTTAATTTCTGAGGACCTGCTCAGAGGACGCATGAAATGAACGCTGGGGACGCGTGGCAGCCATGATGCGGGCGCGTACGCGTTCTGAGTGTGAAGTATAAATGAGCCCTAACTCCGGCCTTAGTCATTGGCTAAATGATGTTTTATACTATTTGAAGTTGGAATAAATCAAATTCTCACTTAGAGAATCTGTTCCAAACCTGGCAGGATCAAATCAATAACATTTTAGAATAAGCATTTATGTTGGGGACAAGGATTCTCTTTCCTCTTTTCTACTCTTAAAAGTTTTACTCTGGTTGTTGGCCCTCCTCTCTTTCACTTGGGTGGGAGTTGAACTGAATTTAGTTTTGTTAAGTTTGACTTGTCAGTATGGAATGTTACTTGCTTTTAATAAATTCAATAAAAATAATAATAAAAAAGAATCTCTGAACTCTGAACACACGGCAATACATCTAAATTTGATCATAAGCCTCAGTTTGCCATAACTATCTGAGCTACTTTTCCATACCAATGTAAAGGTCCTAACGTGTGGTCTTCTCAAATCTTTTTTCCCTAGAATCGCTTTGACAACCTGCACCGCAAGTACATCACGTACACTGGGGGAGAGGAGCTCTTCGGCCTTCCCGTGACGCAGTACCCGCAGCTCCTGGAAATCAAGAAGCAGCTCACCCTGCTCCAGAAGCTTTATGGTCTTTATAACAGTGTTATTGAGACGGTCAACAGCTACTATGACATTCTGTGGTCCGATGTCAACATCGACAAGATTAACAATGAATTGTCGGACTTCCAGACTCGGTAACTTTTAAAACACATTTTTTAAGCCCACCTTTAAAAACAATTAACTTGAACAAAATTGCTGAATGTGTTTCTTAAACTCCTGGCTAATTCAATTCATCTCCACTCTTGCTGGTGTTTATCATTGTTCATGTGAACGTTAGAGATTGAGGGGATTATGCCCTTGCGTTTCTACTTTTTTGGTGGGTGATGATGTCTTCTTTTTGTGGTCCAAATGTTATCTCCAGCACAACGTTCTTTGGTTGCAATAACGTAGTTGGGGTGATAGTCGTCAATCCATTTTCTAAACCAGCAGAATCCAGTGTGGGGTGGCTGGGAGTTGAAATCTACACTGGCAACACTGGGGTCAAGGCAGGAACTGTCAGGGATTTTCCCTGCATTAAGTTATACCAAGAAGGTTATTAATGTCAATGTAATTTGTGAAATTTATTTCAAAGACTTGCAGTTCAGCTGAGAGAGAGAGAGAGACAGCCAGGGAGACGGGCAAATGACAGCAGTAAGTCAAGTTAGGGAGATGGGCAGGAAACATGAAGGACACGCAAGCAGGTCATTTTAAGAAGTGCTGATGTCTGCTTGACCAATATGGTTAAAAAACCCAGATTCTGTGACGGTATTAAGCCAGTTCTTCTGGTAGTCGCCCATATCTGACATGAATATAATGACGAGGATCCAGCATGACGACAGAAGCGTCTCACTTTGCCGCCGACATTCCTTGCTGGAGGGGACATCTGATTGTCAGCGTTCTCCCACTTGGCTGTGATGTCCCTTTGCTTCCCTCCGGCCTGAATATGTATGTATACAGGATTATGCATTACCTTCTAGGAATTAATGTTATCTTTTAAAGTAAGTTAAGTGCATATACTCCTTTTTTTGTACTATATTTTTCTCTCTTGTAATTATTTCCACCATGGGTACAAAAGGGGTGGTATTGGTTTTAGTCAGTTCTGCATAAAGAAACACATCCCTGGGGAGAAAGAGTGCCCACTGCTGGATACATAAGTGATCAGTTGAAGTTCTGGATGATTCCTTTATCTATATATATAAAAGCCAAATACCACTGACTTCACTCATCATGAAATCTCTCAAACTCTGAGGACTTGGGACTTGAAATTTGGAATGTAGTTTACCCTTGGACCACAGGTGCTCGCTAAGAAATGGAATAAAAAATATCGTGGTCCAAACATGAAATGTCTTGTGGTTTTTTAGACCCGTTTGTATGTCTGTCTGCTTTTCATTAAGAACTACTTAACGAATTTAGATCAGGTTTTTCTCTATAATTTGATTGAACATTCTGTTGATTTTGCGACTTTCTCATCACGCTAAGTATCATAGTTCGCTTGCAGTACCAATTTATTAGCACGAATCCGAGAGAGACTCATCCGGCTGCGGGGTAGGGGTGTGGGGCCCTCCTCACTCGCGCGTCTGCCTCGGGGTGTAATCTTAACTCCGCTTAGTTAGCAAACGAGAGAACGACTTAACGGATTTAGATCTTTTTTTTTTTCCTATAATTTCCTTAAACATTCCGTTTGATTTTGCGACTATATATATATATATATATAGTAAAAGATAGCCCGGCCACAGACGGACACGACAACGCAGTGTCCACCAACCACACGTTTATTTACAGAAATATACTGTATACAACTATTATTTACAGTTCACAGTCCTTGGTTCTCTTGGCCGCCTCCACTCCTGCCACGCAAGCTCCGTCCTTCTTTCACCCAACTCTGGCTCTCGAATGGAGGGAGGCGGGCCCCTTTTATCTTCACCCGGAAATGGTCCAGGTACCTCCCAATGAACTTCTGCCAGCACTCTCTGGTGTGGCGGAAGTGCCAGCTGTGCACCCGGAACAACTCCGGGTGTCCCTGGTCTTCGTCCCCTGAGCACTTCCGGGTGTGGTGGAAGTACTGAGGACCAGGGCTCTCCAGGCATCTGGGCATCCTCTGGCGGTGACCACGGGCCCCTATAGGGTTGAGCTTCCATGCTTCTTTCCAGTGGTCCCCCTAGCCACCAGGGCGGTCGTGCCCTCGTGATCCGGAGGAGGCGTAATACCTCCTCCGGTCCTTCTGGGCGTCCTGGATGGGTACCGGCCACTCACCACTAATATATATATATATATATATATATATATATCTGCACTGCTATTCTTGTTCATGCTCTGGTTACATCTTGTATTGATTATTATAATTCTATCCTTTCTGGTCTTCCTCACAGACTACTTTACAAACTCCATTTGGTTCAGAATGCTGCAGCTCATATTATTACCAGAACCCCCTTCCACAGAACACATTACTCCTGTCCTTCAACAGCTTGACTGGCTCCCTATTAAGTATCGCATTGATTTTAAGATTCTCCTTATTACTTACAAGACCCTTCATAATCTGGCACTTCCTTATCTTTCCGCTCTTCTTCACGTCTCCATTCTTTTTTGTATCCTCAGATCTTCTTCCTCTATCAGTCTTATTATACCTCCTGCTCACTTGACTACCATGGGGTTTAGAGCTTTCAGTCGAGTGGCCCCCCGCCTCTGGAACTTTCTCCCACCAGACATTCATAATATCGACTCTTTTCCTACCTTTAAATCTCATCTTAAAACACATCTTTTTAAACTGGCTTATTCTGTCTGATAATTTTAGCTGATAAATTTAAATTCAATTATTGTATTTATTCTGGTTTTATTGTACTGTAATATCTTATTAATTTTATGTTGTGACTGTTGTTATTAATGTGCTCTGTAAGGTGTCCTTTTGTGCCTTGAAAGGCACCTATAAATAAATAAATCATTTGTAGTTTCATACCTAAAAACTATTTGTTTTTGTCTTTGAGATGCCGCAAACTTCCACGTGCTTTAAAGGAATGGCAAGCTTTTCTGGACCTGAAGAAGACCATCGACGATTTCAGCGAGTGCTGTCCGCTCTTAGAGTTGATGACTAACAAGGCCATGATGACACGTCACTGGAAGAGGATTACCGAAGCAACGGGGCACAACTTTGATGTGGAAAGTGACACATTTAAGCTGAGAAACATAATGGAAGCTCCCCTTTTAAAATGCAAGGAAGAAATTGAGGTGAGAGTTGCTACTGAGGTACATTGATGGTACAAATTGCCTGGTGGTCCAGATTCCATTACCGGGGTACAGGTCCTTATTTGAGTACAGTGGGGTGTTCACTGTGTATTATTTAGTGGCTGCTTCTTCCATGAAAATAACGCAGTCACTTGGCTTCTAATGAATTTCAGTTGCTTTGCTGCTGCTGCTGTCTTCTGGGCACATACAGCATACAATAAACAAGTTAGACAATGTACGCGTGGCATTGCATTCAGATGCGTTTGCAGAGTTTATTGATTTGAAAGTTGAAGAGTTATTAATTTTGTAATTTCTTCATCAAAAACAGATAGCACGTTTTTCTGTATTAAATATGGAATTAAAAATAACAGCAATAACAGTATTTATATGTGCACATTAAATTCATATTGTGTGTGTGTGTGTGTGTATGTGTGTGTGTCTCCTGCAGTGGTGGTTGGAAAATGACTGACTGACTAATAACCTAGCATTTTACACTGTCATGTATTTCAAAAGCCAAGCTCAGATATGCTTGTTGTAGCTCAAATGACATTCCTAGACAGGAGATGCCAGCTCAAATGATGTTAAGATTGCACTGATTGAAGTACTCGTTTTATTTGTTGATGATGGGGAGCAGGACTGTGTGGTACACAGAAGCTGGAAAAGTACCGAAAAAAATGAAATTTTAAAACGGTATGGTACCAGCATTTCACAATTTTCAGTCTACTTCACAAATCCCTCAACCCCCCCACCCCCATTTCCTTGACACTCGATATTGTAAATGTGAAAAAATTTCCATTCTATAGACTTTATGAAACAAGCTTTGATGCTATCATGACTTCAGAGTGGACCAACCAACCCCCTCCCTTCTGTGTGATTGAGACTTCACGGGGACCACCCTCCTATTTCTGCAACGTGATCGAGACTTCATGGGGGACCTCAATTTGCTTTGACGCGATTGACACTTCATGGAGGACTAACTGACCCCGCCCCCTCCCTCTTACAGGTTCAATGCGAACGTGACTACACAGTGGCCCCGCCTTCTAGTTCTACGACACGATCACAACACTTAAAGCACCATTTTGAAAACACATCAGATCTCAATGGGAAAAAAATCCTGCTGGCTGTCTCTATTGCTATGGACTGGTATGGTGATGTGTTAGGAATAAAAGGATGGAAATGAAAATGATCAACCTACAGAGGGCTGAACTCAAAGACACTCCGAAAATCAAAGGGAAAAAATTATGCGGCAGGCAGGCGAGTCCATTTGGCTGAAATTTCATTACAGCAAATCCAAATCGTATTCAGTAGTTTGTATGCACATCCACCGCCCCACGTGCTTGTTTGCATGCCTGACAACATCCTAATGAGATGACAGATGGTGTCCTGGGGGATCTCGTCCCAGATCTGGATCAGGGCATCACTGAGCTTCTGGACAGTCTGAGGTGTCGGATGGACCGAAACATAATGTCCCACCCAGAGATGTTCTATCGGATTAAGGTCAGGCGAGTGAGCGTGGGGGCCAGTCAATGGTATCAAGTCCTTCATCCTCTAGAATCTGCCTGCATACTCTCACCACATGAGGCCGGGCATTGTCGTGCACCAGGAGGAACCCAGGAGCCACTGCACCAGCATAGGGTCTGACAATGGGTCCAAGGATTTCATCCTGATACCTAATGGCAGTCAAGGTGCCGTTGTCTAGCCTGGTGAGGTCTGTGCGTCCCTCCCAGACCATCATTGACCCACCACCAAACCGGTCATGCTGAACGATATTACAGGCAGCATAACGTTCTCCACGGCTTCTCCAGACCCTTTCACGTCTGTCACATGTGCTCAGGGTGAACCTGCTGTCATCTGTGAAAAGCACAGGGTGCCCGCCAGTGATGGATCTGCCAATTCTGGTATTCTATGACAAATGCCAATCGAGTTCTATGGTGCTGGGTGGGCAGTGAGCACAGTGCCCACTAGAGGACAAATATTACAAAACGTCTTTTAGCATGTTATGTGAATTATGGAATAACGTGGCACAATGCGTAACTTGGTGCCACTGCTCCACTGCCAAATTGTCTGCCTGCCAATGGAAAGGTCATCTCAGATGAAGGAGCTCTGGAACCATTGGGTAGAAGGGTCCTTTCATCTGATTGGCTGGCCTAGCACTGACTCAGCTGTGCAGTGGCCAATTGGAGGGCGGTGGCTTTTTGACTGAGCTCTCCAGGGCCCTGACTGTGTCTGGCTCGTCTGACGCCTTTTCTACAATCTGGCTCTGGTTCTACAATTACCTGATGGACAAATATTGTTACTTTTCATTTTAATTAGATTCTGCTTTGTTTTTGATGTATTTGAACAAATCTGTGTCCATATACAGTCATATGAAAAAGTTTGGGAGCCCCTCTCAGCCTGCATAATAACTGACTCTCCTTTCAACAATAAAGATAACAGTGGTGTGTCTTTCATTTCCTCGGAACATCGGAGTACTGGGGTGTTTTCCGAACAAAGATTTTTAGTGAAGCAGTATTTAGTTGTATGAAATTAAATCAAATGTGAAAAACTGGCTGTGCAAAAATGTGGGTCCCCTTGTAATTTTGCTGATTTGAATGACTGTCACTGCTCAATGCTGATTACTTGCAACACCAAATTGGTTGGATGAGCTCATTAAGCCTTGAACTTCATAGACAGGAGTGTCCCATCATGAGTGGTAAAAGGTATTTCAGGTGGTCAATTGCAAGTTGTGCTTCCTTCCCTTTGACTCTCCTCTGAAAAGTGACAGACAGCATGGGATCTTTAAAGCAACTCTCAAAACATCTGAAAACGAAGATTGTTCAGTCTCCTGGTTTAGGGGAAGGCTACAAAAAGCCATCTCAGAGGTTTAAACTGTCAGTTTCAACTGTAAGGAATGGAATCAGGAAATGGAAGGCCACAGGCACAGTAGCTGTTAAACCCAGCAGGTCTGGCAGGCCAAGAAAAATACAGGAGCGGCATATGCAGAGGCAGGATTGTGAGAATGGTTACAGACAACCCACAGATCACCTCCAAAGACCTGCAAGAACATCTCACTGCAGATGGTTTATCTGTACATCGTTCTACAATTCAGCGCAATTTGAACAAAGAACGTCTGTATGGCAGGGTGATGAGAAAGAAGCCCTTTCTGCACTCACACCACAAACAGAGTCGCTTGTTGTATGCAAATGCTCATTTAGACAAGCCAGATTCATTTTGGAACAAAGTGCTTTGGACTGATGAGACAAAAATGGAGTTATTTTGTCATAACAAAAAGCGCTTTGCATGGCGGAAGAAGAACACCACATTCCAAGAAAAACACCTGCTGCCTACTGTCGAATGTGGTGGAGGTGCCATCACGCTGTGGGGCTGTGTGGCTAGTTCAGGGACTGGGGCCCTTGTTAAAGTCGAGGGTTGGATGAATTCAACCCAATATCAACCAGTTCTTCAGGATAATGTTCTAGCATCAGTCACAAAGTTGAAGTTACGCAGGGGTTGGATATTCTAACAAGACGATGACCCAAAACGCAGTTCGAAATCTACAAAGGCATTCATGCAGAGCGAGAAGTACAATGTTCTGGAATGGCTGTCACAGTCCCCTGACTTGAATATCATCGAAAATCTATGGGATGATTTGAAGCAGGCTGTCCATACTCGGCAGCCATCAAATTGAACTGAACTGGAGAGATTTTGTATGATGAAGAGTCAGAAATACCTCCATCCAGAATCCAGACACTCATCAAAGGCTATAGGAGGTGTCTAGAGGCATCTGTTAGATTGGTAAAAGGAGGCTCAACTAAGTATTGATGTCATATCTCTGTTGGGGTGCCCACATTTAAGCACCTGTCTAATTTTATTATGATGCATATTGCATATTTTCTGATAATCCAATAAACTTAATGTCACTGCTGAAATCCTACTGTTTCCATAAGGCATGTCATCTATTAAAAGGAAGTTGCTACTTTGAAAGCTCAGCCAATGAGAAACAAAAATCCAAAGAATTAAGAGGGGCTCCCAAACTTTTTCATATGACTGTATGTTACAGTGTTTTGTACTGTTGTGTTGTATTTCTGGGGTGACAATGACAGACTGGCCATCAAGCTGTGTGAGGAGGATTACTTGTGTTCTGTTATATGTGTTGTATTTGACTATTTTTGACACCCATTGCAAGCCTAATCTACCTGGACTGGGGGGGTCTTTCTCTGAATTGCCTTTTTTTTCCTACAAGGTTTTCGTTTGGGAGTTTTTTTTTATTGTTTTCTTAGAGAAGTCAAGGTGTTGGGGTGGATTGTCAAAAAACAGGGCCTGTTAAACTCCATTGAGGCATTCCTGGTATGATGTTGGGCTTTGTGAGAAATAAAGTTGTTGTTGTTTTCCAGGACATCTGCATAAGTGCAGTCAAAGAACGTGACATTGAGCAGAAGCTGAAGCAAGTGATTGCAGAATGGGATAACAAAACTTTCACGTTTGCAAATTTCAAAACCCGGGGTGAGCTCTTACTGAGAGGAGACAGCACTTCTGAAGTCATTGCCAGCATGGAGGACAGCTTAATGATCTTAGGGTCCTTGATGAGCAACAGGTAAGGGAAAGCAGAACACAGCAGAGTATCGCTTAGTGTCTGATCTGATTGAGATGTTGCAGGGAACTCATCTAGAGGTGACAAGAGCCAGCTGTGTGGTAAGGGTGCGAATAAATCGCTCTGCCAATCTAACACTTGGCTGATGCAGGGGTGTGGGGTGGATTTTCTTAATCCCCAGACTTGGTCCTAGGGACACCCTGTGGCTGCAGGTTTTTGTTCCAAAAAAATTGATTTACAATCAGTGATAATAATCGATAACAGCTGATCTCATTTAATTAGCTCATCTTCTTTTTTCTCTTCTCTTATTCTGCATTCAGAAAAGCACAGAAGTTTTTACATTTATAAGACATTTAGAAATATTTCTGTTTTTTTCTAAAGCTTTAAATGCTTATCTCTCTTTTTTCTGTGTAGTTTGCTCCCTTCATTTCGCCCTAATAGTGACAATTAAGCAGACACCCGGGATCATGAAAGATGCAACTAGTTGAGGCCCACTAATTAGTACACAATGAATTAAATAACCAGAACACCTGGAAAAACAGAATGAAAATCAGGAAGAAAATGCTGTTAACAACTTAAAAAAAATATATATATACAGTATATATACTAGGGGAGGGCGGTGCAGTGGCGCAGTGGGTAGCGCTGCTGCCTCGCAGTACGGAGACCTGGGTTTGCTTCCCGGGTCCTCCCTTCGTGGAGTTTGCATGTTCTCCATGTGTCTGCGTGGGTTTCCTCCGGGTAGTCTGGTTTCCTCCCACAGTCCAAAGACATGCAGGTTAGGTGCATTAGCGATCTTAAATTGTCCCTTAGCGTGCTTGGTGCTTGGCTGACGCCCTGCCCAGGGTTTTTTACCTGCCTTGCGCCCTGTGTTGGCTGGGATTGGCTCCAGCAGACCCCCGTGACCCTGTAGTTAGGATATAGCGGGTTGGAGAATGGATGGATGGATGGATATACTAGGGGGTTTGCCCCCTGCTCGCTTCACTCGTTAACCAACCCGGCCTGCACTATGCGCCAGCCACTTCGCTTCTCTGCCACTCATGTTGTGAAGAGGGGGGGCTGAACTCACCCCAGGGAGACACGGTTGCTCCTCCGTAACCCCCTCTTAAACGGCGATACAATGGGAAACAAATAGCTTTTTTTTTTTTTTACCTCCTTTTTTTTCGATCAACAGCTACTGCCGCCGCCGTGCCACGTGATCTGCACAGCAGCTGTCCTACTCTTTGTCTTTTACGTTTCTGGCCCCGGCCATGGTTAAATCTTTTGACACAAAATTTTATCTCATGGGATGTGAGTTGTTGATATTTTTTAGTTTATAAAGTAAAAATGGAATAAGAATCTGAAACTTTAAGAACATCACATTAAAGTTCGATAAATTCTGAAAAGAATGATACCAAACATATATGTGTAGGTTTTAAAATAAGCCAGATTTAGTGCGTGACAAAAAAAGTGACATAAAAACACTGCACAAAATCGTTGCACTTAGGATTCTATATATAGAGAGTAGATATCCCCCATGTAAATACTTAGTACATTTTAATAAAAATCTACCAAACTTAGTTTTGTAACTAGGCTGACCCGCCTTTTAAGGCGACCGACTTTTAAGTTGACCACTTCTTAAGGCAATTCAAGATGTAGATCAATTTGATATTTTATACAAACTCATTAATTTGGTTATATTGCATTTGAGCGGTATTACTTTAATACTCGTAGTTTCTGTTATTTTTGTGATGAAATTTTAACTTTGTTTCTATATTGAGGTCGCCCTTTTGAACCCCCCTGATATTTACTACGCGGTGAGGCATTTGTACTCCATCAACATTAATTATTTCCAGAGACATAATTTTGTCTATTTTTCCAGCGCATCGCGCACAAAAGCAAGGGAACGATGGGAGCACCAGAACTCTGCTCACATCATGTCGCTTCGTACCGCAAGCTGCAAGTAGTAAGTCTGTGATAAGCGGAATACCGCTACGCTTTCCACTCACGGGACGGAAGGACAATCCCAATCGCTTTTATATAGTAAGAAAGAAGTAGAAGATATTGCACAGTCTGGTGTAGAAAATCATCTTTTACCTGGAAAAACGAAACTACAAATCCCATTGTGCTTTGCAAAATGGACGGGGCGTGTGTGAAACTCCGCGCCTGCGTAGCACTCACGGGACGGAAGGACAATCCCGACCACTTTTATATAGAAGGATATCTACATCGATCCCAAAACACAGAAACAGGGAAATAAGGACTCACTTACCCGTATATACTCACGTATAAGTCGGGTCTTGAATCCTGAAATATCGATCCTAAAAGCAGACCCCGACTTATACGGCCCTTCAAAAATACGACACTTAATTTTTATTTATTTTTTTACATCCTTCTTGCCTCCTCCAATCTCGCACCAGTTTCTCAGACACATCAAATTTTGTTGCAGCAGCTCAGTTACCAATTTCTTTCGCCACTTCAATGACTTTTAATTTAAAACCAGCTTCATATTTTCTTCTGATCGAACGCTCCATCGTAGATAAGGGATGCTCTTACGATAAAGGTGTATGAGGGTGTGAGATACAAAAAACACAAAACAGTGAAAACGTCGCTTCAGAATAGTTCGGGTGTTACCGTGTGGTCACGTAGGCACAATCCATACAAAAAAAAGGCTGTGTCCTCCGTGGTTACTCTCTCTGGTGGGCTTTAGCGTATTGTAATCTCTTGGACCAATAGCGTGAGTTTTCCACATTCAACTTATACGACCGACATTATAAAATACCAGAAATTGTACGGTAAAATCAAGCCCTGACATGGGAGAACTTAAACATGAGTATATACGGTAATTAGAATAGGGGTCCCATGAAAAACAGAAGTTGGTTTGAACAAAAAGCAGCAGTCAGAGAGGGTCCTCAGGACTGAGTTTGGGAACCACCAGCTGCAAGGATAAGTTTGGTATTTTTCAAGTCAAAGTTATTTCTTTACTAATATGGTATATATGCATTTTCCACTTGAAATCATGTTCTTAAGTTAAGCGTTTTCTGTAATTTAAAAAAAAAAACAAAACACTGCCAGTCCTGCAATTTTATAGTGGAGCACAAAGAATTTTATGGGGCACGAGGCATCACTGGAAAAATAAAAGCTTAATAACTTGCCGATGAAGTGGTAAAAGTTTTGATAAAAGAAAACACGTCTTCCATGTTTTTGATAGCAAAAGGGATCTGGAAATAATCATTTTATCACACATTCCTGGTACTACCTTCTCAAGGGTAAGGATATACTCTTCATTCACTTGGGTGAGTTCTCACATAAAAATGCAAGTAAATCAAAACGAGACGAACCCTGTGGCACAAGCAGCATACTGCGATTTGGTCTTTTAAGAGGAAACCACGCCCACCCTTGGTTATTACAGTCCCCAGCCGCCTGCCACAGTCGAAAAGTTTCATCTGGTCCTAAACCTGATCCAGAATGTCACATACAATTCAACTAGCTCACGTTCAAGTCCTTCACTTGCAAATACTTTACGTTAAGTTTACCGTTCTTAGAAAAAGGAGCTTGATCAATGAAGGCGCTCTTTTGAACTCGTTCATGCACAACACCGGTTATCCGAGATTATGGATTAAAAACAACTTGTTGCTTCATTTTTGAACTTGAGTTACACCTGAAATTCATTTTTCTCACCATGAAGTTTGGATTTTATCTACTTTCGTTTGTCCTAATGACTTTGTCTCTTCTCCTTCCTTATCATCTGCCATAACACTCAGAATCTGTAAATATTTGCTGACTGCGTGTCTGGTTTGCACATTGGGCTTTTGTCATTTGTTTCGTTGTTTGCCTGTTTTTTTGCCACAGGCCATTTAAGACTTTGATTCCGTTTTTTGTCATCTCCTTGTCCTTTTAGAATTCTGTTTCTCTGCATTTGTGCCTTCCTTCATCTTTGGTAGAGCAGTTACTGTTAAAGACCAGAGATGCACACGTTAAGTCTGGCACAGCTTAAGTGACGTGCAGCATATAATGATGTCTAGTCAGGGTAATGGTAGGACAGTACTCGGTTTATACCATCAGATGTACTGTACAGTCAATAACCTCCACGCTGTCAATGTAATTCTGTTTCCATCAGGTACAATACACCGTTTAAAACGCAGATTCAGAAGTGGGTGCAGAATCTCTCAAATACCACAGACATTATAGAAAACTGGATGACCGTTCAAAACTTGTGGATTTACTTAGAGGCTGTCTTTGTTGGCGGAGACATTGCTAAGCAGCTTCCAAAGGTAAGGAATGTTGGTCTCACTTATTAATGGTGTCTGCTCTCTGACCAGTGTTTCTAATTGTCATTTAAAATGTCGACGTCTGGCATAGTGCCATAGTGATTAACAGCTCCAAAGACCCCCGCCGCGATTCCAAAACCAGCTACTGTGTGAATGGAATTTGCGAGTCTTCTGTCTTCCTCAATGTGTGCCATATCTGGATTGACAAATCAAAGGTCTCAGTCCATGGCTGGACTTGAGGCTGTCATGGCTGCCATCTAAAAATAAAACAACAACAAAAGAGCAATCACTTATTAATAGAGAAATCATGAGCTTATATTTCCATACGAAAGAAACTTGTTATTAATTATGTTGGCTCAAATTCGACTAAGGAAGATTAACGGGTGCAGTCGAAACAGAGAAAGGAACAACTGCTGTAATACGAGCTGCGGTTTCTCCAGGTTGTCCTTCCCCAAGTCAAGGGGCGTCTGATTAATGAATTTCTCCAAGCTGACTCCAAGCTTGGCAACTTGGTACTGGGGCTTCACTCACACTGCCCAGTGTTGCATTAAATGTGTTAAGAAAATGATTTCAAGAATGCAATTATTAGTGCAGGGTGGCACGGTGGCGCAGTGGTAGCACTGCTGCCTTGCAGTAAGGAGACCTAGGTTCGCTTCCCAGGTCCTCCCTGCAAGGAGTTTGCATGTCTACGTGGGTTTCCTCCCACAGTCCAAAGACATGCAAGGTTAGGTGCATTGGCGATCCTAAATTGTCCCTAGTGTGTGCTTCGTGTGTGTGTGTGTGTGTCCTGCCCGGGGATTTGTTCCTGCCTTGCACTCTGTGTTAGCTGGGATTGGCTCCAGCAGACCCCCGTGACCCTGTGCTAGGATATAGCGGGTTGGGTAATGACTGACAATTATCAATGTATACAGTGCATTATGTTATTTTTTGAGATTCAGAAGCCTCTGCCTTCTCTCTGTTGACGGTTCTTTTAATTTTTTTGTTGCAAAAATGTTTTTCTTCATAAAATTGCAGGAAGCCAAGCGGTTTTCCAACATTGATAAATCGTGGGTGAAGATAATGACTCGAGCTCATGAAATGCCAAATGTGGTGCAGTGCTGTGTTGGCGATGAGACTATGGGGCAACTGTTACCTCATCTACTGGAGCAATTAGAAATCTGCCAGAAGTCACTGACTGGGTAATCAGAAATAGAGCTGTCCGTAGTAAACCACTGTTAAAGACTTGAGGGACTGTCCTGGATCTAATTCTTTTCAAATATTTTTTTTATATTGTAGCTACCTTGAAAAGAAGCGCCTTCTCTTCCCCCGGTTCTTCTTTGTGTCAGACCCTGCACTTTTGGAGATCTTGGGGCAGGCCTCTGATTCCCATACAATCCAGGCCCACCTTCTCAACGTTTTTGACAACATTAAAACCGTGAAATTCCACGATAAGGTAAATGACTTCTCATTTGAAAATATTATCTGTGTAACCCCCTTGCACCACCCTTCCTTTAATCAGTATGCAAGACCCTGAGCTCTTTATTATGGTGTCGCCACCTCTATTGTTGGCATGTACAATATATGCCACCTTCAGCCTTTGAACCACATAACCAAATCACCGGTACTCAAATTGTAAATAAAAAACTCTCTTTACTTAAATGCAAAATGAACAGGTTTCCAAATTTGGTATTTTACAAATATATACAATACATAATAAAACACAAACACTAAATTATTTACAGCTATACACATATCGTCCGTCCGATACTACTGGTGAGCTCACCCTTATTAATTACCGCAGTCAGTGATGTTAGTAAGAAAGAGAGTGAGGGTAACCAAGCAAATTTTATAGATTTTATGTCCAACCCCTACAGCCAATAGGACGTCATGATACTTAAAGGCTTCTGATACAAGCCAGTACCAAATAGCCATACATTAGACCAATGGGGTGATAGAACATCTTCACACCTGCCATCCCCAAACCATACAGTGGTGTGAAAAACTATTTGCCCCCTTCCTGATTTCTTATTCTTTTGCATGTTTGTCACACAAAATGTTTCTGATCATCAAACACATGTAACCATTAGTCAAATATAACACAAGTAAACACAAAATGCAGTTTTTAAATGATGGTTTTTATTATTTAGGGAGAAAAAAAATCCAAACCTACATGGCCCTGTGTGAAAAAGTAATTGCCCCCTTGTTAAAAAATAACCTAACTGTGGTGTATCACACCTGAGTTCAATTTCCGTAGCCACCCCCAGGCCTGATTACTGCCACACCTGTTTCAATCAAGAAATCACTTAAATAGGAGCTGCCTGACACAGAGAAGTAGACCAAAAGCACCTCAAAAGCTAGACATCATGCCAAGATCCAAAGAAATTCAGGAACAAATGAGAACAGAAGTAATTGAGATCTATCAGTCTGGTAAACGTTATAAAGCCATTTCTAAAGCTTTGGGACTCCAGCGAACCACAGTGAGAGCCATTATCCACAAATGGCAAAAACATGGAACAGTGGTGAACCTTCCCAGGAGTGGCCGGCTGACCAAAATTACCCCAAGAGCGCAGAGACGACTCATCCGAGAGGTCACAAAAGACCCCAGGACAACGTCTAAAGAACTGCAGGCCTCACTTGCCTCAATTAAGGTCAGTGTTCACAACTCCACCATAAGAAAGAGACTGGGCAAAAACGGCCTGCATGGCAGATTTCCAAGACGCAAACCACTGTTAAGCAAAAAGAACATTAGGGCTCATCTCAATTTTGCTAAGAAACATCTCAATGATTGCCAAGACTTTTGGGAAAATACCTTGTGGACTGATGAGACAAAAGTTGAACTTTTTGGAAGGCAAATGTCCCGTTACATCTGGCGTAAAAGGAACACAGCATTTCAGAAAAAGAACATCATACCAACAGTAAAATATGGTGGTGGTAGTGTGATGGTCTGGGGTTGTTTTGCTGCTTCAGGACCTGGAAGGCTTGCTGTGATAGATGGAACCATGAATTCTACTGTCTACCAAAAAATCCTGAAGGAGAATGTCTGGCCATCTGTTCGTCAACTCAAGCTGAAGCGATCTTGGGTGCTGCAACAGGACAATGACCCAAAACACACCAGCAAATCCACCTCTGAATGGCTGAAGAAAAACAAAATGAAGACTTTGGAGTGGCCTAGTCAAAGTCCTGACCTGAATCCAATTGAGATGCTATGGCATGACCTTAAAAAGGCGGTTCATGCTAGAAAACCCTCAAATAAAGCTGAATTACAACAATTCTGCAAAGATGAGTGGGCCAAAATTCCTCCAGAGCGCTGTAAAAGACTCATTGCAAGTTATCGCAAACGCTTGATTGCAGTTATTGCTGCTAAGGGTGGCCCAACCAGTTATTAGGTTCAGGGGGCAATTACTTTTTCACACAGGGCCATGTAGGTTTGGATTTTTTTTCTCCCTAAATAATAAAAACCATCATTTAAAAACTGCATTTTGTGTTTACTTGTGTTATATTTGACTAATGGTTACATGTGTTTGATGATCAGAAACATTTTGTGTGACAAACATGCAAAAGAATAAGAAATCAGGAAGGGGGCAAATAGTTTTTCACACCACTGTATGTTAAGGTAAAGCTTGGCAGTTAGGCAACCTGGCTCTGTGTCGGGGATGAAGGGAGAGACTTTAGCAGAGAAACATTTGTTTCAAGCACTTCCCCCAACTCTGTTTTAAAATTCACTTTCCTGACTTAGTTTTGCCTAAGTTACAAATAGACATACAAAATATTTATCAACTTATATGCAAAATATCACATCACAACAGAATAAAACTTGAGTACCTGGAAAAACAAATCCGCACAAACGTGAGATGAACGTGTGAACAATCAGGTGAGTGGCAGTGCATCCGTGGATTGGCTCCACTTATCAGACCCTTTGCAGACATTCAATCTAAATTGTATGTGACTTCACTTCTATTTTCAGGTCTACGACAGGATCCTCGCCATTTGTTCCCGTGAGGGTGAAGTTGTTCATCTCGATAAGCCTGTGATGGCAGAGGGCAATGTGGAAGTGTGGCTGAATTCTCTACTAAAGGAATCCCAGAAGTCCTTACATCTTGTTATTCGACAGGCTTCACTGAGCATTCAGGACTCCAGCTTTCAGCTCATTGAGTTTCTCAATTACTTCCCTGCACAAGTAACTTTTTTTTTTTTTATTTTAATTTAAGTATGAACTTCAGTCATGTAGACTAATACCAAAGTCATTGCAATATGTGCTAACTAATGTCGATGTTACATCATACTTCTAGTTTGGGGGAATGTCAAACTCGATGACTGCAGTTGCCTGAGTATATCAATTTACACGTACTGTATAGAAAATGCTGGGGATGTCAAATCACACAACTGCATGAGGATTTTCCAACACATTTATCACGAGCTCGGCCCTTTATCTGACAGTCATTAATTTGCGCCCGTAATGAAGCCACTTCCAATGTGAAGAGTTTAGAAGTATGGCAAATTCAGCCATACTTAATTCTCTGCCCCCTTTTTTCTTGTTTTTCCATTCTGTATGGGTACATAAAGCACAAGACATCAGACAGATGAGCACCTGTTCTGTTTGTAAGGTCCAAAACACCGGTGTTCCTCCTTATTCCTTGTAACTGCTGTGGACACTACAGGGCACTGTTGCTCCTCAAACCCAACACATCAGATGCAAGGCACAAATTAAAAGCACAAAAACCTTATTGATTTTTTCAGGAAACTCTTCACCAAGCGTTTGCCATCACCACAGCCACAAATAAACAATAGGCACAGCACACAGTTGTTCTTCTTCTCTTCTCTGTCTCTTTCTCCTTCGCTCCTCCCGGCAAGCTTCGTCCACCTACTACCTGACTCTGGCTCGTCCCTATGAGGTCAGTCAAGTCCTCTTATATTGTCCGACCCGGAAGTGCTTCTGCTCTTCCTCCCATGTGGTCTGCAAGCACTTCCAGGTTAGGAGGAAACCTCATGCCGTACGGCTCTTCCACTTTTACAGCACCCCCCCAGCAGTATCCAAGAGGGCTGAGATATAGAATTCCAAGTTCCATGGTGCTCTGTGGGAATCTGGAGCACCACTGCAATCTAGGGGAGCTGCCCTCTAGTGTTGTTGGGGAGGCAGTGCCCTACAGCAGCCGCCTTCCCGCATCCTTCCATCTCTTGGCCTCCCCAGCCATCTCTTACACTGCATTATATGTATTGTGCATTTAAGGCGGCAATTTATGGCTGTCCAAGTTCAGGCCATTTGTGCATAAGGCCATTGTTTCCTCGAATTTTTTTTTTTTTTTTTACTGATGAGTGTGTGTGAATTAAAGAAGAGCAGGGGCTTCATGTATAAACGGTGCGTATGCACAGAAATGTTGCATAAGAATGTTTCCTCGTTCAAATCACGATATATAAAACCTAAACTTGGTGTAAAGCCACGCACATTTCCACGGTACCTCATACCCTGTCATACGCAAGTTCTCCGCTCGGTTTTGCAGACTGGCGGCACCCAGCGTCAAAGCAGTGCTACTGTTCCTGTGTGGTTTATCTTTCTTTTTCAGATCCAAATCCCTGACGCGGCTTTATAAATACATTGAAATTAACCGCATATTGCTTATTAGTTTAATGCATCTGATTGTAATTAACCTGTAACAATATAATGGTCCACAGAATGGCCGAACTATTCCAAATACCATAACTGCTTTAGCGTTGCTACTCTCTCTGGACCTCGGATCCCACATCGGATCATCTTTTTCCATATTACTCTCACTGCACCACTCGGAGTATTTATATCACTGTATCTGTGTGTGGAATCACAGCTGTACAGCAGCTGATCGGAAAAGAGAATTATCAGTATACAGCATCAAGCACACGCTGCCTCAGCCATGCTGTCTATTGAACTGCTATCATATGACAAACGCTTCAGAGCCTTTCCTGTACGGACCTCACAGTTCAGAAACAGTTTCATCCCATGAACTCTAAGCGCACTCAATCAGTTCATCAACTGCTCCTTGTAGAACTGTTTGTATTTATTAGTACAATCACCTCACTGTAAACTTGCACTACAGTTATAATACTACACAACCTGAGCCACTTTATAAAGCGCGTATTTACATATGATGACGATATCATTTTCAAGATGAAATGCAGCAAAATATGTTTATTATATTATATAGATAAAACTAACTACACGGTGACGCAGCACTAGTGAGCCGCTGGCGCTCCGTTCACGGATTGTTCCTGCCTCGCGCTGTATGCTTGCTGGGACTGGGGTGACAAGGGAAGGATAAATGGATAGAATAATTAAACATGCACTACGAAGATATTAAGATATTCCTTAAAAGTTTTGAAAAATCGGCGTTCTAAGCTTACAGATGGCTTAACGTCTATTACAGAGCTGATTGTGTGGCGATTGAGTATTTGGAGAAAGAAAAGTAAGGACAGGAATTGGAAGTTAGTACGTTTGAAAGAGACAGTACTACTACAATAAATTATTTCATCGAAGGTAGCACACGGCGGAGCAAGCATCTTGCATGAGACATGAACAATCACTGTGCCACTGTGTTCCCATGTTTAATAACATGCTTTAACTCCTATCATGAAAATGATATCACATATACATCTCAGTATTTTAATTATTCAGAGAGCTGTAATATCACGAATGTAATGGTTTCTGTGTCCTGTTGGAGGAAGTGAAAGCCCGGAAGCACATAATGATTCACACACATAGAGCACATAGAAGATCAAATACAAAACAAAGCATTTAATGTGCTACTTTTAAGTTAAGTTTATGATGTTCTACTTTAATGACAAAATAAACTACGTGATTAAAGTGGAAATTTCGAGATTAAAGTTGACATTTCATGCTTTTTCCCACTGTGTGCCTTTTTTTTTTTCTCTGTACCCTAATAAGCTTTCATATGACACTCAGATGGTGGGCTATGACTCGCCTTTTCACGGTGACTTTGATATCTGACAACTTCTTTTTTATTTCGGGCCCTGTGCGACTTTGTGAACGTGAGCTTTCGAGTTTCTCCAACACACTATGTCACTCGATTAGCTTCCTTTTGTTGTTTTTATCACTGTTTAAACCAACAAATAGTAAATTTTTCTTTACCTCCACTTGTTATTCACTGAAATTTTTCTATCCCCCCCCGTGCTTTTGCCATTGGCTTTTCACAGAACGCTGAGCTTAAGGGTAATTTATATTGATTTGTATATTCAAAGAGGCGTAATTCTGGGAGGAGTTGGGGCGGGACAGCAGGAGCGTGCACGTGCGTTACTTTTCACGCTGACCGGGATTTATGGAGCGGAAGAATGTGGAAGTTGGCGTACGCACAGATTTATGCATCTGGATTTTTTTGTGTGTAAGCACATTTCCGCTTTTGTCCGTACGCCATGTGATAGTGTGAGTTCTACGCATGGTGTTATACATGAAGCCCCAGGTATTTTCCTTTTACAACTGATTTTTTCAATCCCTCTACACTGCACAAGCTTTCCCCCATGAACTGTTGCTCGATCTCTGCAAAGTATCAACAAATGAATGACTAGTTTTGCCTGTTTTGTAATAAATTGCAGTGTTTCAAAAGTCTTCTTTAAATAAATAATCCATTAAAACAAGTGAATTAGTGGAGGTTAAAATCCATTAGTAAAAAAACAAATCTTTTAAAAACAACGCAAACAAGGTTAAAACAATGGCTGGAAGCAGTCATTAAAAATCCAAAGCACGGTGCCTTCTTCTTTCTACCTGGCGGCTCCCGTACTTCTGCCATTAGGCTTCGCAATGGGGGAGTCGCCCTACCTGCATGTGTAGCTGCCTTCCTCACTAGTCTGGTAGCCCTCCGATCCCCGGCTACATCGGGCTCCATCCGGACCGAGACTTGGGTTCTTTCCCCAGCGGCCAGGGCGCTCACACTGGAGCTAAACCAGCCCAAACCCTCCATGACTGCCACTGCCTTTCGACGGCCAGTTGTCTTCAATACCAGTCACTCCAGCTCCGTGATCACTCAGCTGGAGCGACCACTTTCTTCAGCATCACGAATTCCCTGGGAACAATCGGCCACACATACCACGCCCCCTCGCTAAGCTGCAAGCGTGGCAATTATTTATTTAAAAAGTGGCCTTTTTGACTTGAGCTGTGGACCTGCTACACCACACTGTCCAGTCATTGTATGAGAAAAAAAACCTGTGTGCGAAATTGTGGGTACCCTTGTGGGTATCGTTTATTCAGGAACGTTGAAGAGGTACAGTACATACCTTGGAAATATCTTTCTACGTGAAAATAGGTATGCGTCGGATTAACCAACCAAAACGGCAACCAGCCATGGGTCCAGTCCTGAGGTGCCCGGTTAAGAGGGATTGTACTGTATAAGCTAAAGTATGCATATTGAAGTCCCAAAGCAGACCTACAGAGCTTCAACTGCAATAACCTGTCCACTCTGCGACTGACGTACTGCCAAATGGCTGGTCCCAAATGGAGCTGTAAGTCTGCACATGATGGTACTTCCAGGTGAGTGCTCATTGGTTGTCAGGTCTCATGCACACACAGAGAGCCCGCCCCTTCGACTTTGTTGGAACGAGTCACAGACTACTTGGATTAAGTCACTAGAGATGTCACTCTATACGACTAGCAGTCACAGGAGCGTGCGGCGTCTGCTCACGACTCTCTTAAGATTGCGTAAATGAAGTGCATGACTGAGAACCACAAGAAACGACTCGTCATGACAGGCTTGAGGGAGACACGCAGAATTTTATGAATGCTTTTTTCAAGCTGATGAAGTTCTAAAGTTGTAAGTTGGATCAGCAGTTTTCTTCTGCTGACAGATCCCTTCATATGGCACTGCTAATCATTAACTTAAAATATAACTTCTGTACTTGTTGTCATTCTGCTGTGTTAGGACTTCCTTTCGCTGTATAATTTACTTTCATGGGAAAGTCAGCAAAGTGGGCTTTGGAGGATTAGAACCCCTCAAAGTGGCTACTGAATGATGAACATGTAAATCGTGACCTTTAGACATTCCCTGAAAGTGGCTTTGTAATAATATTACTAATATGTTTTATTTGTTTAATGTCATTTCTTTACTGAAAGCACTTTTTGAAGTAACCCTTCTTGCTAATAATGACTCGAAATTTGCTCAATAGGTTGGCCTGCTGGGAATTCAAATGATTTGGACCAGAGATTCAGAGGAAGCTTTAACAAATGCAAGGTACGACCGCAAGATCATGCCGAAGACAAACCAGTCTTTCTTGGACCTGCTAAACACTCTCATTGACATGACCACCAAGGACCTGAGTGCCATGGAGCGCATTAAATATGAGACCCTCATCACCATTCATGTGCACCAGAGAGATATCTTCGATGACCTGGTTAGTGTCAGCTCTGTTTTGAATTCTGTATTGAACTGACTTGAATGAAAGAAAAGCTCTAAAGACAGAAGCGTATTAGTCTGTGACCTTTTAGAGAATTATGATACACATGAAAAGCATAAATGATATTCTATAAAAAAAAAATGATACTCTCGTGTCCTTTTTAGATGCGTATGCATATAATGTGAGAAGCACCTACTGCAATAGTCATGTCCATCTGAATTGTGATGTGGCAGCTAGTTACTGTGCCACCATGCCAGCCCACTTTTTAGCTAATTTTTGTAATACACTATTGATATTTTATTAGGCCTTCTTATTATTTTCGATAGGAGTCAGGAGGCGACCATTTTGATGATCTGTGACCACAATCCCTGAAAGTCTTCATTTGCACGTTTTTTCATCTTGTATAATCATATGGCAGGATTTTTATTTTTATAGTAATTCATTAAATCAGTATAAGGAGAAGGGGAAGTGGAGTAGCCGCCTCAAATTACACATACAGCACGTGTAAACTTTTAATGTTGTTTTCTTGGATTTGTGCACCTCTTTAAACATTTATTGACTTAAGAAACCCTGTGGATTACATTACAACTGAATATTTCCTCGTATTTTTTGCAGTGCCGCTTGCATATCAAAACTCCAAGCGATTTTGAATGGCTGAAACAGTGCCGATTTTACTTTAATGAGGATTCTGACAAGATGCTTATTAACATCACGGACGTGGAATTTATTTACCAGAATGAATTTCTGGGTTGCACTGATAGGCTGGTTATAACGCCTCTCACCGACAGGTACGTAGTGTGCCCTGATTTTTATTTTTTATTTTTCTTATATTGTAAATTGTTATGTGAAAGATATAATACTCTGTTGTTAATGGCCACTTATACTTACAAAAGAGCATTAACTGTTGTGCAAAGTTACATGAAAAGCTATTGTTCAAAAATACACTGTGTGCACAATTATTAAGCAAGCTGTATTTTGAGGATTAATTTTAATATGGAACAAATACAGTGCTATCAGTCAATCCAAAATGTTAATAAACCTGTAACTTGAAGGAAATGTGAGTGAGAACTTTATCAGGGGAATACATATGTGTGCACAATTATTAGGCAACTATTGGTGTGCAGAATTATTACGCAACTAAAGGAAAAACGAAAATTTTCCCATCTCACTTGTTTGTTTTCATCTGTTAAAGTGAGAATAATAAACAACTCCATCTATCCATCCATCCATTATCCAACCCGCTATATCACAACTACAGGGTCATGGGGGTCTGCTGGAGCCAGTCCCAGCCAACACAGGGCACAAGGCAGGAAACAAACCCCAGGCAGGGTGCCAGCCCACCGCAGGGCTCACACACACCAAGCACACACTAGGGACAATTTAGGATTGCCAATCCACCTTACCTGTATGTCTTTGGACTGTGCGAGGAAACCGGAGTGCCTGCAGGAACCCACGCAGACACTGGGACACCATGCAAACTCCATGCAGGGAGGACCCGGTAAGCGAACCTACAGTAGGTCTCCTTACTGCGAGGCAGCAGTGCTACCCACTGCGCCACCGTGCCATCCATAAACAACTCAAAATTTACAAATAAACATATCTGACATTTCAAAAAAAAAGGAACAAAAATCAGTTACCAATATAGCCATCCTTCTTTTTAATAACAGTCATAAGCCATCCATTCATGGAGTCTGTCAGTTTCTTGATCTGTTGACAACATTTTGTGCAGCAGCAGCAACCACAGCCTCTCCCAGACGCTCTTCAGAGACGTGTTTTCTTTTCCTTTCCCGTAAATCTGCCGTTTAAGAAGGGCTTTAGGTCAGGTGAGGAAGGGGGCCATGTCATTTTTCTTTTATCTTTTAAGAACTTTACTGGTTAGCCACGCAGTGGAGTACTTCGATGCATGTGATGGAGCATTGGCCTGCATAAAAATCATGGTCTTCTAGAAAGATGCAGACTTTTTCTTTTACCACCGCTTGAATAAAGTGCCGTTGTCTTCTAAAAACTGGCAGTAGGTTTGGGAGTTGATTTTGAGTCCATCTTAAACCTGAAAAGGTCCAGCTAGCTCATCTTTAATAATACCAGACCATATCAGTACCCCACCTTCATCTTACTGGTGAAGTGGAGCTCTGTGCCCATTACTGATCCAGCCATGGGCCCATCCATCTGCTCCGTCAAGAGTCCCTCTCATCTCATCAGTCCATAAAATCTTTGAAAAATCTGTCTCCAGATACTCCTTGGCCCAGTCTTGACGTTTCAGTTTATGTGTCTTGTTCAGTGGTGGTTGGGTTTCGGCCTTCCTTACCTTGGCCGTGTCTCTCAGCACTGAACACCTTGTACTTCTGGGCACTCCATATAGGCTGCAGATCTGGAATATGACAGCACTGGTGGATGATGGGTTCCTGGTAACTTCACGTTTGATTCTTCTCAAATTGGCAGTTAATTTGCATCCCCCCCTACCCCAAACACGTTTCTTGTGGCCCTTTTGACAATTTGCAACAAAACGTTTGATGGTTCTGTGATCACGCCCCAATATCTGAGCAATTTCAAGAGTGCTGCATCCCCCTGAAAGACTTTTTATAATTTTTGACTTCTTAGTGTCGGTTAAATCTCCTTTTTGGCCCATTTTCTCTTTTACTTGTCTGACTGCCACTCAGATGCCCAATGCCAAGTGAGTCGAATGCCGGGTAGAGCGCACGGGCACAAAATACCTCACACAGCAGCGCCCTCTCCTGGTGCATCAGGGGACGTTTAGAATGCTAGCCCATTGCAGGGTTGTACTGTCATTTGAATGCTTAAGGATACTTCAGGTACACTTCATTCAAAATTATTTGTAATAAATTGAGGATTGTCATCTTCCTCTTCTTCACGCTCCACTTCTATGTGTGGTTGATGTGCTTGATCAACCTTCTCCAAGCAGCTCTGTCCTACTAATCCTTGCCAATCAAGCCCTTTTCCTTCAGATCTTCTTTGAGTTTATCCATCCATCTCCACTTTGGCCCCCCTCACTTTCTCTTCCCCTCTTTTGCCCACACATTCCTTGTCATCACACGTTCACACCTAATTGAGCAAACTCTGATGGATACTGTCCCTTTATATCCATTATCCACTTGTCAGCTTCTTGTAAAGTGCACTCCATATTCTCTTTAGTTTTATTCTACAGACGTTTAATCAAATTCAGGTTTCCTGAATGAATCTGTTTATTGTCTGTTTATTCATTAATTATTGTTTTTACCTGTAGGTGTTATATAACTCTGGCCCAAGCCCTAGGCATGAGTATGGGAGGAGCACCAGCTGGTCCCGCAGGAACAGGGAAGACAGAGACCACCAAAGATATGGGCAGATGTCTTGGCAAATATGTCGTCGTGTTCAACTGCTCTGATCAGATGGACTTTAGGGGACTTGGCAGAATTTTTAAAGGTACATCAGTTACTCGATATATTGACTCACTTCGTGTACTTTTTTGTTTAACTTTATATAACCAGTTCAGGGTCATATGAGGCTGGAGCCTATCCCAGTAGCATTCGCTGCAAGGCAGGAGCCAACCCTGGATAGGGGTATCTGTCCATCGCTGGGCCCACTCACATACACCCCACACTCGTGCTGGAGCCAAAACAGAGCTGCAAATTGAGATCAGAGGATGGATGGGGGGGGGGGGGGGAGATGCTGGGATCCCTGGACAAAAACCCTAAATGAGAAGGGAAGAATGTGCCAACTCCAAACAGACAGCAACCAGACGTGAGATCTGTAAGGCATCAGCAGGGGCCTCCTTGCTACCCTGGCACACGTTTAGTGTAATCAAAAAGAAATGTCTCATGTTTAGATATTAATACTATATAAGCACTCTACAACAGTAGTTCTCAATCCGTGTTCCACAGAATATATATATTAAATACTGCCAACTGCCAAATATGGCCAACAGACATCGTAAAGGTTTTGGGCAGCCACCTGTATAGTATGCCCTGACTGCAATAGGTTGAAATTTGAACAGAGTTGCTCACAAGAGTGAGTCTAAAATAGAACTAAACTTGTGGAGGTAAGATGGCGGCGTCAAAGGGCGGTGGATGAAGTGATGTCATCGGGGCCGGAACCGGACGTGATGTTTTCAGGACAGGAAGTGATCTCATCAAAGATGCCGGAAGCAGGAAGTGACGTTATAGGGGCAGCCACCTGTATAATATGCCTTGGCTGCAAAAGGTTGAAATTTGAACAGAGTTGTTCACAAAACTGAGTCCAAAATAAATCTGAACTTGTGGAGGTAAGATGGCGGCTTTAAAGGGCGGTGGAGGAAGTGACATCATCAGGACCGGAACCAGAAGTGATGTCATCAAAGATGCCAGAAACAGGAAGTGACGTTATAGGGGCAGCCACCTTGTATAATATGCCTTGACTGCAATAGGTTGAAATCTGAATAGAGTTGTTCACAAGACTGAGTCCAAAATAGAACTAAACTTGTGGAGGTAAGATGGCAGCTTTAAAGGGCAATGGAGGAAGTGACGTCATCATAGCAAGTGATATCATCAAAGATGCCAGAAACAGGAAGTGATGTTATAGGGCCTCATAACAGGAAGTGACATCTTCAGAGGCGCCACAACCCGGTGGGATTTCCTGAGAATGGTCTGCAAGGAACTGAGAGAGACAGTCCGCGCACCCTGCTGCTCCCTGATCTGGCTTAGAATTACAATTACTCAGGCCCTTTAGCTGCCTCCAATATATTATATATATATATATATATATATATATATATATATATATATATATATAGTATGCAACTTCAGTACTTGTTTTGAGAAAGTGTTTAGGTGCAAGAGAACAGGGGGATGCCTTGTACCAAACTTTATAACTTTGCATTGCTATGGGATATGCCATCTAAACTTGGCACAATGGCAGCTGACAGACTGGGGCACAAAGCAAAATGGATTCCAACATTGTCAGTCAGACATTTTCTACCCTGCTTTGCCTTGAATAGGGTCGTGGGGGTCTGCTGGAGCCCATCCCAGCTAGCACAGGGCACAAGGCACGGAATAAACCCCAGACAGGGTGCCAGTCCATCGCAGGGTGAACACACACATCCACCCCAACCACCCACTAAAGCTAATTTATGATTACCAGTTCACCTTGCACACACACAGACACGGGGAGAACACCCAGGATGTGAACCCTAGTCTCCTTACTGTGTGGCAGGAGCGTGACCAATGCGCCACCCTGATTCCAGGGTTCTGCATCATGAAATGTCTTGGCTATGCATTTTAAAATCCAGTATTTTGTAGAGAAATCCCTAAAGCGACATTTTTTTTTTGGTGTTTTATTTAGTTGATGTTGATGTAAATAACAGTCTTCAATCCTATAAAGGCTTTCTTTTTAAACATTTGGAGTGTTACACTCGCTTCTCTTCAGTCATTTGCTACTCCGTTATTACATAAGCAGAATACTAGCTCTTTATTCTTGGGTATGTAATTTAAGTGCAGTAATACCAAAAACCCTTTAGGGCATAAGGAGTTAAATTTCAATAAAACAGGAAAAATTGGGGTGTTATGAAAATATTGATCTTCACTGTAGGTACACATACAGGCACTCAAACACAACATACTGCATATACATTGTAAAATATGAGACAAGACAAGATAAAGCGCTGGGACATCTCGGAGGCGAACCCGTATAATCAGATGGCAAAAAAAACAACAAAAGATAGCAACTCTTTGAAGAGGTCTTTTCAGACGGGAGTCAAATGTGTGACTGATTCAAAATGGAGGCAGCACCTTTTAAGAAGAAGCCAGACCGGAAGATTGTGTGGCCAGAAAACCATTTCCTGGAAGTGACATCACTGGGACTACCAGTCATCTGATCTGCAGGAGAGAAAGGAGGAGAAAAATTAGTCAACAGCGCCAACCCTCGACTTGGGGTGGAATTACCGTTAGATAAGCCTACAAGTTGTCTATCAAGCGTACGGGTGTGACAAAATGTAGAAATGGAGAATATTCATAAATTCCATGTTTTTCTTTTCCTAGGTCTTGCCCAGTCTGGATCATGGGGCTGTTTTGATGAGTTCAATCGGATTGATCTGCCTGTTCTGTCAGTAGCTGCCCAGCAGATTGCCATTGTTCTGACCTGTAAAAAGGAGCGCAAGAAAAACTTCATTTTCACGGACGGTGACAATGTGGATATGAATCCTGAGTTTGGAATCTTTCTCACTATGGTGGGTTTCTAAAGACGGCAACTTCACTGACTTTTAATCTTTAGTAGACATTGCTGGTGTCTGTTCTGGTGTTCTCTCAAGCTAAATATCTGTGAACGTAAAGGGGTGTTTTTGAAGTGTCCGTGGGAATTTTTCTGGAATGGGCTAATAAATAGACAGCTAACTTCAATTGCCTCAAAGCATATTACATTTCACTTTGATTGCCATTCCAACGCTCTCTATACTAAAGCACAGAACAAATGTGTCTGGTATACCGACAGTTGAACCAGTAGCAGGTAAAATTACTCGGTTAGGGTCACACAATGCCTGGAAAATGAAAAAAATGATGAGTTACTACTTACTGTTAGGGTGGAGTAGGGGTCTGAGGCTAAGGGTCTGCGCTGGTATCTGAAAAATTACTGTTTCAAGTCCCGTTACTGCCAGAAGGGTTCCTACTCTTTTGGGCCCTTAACCTGAAAATTGCTCCACAAATGCCATACAGTGGCTGACCCTGCGCTCTGACCTCTCAAAAGTCATACGAAAAGACAATTTTCCCCTCTGGGATTAATAAATTATATCCAGAAAAGAAAAACTTTGCATCATTTAAACAGAATTTCAGTCGCACATCTTTACTTTTGGCTTTTTAATATATATAAATGATTTGGATAGGAATATAAGTAACTAGCTGGTTAAGTTGGCAGATGATACCAAGATAAGCGGAGTGGCCAATAATTTGGAATCTGTTAAATCATTACTGAAAGACAGGCTTGGGCAGATTTGTGGCAGATGAAATTTAATGTCATTAAATGTAAAAAATTACACGTAGGAAGAAAAATGTGAGGTTTGATTACACAAAGAGAGGTCTGAAAATTGAGAGTACACATTATGAGAAGGACTTAGGAGTCGTAGTGGACTATCAAGTGCCAGACAGTGTTCAGAAGCCATTAAGAAGGCTAACAGAATGTCAGGTTATATAGCGCCTTGATGTGTGGAGTACAAGTCACAGGAGGTTCTGCTCAAGCTTTATAACACACTGGAGAGGCCTCATCTGGAGTCCTGTGTGCACTTTTGGTCTCCAGGGTACAAAAAGGACATAGCAGTACCAGAAAACGTCCAGAGAAGAGCGACTAGGCTGATTCCAGGGCTACAGGGGATGAGTTATGAGGAATGATTAAAAGAGCTGAGCCTTTACAGGAGATGAAGAGGAGACTTCAGTGAAGTGTTTAAAATTATGAAGGAAATTAGTCCAGTGGATCGAGACGGTGACTTTAAAATGAATTCATCAAGAACACGGGGACACAGTTGGAAACTTGTGAAGTAGTGTGGTAGACAGTGGGACTTTAGGAACCATCAAAACTTGACTTGATGTTATTTTGGAAGAATGTGAGTTTATATAGCGCCTTGATGTGTGGAGTACAAGTCACAGGAGTTGATGCTGAAGCTTTATAACACACTGGTGAGGCCTCGTCTGGAGTCCTGTGTTCAGTTTTGGGGGCACCAGACATAGCAGCACTGGAGAAAGGCCAGAGGAGAGCGACGAGGCTGATTAGGGGACTACGTGGGGATGAGTTATGACGAAAGATGAAAGGAGCTGAGCCTTTAAAGGAAATGAAGAGGAGACCTGAGTGAAGTGTTTAAAATTATAAAGTGAATTAGTCCAGTAGATCAAGACGGAGACTTTAAAATGAGTTCATCAAGAACACGGGGACACAGCTGGAAACTTGTTAAGTCGGGTGGTAGGCAGTAGGACTTTAGGGACCTTCAAAACTTGACTTGATGTTATTTTGTAAGAATGTGAGTTTATATAGCCCCTTGATGTGTGGAGTACAAGTCACAGGAGGTTCTGCTCAACCTTTATAACACACTGGTGAGGCCTCGTCTGGAGTCCTGTGTTCAGTTTTGGGGGCACCAGACATAGCAGCACTAGAGAAAGTCCAGAGGAGAGCGACAAGGCTGATTAGGGGACATACGTGGGGATGAGTTATGACGAAAGATGAAAAGAGCTGAGCCTTTACAGGTAATGAAGAGGAGACCTGAGTGAAGTGTTTAAAATTATAAAGGGAATTAGTCCATTGGATCAAGATGGTGACTTTAAAATGAGTTCATCAAGAACACAGGGACACAGTTGGAAACTTGTTAAGGGTAAATTTCACACAAACATTAGGAAGTAAATTTCACACAAACATTAGGAAGTTTTTCTTTAAACAAAGAATGATAGACACTTGAAATAAGCGACCAAGTAGCATGGTAGACAGTAGGAATTTAGGGACCTTCAAATCTCAATTTGATGTTTTTAGAGAAGGATAGGACTGGCGGGCTTTGTTGGGCTGAATGGCCTGTTCACGTCTTGATTGTTCTCATGTTCTTTTTCTCTGGCTAGAATCCTGGCTATGCTGGACGTCAAGAACTTCCAGAAAACCTCAAGATCAATTTTCGCTCAGTAGCGATGATGGTGCCCGATCGGCAAATCATTATCAGGGTCAAGCTGGCCAGCTGTGGATTCATCGATAACATCGTGCTGGCCAGAAAGTTCTTCACTTTGTACAAGCTGTGTGAGGAGCAACTGTCTAAACAGGTATTTTTCATGAAGTAATGGAGTGGTTTTCTAACATGTGGTGCTCTTTTTGATTCTGCGTACAGTATTGGTTGATGTGTTCACTGTTTTTGCAATTATTAAGATATGATCACCCCATAGTCCTGTATGGTAAGTTGATTTCCAAGTGTAATTTGGCTCAGAGTGAGTTTTTGGATGTGTGATTTGCTCCAGGGATGGTTCGTATCTCACACCTGTTTGAGCTAAAAGGATGATCAGAAGCAAAACGGATATCAAAAGTTCGAATCAAAGGAGCGGAGCCTAATTATCGTTAACCAGGAAAGCTTTTAAAGAAAGATTTGACAAACACCGCTTGTGTACTAGCCACAATCACAGACTAGAGAGAGAGAGAGAGACGCCATCGCACCCATGATGTTGCACATGCAGTTAAACAGTAGCTGCAAAATGGCAGCATCCATAAAAATGAAAACCCTGTTGAAAAATACTGGTGCAGAATATTTTCTAATACATTTCCAGTTCAAAAACCAGTGCAAGGTTTGGATTCGTCATACTTCCAAACCCAAAAATGGGAGTGGGGGGGGGGGAAATGTTACACCAAAACAAAATGAAAGTTGCAAAAAATATAAAAAGGTTCCAACGTGTAACAGAACCCTAACCCCACTGATCAGGCCCTCGTTTTGAATGGATATGTTTGGTATTTTTCAAGTCAAAGTTATTTCTTCACAAACACGCGATATATGTATTTGCTTTGTGAAATTGTGTTCTAAAGGTAAAGCATTTTCTATTGATTTGATAAACAATTTAACATTTAAGTTTACATTGGAGGCCATGGGGCATGGAAAAGAAGCTTATAAATGTATCCGTTTTCCAAACCAAGACAGTTGTCAGGTATTTATCCGTGTTTGTGAAATAGTTATTAGTTCATGTCATCTTAACACAAAAAAAACACCAATATTATGAGCTTCAGCCATTTTTTTTGTCAGTTGTGTTTTGGAAACTAACTAAATAAGTAAAGCAAATGGCGTTAATAATTTGAGGGCTTTGTTAAGAGTCAAGCAAGCTCTAACTTCTGATTCCTGTGTTTCTTCTCTTCTTGCACTGATCCCAACATGTAGGTGCACTACGACTTTGGCCTCCGAAACATTTTGTCTGTGCTACGAACACTTGGAGCAGCAAAGCGGGCAAACCCCAGTGACACGGAGTCAACTATTGTGATGCGCGTGTTGCGAGACATGAACCTCTCCAAACTGGTATGTGCTCATCTCCTGTATTACATCACACATCGGCTCTGGTCCCTGGGGGCCCTAACTTGGATGATCGATTCAAAAGTAACACCGTCAAGCTGTGTTATGTTGTGATATTTTTTATGTTGCATTATAGTACATTATTTTTGGTATGGGGGGAGGCAATGTTCCTTATATGGATGGAAGACCAGCCCATTGGAAGCTCCAGAGGAAAGAAAGGGTGTTCTCTACTCTAGCCTGGAAAATAGCAGAAGATGCCAGTTTGGAACTGGGCATTCTGGCAGAGTCAGATTGAGGAACAATACCAGGCCGGGTGACCACCAGGGGAGACAATAGGTCAGGGCTACACACTTAGCTGATGTGTGCTGGACAGTTTGACATTCGTGGCAGAGCGACGGGCGCTGAGCAGGCTCCTGTCAATCATGGAGAATCTACTGAACAGGATCATCTCCAGACAGAGGAGCAGCTTCAGTGACAGACTGAGGAGATCGTTCCTCCGCCACACTATGCGACTCTTCAATTCCACTCGGTGGGGTAAACGTTAACATTATACTAAGTTATTGTTTGTTTTTACCTGCATTGTTATCACTCTTTAATTTAATATTGTTCTTTATTAGTATGCTGCTGCTGGAGTATGTGAATTTCCCCTTGGGATTAATAAAGTATCTATCTATCTATCTATCTATCTATCTATCTATCTATCTATCTATCTATCTATCTATTACATAGTGCCTTTCATATCTATCTATCTATCTATCTATTATATAGTGCCTTTCATATCTATCTATCTATCTATCTATCTATCTATCTATCTATCTATTATA
>JANRMT010062841.1:12311044-12330495 GCA_026402145.1 Polypterus bichir lapradei
TATCTATCTATCTATCTATCTATCTATCTATCTATCTATCTATCTGTCTGTCTGTCTGTCTGTCTGTCTGTCTGTCTGTCTACTTTTACTTAAGAGTATAAAATGACTTTTAAAACAGATTTTATTAGATGCTTTGACTGATCGTACAGGTTTTGACTTTTATAGTATGTCCTTATTGATTACAGATTGATGAAGATGAACCGCTATTCCTGAGTCTTATTGAGGACCTTTTCCCTGGAATTCAGCTGGATAAAGCTGGCTATCCTGAGCTGGAAGTTGCAATTGACAAGCAGGTTAGAAACTCCTCATCACTACCTGCAAATTTATTGTTCCCCCACCAAAAATTATGTGGTGGTTAATAACAGTGGTTAGTATGGTTGCCGTCCAATACAGTGACATGAGTCTGAGTGGAATTTTGAGGTTCTGCTTTGTCTATAGGATTCTCCAGTTTCCTCCAACATCATATATATATATATATATATATATATATATATATATATATATATATATGTATATATATATATATGTGTGTGTGTATATATATATATATATATATATATATATATATATGTATATATATGTATATATATGTATACTGTATATAATAATATAATATAATATACACATATACAGGGTGAGTCAAAATTATGTTAACATTTGAATGGCAGAAACAATTTATTCACAAAACATATGTGCAAGATGATTTACAGGAATGTCTCAACCTGTTTGCCTTCATGTTCGAAACATGTACCATAAGTGGCATATAAATTGTTCACTAAAATTGTATATAAGTATATACATAGCAGTACCATTAGTGTTAAAATAATTTTGCTTCATCCTGTATATATATATATATATATATATATATATAATGGAAAAATGGAGTTGCCCGAAACAAAAGGGAATCGAGGCAAAACAAGGTCCCAATGCAGAAATCCATAAATGTACACAAAAAGGACAATAAAATGCAGATGAAGTTACCTCTCCCAGTACAGCGAGGAACTGGGGAAGACCCTCTGGATTTAAAGAGCGTAGGGCAATTCCTGGTGGTGATTGGCAGGGGGTCCCGCCTCACAAAACACATTATACAGGCAGCTTCTAACAAATAATGCAAATAATCAATAAAAGCAACATTAACATATTGACATAAATCAAAGAATCAAAAATGAACAAAAGGACAATAAAACACAAATTTGAACCCGAGCCTGAGTAGGAACCCTGACTGAGACGTGACTTCATCCTTTGTTGGTATGCCACTGTACTTTTCGATGAGACTTTTTCGTCTTTCAGCTGTGTCGTTCACCACCGTCACATGTGTCAACAATTCACCAAACCATTTGACCATTGGATCATCTCTCCACTGTTCTGGTGCTTTCTTGAGAAATGGCTGAGACCCTTCTCTACCTTTTTTCCATAAGGACATCAGAGAAGGATGTCACTTCTTTCTGTTACCAGATCCCTAAACCTCAGTTGTTCGGATTCGTTTGTCAGCTTAAGACTTCGAGGAATGTCCGGTGACGGTGGCTGCTGCCGGCTTTTGCACCATCATTTTCCATTGTTTCAGCAGAGACTCCATCATCAGAAAGGCCTACTTACTACTAGAATGGTCTTGAAATTCCTCACTAATACCAGTACGTTCTGGAATCTTCCGCTTACTATTAGAATGTTCTGGAAACTCCACATTTGTTCTAGAATGTTCTCTTTTTACTTTTTTTATTGTTTAGTAATCACTTAGCTAGTTAAGACCCCCATGTTAGAGTTTGACTGTAATAACAAATACAAATAAAATGTGCAGATTGGAGCGACCACTAAATGTTTAACAATCAGATTGAAATTTCACAGGTAGGTAAATTACCCCCAATGGATAAAGGGGGTCTTCAGCATGTGAGCTTGTCTGACAATAACACAACGGAGCTCAATTTGAGACTTGAACTTTAAACAGTAAGACTGGTGGGTAGAAAAGGGGGAGCAGAGAAATTAGACAAGGAGGAAATAAAATGATACGGGATCCCTCATTTGAAATGTCTTTTAGGTTGGTGAGGCCGGTCTTATCATCCATCCAGCATGGAAACTAAAAGTAATTCAGCTGTTTGAAACCCAAAGAGTCCGTCATGGGATGATGACACTGGGGCCCAGTGGAGCTGGAAAGACCACCTGCATTCATACCTTAATGAAGGCCATGACAGGTAAGCTTATGCGTCACATGAGTGGCTCGCCATCAGTTTCTTTTTTCTTTATCTTTCTAAATATCCAAAGAGATTTTTTGGGGGACTTTGATTTTATGTGTAGTCATGTCTCAAAAGTGCAGTTAGGGTGGCTGACTGTGTACTTCTGGAGTCCTGCATTTGAATTCCATCCTGGAAAATTTGGTGTGCACTTTACATGTTTTTCCCTGCGTCTGAAGGGCCTTTCCTTCCAGTTCTCCCATTTTCCTCCCATGACCCTTGTTAGGTTAACAGGCATCTTGAAACGTGTGAGTGAGTGTTGGAGTGGAAAGAGCGGACTGCAAGATAAGTTGCTTTGAATGAAAGAATCTGCTAAGCAAAAAAATATACGTAAACATAAAGTGTCCCCCATAAGGTTTGGGTCAAAGGCACATTGATGTCCCCCTCTGCTCCACAGTTTAAAATGACAAATCAAGCAATTCAGACGTCGTCATTAAAGTGCACAGTGCAGACTTTCATTGATGGGGATTTGCAGACATTTCGGTCACACAGCACTACTCCTACATGGTCCCCCCATTTCTGGACATCATAATGTTTGGGACAATTGGTGTCACAGCTGTTTGTGATTCCTCAGGTGGGTTTCGTGGCTTCATAAGATACCTCAGCCTGCTTCTCCCCTTTGGAGTCCGTAGTTGCTGTTGTTCAACATAAGGACAAGAGCTGTGACAATGACAGTCAAAGAAGACATCATGAGGCTGAAAAACAAGAAATAAAACCCTTAGAAACATCGGTGATACCTTAGAATGACCGAAATCAATTGTCTGGAATATCACGAAGAAGAAAGAACACACCGGTGGGCTCAGTGATCACAAAGGGACTGGTAGGCCAAGGAAGACCTGCCACTGCTGACAGCAGAAGAATTGTCACTATGGTCAAGAAAAAGCCCCAGATCATATACAGATCATATACAAACCTGACAGATCATATACAGTCTTCAGGGGGTTCATGTGGATGTGTCAGAGATGACTATCAGCAGAAGACTTTATGAACAGAAACACAGAGGCCACGCTGCAAGATGTGAACCACAAGAATTGGATGGCCAGATGACAGTTTGTGAATAAGGACTACAAAGAGCCTGCAGAATTCTGGGAAAAAGGTCTTGTGGACAGACGAGACAAAGATAAACCTCATCAGAGTGATGGTGAGAGCAAAGTGTGGAGATGACAAGGAACTGTCCGAAATCCACAGCAGACCAACTCATCTGTTAAACATGGCGGTGCTGGGGGTGTTCTGGCTTGGGCATGTATGGCTGGCACAGTGACTGGCACACTTCTCTTCATTGATGACCGCACAATGAATTCTGAGGTGTGTAGAAACATCTGATCTACTCAAGTTCAGTAAAGACCTCCAAACTCACCGGACGGCACTTCATCCTACAACAAGATAAAGAGCCAAAAACACTGCTGAGGATACACAAGAGTTTATCAAAGATAGAAAATGGAGAATTCTTGAATGGCCAAGCCAGTCATTTGATTGAAATCCAACTAAGCAGACCTTCCATATGCTGAAGAGAAAACTTAAGGGGACAAGCAGGATCTGAAGATGGCTGCATTAGTGGAGTGGCAGAGCATCACCAGAGAAGACCCTCAGCACCTGCTGATGTCAGTGAATGGCAGACGTCAAGCAGTCATTGCATGTGAGGGACATGCGACAAAGAAATAAATATGACAGCAGCTTTAACAGACCTCCCATTGCTGTGTCACAAACATTATGGTTCCCTTACAATGGAGGGACCTCGCAGTGTGACCGAAATGTCTGCAAATCGCGTTCAATGAAAGTCTGCCATGTGCACTTTAATCACGACGTCTGAATGATTTGGTTTGTAATTTTAAACTGTGGAGCAGAGGGGTCAGTCAAGGAAAAAAAATGTGACTTTGTCCCCAACATTATGGGGGGGGGCTCTGTCATGCCCAAGCATTGCCCATTTCCCCTCATTTCTCTCTACTGTTACTCTGCTCTTCAGCCCCTATTTAATCTCTTTATTGCTGGTCATATTCCTCCATCAGAGAGTTGTAGAGCAACTGCCTCTACTGCAAAGAATCTCCGCGTCATTTTTGATTCCTCCCTCTCTTACTCCGCCCACATAAATCACATTAAGAAACTTTCTTACTTCCACCTCTGTAACATATCCCGTGTTCGCTCCTTCCTCCCCTTTTCTAATGCTGAGAAACTTGTCCCTGCTTTTATCACATCCCGCATAGATTATTGTAACTCGCTGCTGGCAGGTGCCACTTCTAATCTTATATCGCAGCTCCAGCTTATTCAAAATTCGGCTGCAAGGGTCCTTACTCGAACCAGCAGCAGCAGTGAGCACATCACACCCATCCTGCTCCGTCTTCACTGGCTCTCTGTGTCTTACAGAATCGAATATAAAATCCTACTAATAACCTACAAAGCCTTAAATAACCTCGCGCCAAACTACATCAGTGACCTTCTCCATCACTATGTGCCTGCCCGCCCACTAAGGTCCTCTGATTCTGGCAGTCTTGTTGTGCCTGTGGACGCTTTTTCTATGGTGTCGTTTCTTGTGACTGAAGACAGAGAGATACAATTAAAGTTAGTAAAAATCTTTTATTCATACACACCAGGCAAAGGTTAAATGACAGAGAAGCACAGTCCTAGGACACCGGCCCTTCGTCTGCCGAGAGGGGTCGGTGTTCCAGATTTTTTATAGGGTTTTTTGTCTTGTGACTTTAGTTACACAAGTGTTTCAAAATATTAGCCTGAATCAGCATTACCAAACCCAAGGGTTGAGTACATCTGTTGATCCCTTAGTTTTTGATGAGTCCACACTTGTGGTTTTTTTTGTGTAGAAACCTAGAAAACAAGAAGTAGCACTTATCACGTATACTTTGGGCATGCATGGTCTGCATGACCCTTGTCACGTACACCAGATTGACCAAGCTGTCTTGTATTTTTCCACATGCCCCACACTAATCTACACTCCGTGGGTGACAGCAGGGCCTTCAGCTGTATAGCGAGCGCCCAGACTCTGAAATGACCTACCGAAATGAATCAGGTCAGCTGACTCCATGAATTCTTTTAAAAAACAACTCAGAACTCATCTGTTCAGGAAGGCTTTTAGCTCTACTTGACTTTATTACCCTTCTCTCAGTTTACCTCTCTGTCAAAATGCTCATGTAACCTGTGTGTGTGTGTGTGTGTGCAGACCATCAATTATGTTGCCTGTTAGGCTTTTTTTTTTTTTTTCGCTCTGAATTCACTGTCGTAATCTTCTTTATTTATTTATTTGGTTTGTACAATCTCTATATATAATCTTCATTTGGATCTTGATCTTGTTTGTCCACGAATGAATTAGAAGAAGAAGCACTAGATGGCAGTAGAGAGACAGCTAAAACATAGGCATTGCATTAAGAATCTCCTCCAGGCTTATACTACTGAAGACTGTAGTACGGCAGTCACACCTCAAAACACAGACATTCAAACTAAACAAATTTGTTGTGCTTTAAATTAACTAAAGAGATCTTCATTTAGATCTTGATCTTTGTTTGTCCGCGAATTCCACGCATGCATAGACCACCTTCCAGTTTAGTACGTTGTTGTTACTCACGGATGTAAACAATGTGCCGGAATAACGAAAGGGGTGGTGGACAGTGTTACGCTGGTTAGCTCCTGAGGCCAGGTTAGAGAATGAGATTGCCGAAGATAAAAGGTACGTGCCTACGTAACATGTGGATGAAAGAAAGACAGTGGGTAAAATGAATGACAACGTAACAGCATGTTCCGGACATTATTATTGTTACGTTGTAGCCGGCGAGTGCTGCGCGTCTCACAGTTGTACCGTGCCTTGCTCACATGTCAGTGAAGTGATTCCTGTTTATGCTTTAAAGAGCCTGGATACCTATGTGTCCCCCTTTTATAACCATTGCTCCGTGTATATTGCCTTACTCTTTGGATTGCCACAAAGCAACCTGCGAGATTGGAGAAAGGTTGAGAAGAGATCGTGAGAGGAAACGATAGCGTCGTGAAAACGAGACAGACTGTGAACGGACAGAAGCAGAAATGCTCCTACACCACCACATAATTACTATTCGGGCAGTGATTCCGAGTAGGCTGTTCCTATCGAATCAATGTCCAAGGGTTTTCTTTTTCAATTTTGTTTCCCTTATAAAAAATCATAATGCTGTGCGACGAAGGGCCCAGTTCATGACTAGCAGCCGCGTTTAAACAGGGAGCCCTTCACAGACAACTTTAACACGCGCAACGTAGTTGGGCGCACATGGCTAGTGCTATATACTGTATACCCTGCCGTTCTTTCTTATATTCTGTAAGTGCCTTGAGCATGGGAAAGGCGCTATATAAATAAAATGTATTATTGTTATTATCATTTCAAATGCATTCAGCATGGCCTTCTTTGCCTTTCTGCTCATATTTGTTACATTTGTACCGCATACTCGTTCTAAGTTGGTACACCTTTGACTTAAATCAGCCTTGTTACTAATCCATCTTGTATTCTTGTAGACTGCGGCCAGCCCCATCGAGAGATGCGGATGAATCCAAAAGCAATCACTGCCCCGCAGATGTTTGGACGGCTTGACGTGGCTACAAATGACTGGACTGATGGCATCTTCTCAACATTATGGAGGAAAACCTTAAGAGCCAAGAAAGGTGCCCACATTCTATTTCATTTTTTACTTTCTTGTATACGAAGTATAGGGAAAATATTGGAATCGTCCAAAAATTCGATGTTGAGATTTTGATGAATCTCGATGTTGAGATTTTGATGAATCTCGATGTTTTAGACCTCCCTGAGTCCGAAAATACAATTTTTGGAATTATGTCCGTGTTTGTGTGTGTGTGTGTGTGTGTGTGTAAACACAACCTGAGTACGCTTTCACTTAAGTCAACCAAATTTTGCATACAAGTATTAGGTACAAAATGTAGATTTCTATCAACCTTTGGGCTTATAATAATTGTTCAATATACACTATTATTAATTTGATATGATTTGTTGTTGATGGTTCTTTAATGGACATCATATAAAAATATAATCGTTGTCTTGCGGTTTACTCCTCAAATATCCATCTTCATATCTGAGTATACGAGAAAGTCGAGGGGAGACCACTGCTGATTTTTAGATATGTTGTCTGTAGCTCTTGAGCTTTAGCAGTGGAATTGCACATCGTAATTCAAAAGCCACAGTAAAAGCAGCAGGGAAAGGGAATCTCTGCTAAGCCTCCTTATGAATTTTGCATTTTCTTTCATTAAAACATGATGATAAGTTGGCCTACTTTTAATCAATAATTCAATTTATTTGGTAATAAAGTTCTGTTTTAATTAAATTTATTCTTAATTGACATACTTCTTCTGATCACAGCATGCCATACTATAATTATAAACATCTTCTGAAAAATGGAACTCGACAAACACTAAAAGTAGAAAGAGTTTTTTATTTTGGGAAACTCTTCTTGGGCAAGCATTTCCCACCACGACCACAGTACAAAGCACGAACGCACTCCGTATGCAGCACTCTTCAATACTTTGTCTTCTTCCTCTCTCTCTCTCTGCTGCTGTTCACTGCCTCCACCACTCCTTCTTACAAGCTTCACCCACCTTCCTTCCTCTCATCTACCACACAGAAGTTCTTCCGGAAAGCATTTCTGGGTGAGGCGGAAGCCCCATGAAGTAGAGCTCCCCTTTGGCGGCACCCACAGGACCCAACAAAGCTGAGTCAAACAATAATTCCCAATATGCCCTGTGGGAACCCAGGGGGGTCTGCCATCTAGTGTTCTGGAGGATCGGGTGCCCTAAAGAAGCTGCTTCACCCCATCCTTCCACCTCATAGGCATCACTTACAATGCACGCAAAGTGCTGAAATCCTGAAATGAACCACTAAAAACAAGAATTAGCAATATGGAAACAGTATTGCAAGAGGAACCCAAACTGGGCCATCACAGGGTACCCTCAGCCCAAAACACAGAAGCGAGTATGCGCTTTCTCAGGACTGTCTGGCCATTACAGACAATTTATACCAAATTTTGCCATTCATGCTGTCCATTGAACTGATCTGAAAATGATCATAAAATCACAGCGTTGTCAGGTTGGTCGTCTGTGAAAAAGCTTTAATGAACTTGAAAAACATGGAGAACATGCAGACTCCACACCGATGGCAAGTAGCTGCAGAATCTGAGCCCATCACACTGGCAAAAGTAGACAGACTTGTACAGCATGTAATTATTATTTCTTTTTTTTGTTGTTTTCCTTTTGATTTTGCACCCAAATTCTATTTGAAAACTCAGAACCTTTCGCTTTGTTGTGTGCCCTGCAGCCACACACAGTCATTAGGGCTGCACTTTAACAAGATTTCTTTGCAGTTTCTTCATTTCAAGGCTTTGAAAGAAGGCTGGTGATGAAGTTCTGAAGCTTCCTTTGAAGTTTTAAATGCTCCAGGCATTCATGCTAAAAATAAATACATAAAAGTAGAATCCAAATTATGGACGTCACGTCTGGCAGCAAACACGAGAGGAAAAATTTATATCTACAGTTGTGGGCTGTAGACTGGATTCGGACAAATATTGGATTTAAAGTAGTTATTTCTATCAGTCTACTCTACTATGTTTGGAGTTTCCTAGGTTGTGACAGGGAAATGGCACTGGTTTTAAAATTTTATTTAATCAAACAATCAAACAAATGAAATGAACACAATGAGTACAAAAGTAAAGCAATCAATGAAACTTGACATTCATCTCTCAGCCGAGAAAGAGCACGTTTTATATTGCTGTCAGCTGTATCTAGTCTCGTGATGGGATGTCACACTAGCATCAGTTATCATTTTATAATGGAAAAGTAAAATCTGAAAGATAATGAAAGAATGCAAAATATTGAAATAACTGTGTATTGTGACAGATAGGGGGCGCTGTCGTCCCCTTGAACCCTCAGACCAGACACCAGATAAAAGTCCAATAATTTGACTTTTTATTATAATACAGTACACAAAGCACCCTTCACTCCACAATACTCATTAAAGAATCGATAATATACAGATAACAATTCCTCCAATCCACCCAGCAGCTCAGTCACCCGTCCTCCAAACTCGGCTCAGTCTGCTGGGGTTTCCCATCGTCCTTTTATACTTCTTGACCCGGAAATGTTTCTGTCCCTCAGTCCATGTGACTTTATAACACTTCCAGGTCAGGTTAAAACTCCTTTTCTTCATCCCGGAAGTACGTCATTTCCTCTGTCCCTGTGACCAGGACGCACTTCCGGGTTATAAGGAAAATAAAAGTCTCTGAGCCTCCCTGCAGCATCCCCTGGTGGCCCCCATGGTGTCCAGCAGGGCAGTGAAGGAAAACTCCAATGTCCATGATGCCCTGCTGGAATTCGGGGTACCTCCATGTTGCCGGGAGGGCTCCATCTGGCGGCATGGGGGTATTGGCCGGGATGAACGGCCGGCCATATCCCACAGTATACACACTATATATAGAGTATTATAGTATTATCCAATTAGAGAAAGGGGGCGATTAGGGGGCTAAAATGACTAAGCCATGGTGCAATTAGGCAATTATATATTGTGAAATAAGGAGCTATATAGGCGCCCGACCCGACACAGATTCACACTGAGGCAGATGTCAAACCCAAAAGACTTTTATTTTTTTTCACCTGTGGGGCACATCTTCCCCGTGAACCCCACAGGCATAACATTTAATCAAAACAGCCAATCCTTCTTCTGGCACCACCACTCCTCCCAGGCAACCTCGTCCTCTTCCCCCCGATTCTGGCCCTGAGTGGTGGTTGCTAGCCCTTTTTATAGCCCACCCGGAAGTGTTCCAGGTGATTGATCACCTGCATCTGATTGCACCTCCAGGTGGGGCTGTAGAATTGTCCAAGCTGGGCTGTGGAGTCCATGCAGCACCCCCTGGCGGCCACCCCAGCTCGCAACCGGTCTATTGAGGACTCCATCTCTCATGGAGCCCTGCAGGAGGTTAAGGCATCACTGCCAGCCAGGGAGGCTGCCACCAAGCATCCCGGGGAAGGTATTGAGTTGCCCATGGTTGCTCCCCCGGAACATATGTAGCAGGGGCATCCCAGCTGGGCATGGAACCTGGCCGCCTGCCACAATATATATATTGTGACAATGTTGGCACTGTACCAGCGCTTGACCCGACATGGGAGGCACACTTATAAAAAAAAAAGTGCTTTTATTTTTCTTCACCTCGTGGGAAACACCTTCCTCGTTTCCCACAGGCACACAACCACAGTCCAATAAGCACTATCAATCACAATCCCAATACTTCTCTTTAACTTCTCCTCCACTCCTCTCTGGCAAGCTTAGTCCCTCTACTCCCGACTCCAGCTCTCGGAGTGGTGGCTGCTGACTCCTTTTATAGCCCACCCGGAAGTGCTCCAGGTGTTTGATGACCTGTTTCCAGCTGCATTTCCGGGTGTGGCAGAAGAACTGCGCACACGGGCTCAGGAACCACTGCAGCACCCTCTGGTGGCAACCCCGGATCCCAACAGAGTTGTAGAGAACTCCATCTCCCATGGAGCACTGCGGGAATCTGAGGCATCACTGCAACCCAGGGGAGCTGCCATCTAGCGTCCTGGTAGAGGTACTGCTCTGACCATACTTGCTCCCCTAGTCCATAGAGTGAAGAGGCATCCCGGCCAGACAAGGACCCCAGCCGTCTGTGAGAATATATATATATATATATATATATACTAGCGACTGGGAGGCCAATCGAATCGGGCTACAGATTCTATGTTTGTGAAATCCATACTTTTTCTGAAAAGAGTTATTTGTTTTTTTAAGTCCTTGAAATGATTTTGTTATCATGGCACTGATTTGTGCTTAAAATAAACCTTTTCGGCCGATGTAATGAAGAGCTTCCTGTTTAAACGGGGCTGCGAGACGTGAACTCAGCTCTTTGGCGCACCTCATTTGATTTTTTCGGCAAACAAATTTTCAAAACAAACCGTATTCTACGACTCTAATCGGAGTCGGAGTAATAATTATGTTGGCGTGGCGGATCATGTCCTGCCAGTCTCCGACTTGGGCATGGTTGATTAATGTCAACCACAATGTTGACATTTGGTTTAACGACCATTTCTATAGAATCCCAATCCATATACATCGGATTATCAAAAGGTTCGGTGTCCCCGTCAGTCATGTGACTTCGTTTCCTACGCATCCTTTCCGCGGCCTTTGCTCTTCTGGCTGCATTGCGATGGTCACTCATTTTAGATCTGAGATCGGCTAAAATTTAGACAATGACCGTTGTTAATACCCAGCCGTCATTACTCACTTTGCCAATAGATGTCAGAATTATGGATGCCAAAACTGAACTGCCCAAAGATAGATTTCGACGTACCAAGAAAATGGTGATACATTGTAAATTACTTACGGGTCCGGAGCTGTCAAAGGGTTTAAGTCAGTCGACGATGTTAGTCCTGGAAAGTACGCCCCACCAAAGCAACGTTCCAAAAACCAACCAAACTTACTGTTATCTGCTCGAACCAACACCGAGTTACTATTCTCGGCCGTCCAGCGGCGTCATTGAAGCATTTGAACATTCTTAGCCAATCATGCAATACTGCGTCTGCGTGTGCCACGTGATGTTCTAACTACAGAGGCAGAGTCCCATTGGATGGTTCTAACTTGTATTGAGTCGAGGTATTGACGCAAACACCATACATACGGATAGTATCAAATTATATATAAGGATATTTATATATTTATATATAAATATATGATATAGTATCTTCCAAATAATACAAAGAGTACACGACATGTGTTTCACCCTTATTTGGGGCTTGTCAGGTTTACACACACATCTATGATTTGCTTCTTGCAACTGAGAGGACGTGGCGGATGTTTGCCAACTGGCTGACCCATCACAAGTGTTACCTGGTACATAACCACCCAAATGATCAGATTGTGATTCAGAACTAAGAATGTAATACTCCAATCTTCACGCTGCCAAATAAGTGAACCAGCCACCATGGTGAAGCCTCCCTGTAAGGCAGTGGCGTAGAGTGGGTGTCAGCCCCCCGGTGGCGGAGGAAAATTTCGCCGCCCCCTTATTTAGGTATTTCAATTTAAAAGACTAAAATATACAGTAATTCTTTGCCGCCCCTTGAAAGTGCCGCCCGGGGCGGGCCGCCCCCACTATGCTACGCCACTGCTGTAAGGGAATTCAAAAGTGCGTACACCAGATGAGAAACACGTGTATGTATGCTGTATCATATACTGTGTATATCTAATTGCCTAATTGCACCACGGCCTAGTCATCTTAGCCCCCTAATCATCTCCTGTCTCTAATTGGCTCTCTCACCTCTTTACCAACTAACAGCTCATGTGTGGTGAGCGGACTGGCACAAAAATGGCTGCCACCACATTATCCAGGTGGGTGCTGCACATTAGTGGTGGCTGAAGTGGCTCCCCATTCACTGAAGTACTTTGAGTTGTGAGAAAATCACTATATACATGTAACGAATGAATTATTATCATTATTAACTGTGGAAATCGTACCCCCAAACACAGACAGACCGACACCAGGATGTACAAAACACACTGCTTTATTTATTTTCTTCACTGCACCACAATGCCTTCTCTCACCAACTCTTTCCTTTCTTCTTTTCTCACCAACTCTTTCCTTTCTTCTCTTCTCACCAACTTTCTTTCTTTTCTTCTTCTTCTTTCTCTTCTCTCTCTCGACCTCCTTCCTCCTCCTCACAAGCTTCGTCTCCTTCCTCCCAACTCTGGCTCGTCTGCTAGAAGGAGGCGGCCCCTTTTATCATGGCCCGGATGAACCCCAGGTGCTCCCCTTGACGTCACTTCCTGGTGTGGCGGAAGTGTCAGGAAAGCACCTGGAAGTACTCCGGGTCTTCTTGGAACTATACTCAGCAAAAAAAGAAACGTCCCTTTTTCAGGACTGTGTATTTCAACAATAATGTTTTAAAAATCCAAATAACTTTACAGATCTTCATTGTAAATTGTTTAAACAATGTTTTCCATGCATGTTCAATTAACCATAATCAATTAATTAACATGCACCTGTGGAATGGTCGTTAAGACCTTAACAGCTTACAGAAAGTAGGCATTTAAGGTCACAGTTCTAAAAACGCAGGACACTAAAGAGACTTGTCTACCGACTGTGAAAAACACCCAAAGAAAGATGCCCAGGGTCCCTGCTCATCTGCGTGAACGTGCATTAGGCATGCTGCAGGGAGGCATGAGGACTGCTGATGTGGCTAGGGCAATAAATTGCCATGTCCACACTGTGAGACGCCTAAGACAGCGCTACAGGGAGACAGGAAGGACAGCTGATCATCCTCGCAGTGGAAGACCACGTGTAACAACACCTGCACAGGATCGGTACATCCGAATATCACACCTGCGTGACAGGTACAGGATGGCCACAACAACTGCCCGAGTCACACCAGGAACACACAATCCCTCCATCAGTGCTCAGACTGTCCGCAATAGGCTGAGAGAGGCTGGACTGAGGGCTTGCAGGCCTGTTGTAAGGCAGGTCCTTACCAGACATCACCAGCAACAACGCCGCCTACGGGCACAAACCCACCTTCGCTGGACCAGACAGGAGTGGCAAAAAGTGCGTGAGTTTCTGCATGACAGCAATGTCAGTGTTCTGCCATGGCCAGCGAAGAGCCCAGATCTCAATCCCATTGAGCACGTCTGGGACCTGTTGGATCGCAGGGTGAGGGCTAGGGCCATTCCCCCCAGAAATGTCCAGGAACTTGCAGGTGCCTTGGTGGAAGAGTGGGGTAACATCTCACAGCAAGAACTGACAAATCTGGTCCAGTCCATGAGGAGGAGATGCACTGCAGTACTTCAAGCAGCTGGTGGCCACACCAGATACTGACTGGTACTTTTGATTTTGAGCCTCCCTTCATTCAGGGACACATTGTGAAACATTTTTAGTTTATGTCTTATGGTGTTGACTCTTTTAGTGTTCATACAAATATTTACACATTAAGTCTACTGAAAGTAAAAACAGTTGAAAGTCAGGGGGCGTTTCTTTTTTTGCTGAGTATAGTTCCGGCAGCACTTCCTGGTGTGGCGGAAGTGCTGCCACCCAGGATTCCCTTACTGTCCGGGCGCCCCCTGGCGGTGGCCAAGTCCTCTCAGGAATGTCCCAGGTCCCTCCTTGTGGCCCCCAGATAGGCCCGGGCGGCTGCCCTCTCGTGGCCAAGGAGTAAGACTGTCCATGTCGGGGACTATCCAGGCGTCCCGGCCGGGCAGTGTCCCCGGACATCTGTGACATAACATAAACATTTATATTCCTAATAAGCGTACAATAATTGTGCTACTTGTTCATAGCTTTCTCCTGTTTTTGTCCTGCTTGTTTCTTAATTTAATTGAAAACCTTGACTTTCAGATATTTACTAATGTTTGATATGAGTCTGTGTCCTGTGTTCTTAATGTGATTTTTGCTTTAGTTTCTCTTGTATCCCTTTGTCTATTTGTGAAGCGCTTTGAGCATTTGAAAGGTGCTATTTAAATAAAATCTATTATTATTAATTAATTTACTAATTAATACATTAATTAATTATTGGTACACAGCACTATGAGTTCAGGTTTAATTGCTAAATCTTAATTGTCCAAGGCTATGACTTTCATGTTCTTAGGTGAAGGCAAATGTAAAAATAACGACGCTGTTTCTATTTTTTAAATTTGTATTATTTGCTTGCCTTTGTTTTTGTCAGGAGAGCACATCTGGATTGTGTTGGATGGGCCTGTGGACGCCATCTGGATTGAAAATTTAAACTCCGTATTGGATGACAATAAGACGCTCACTTTGGCAAATGGGGATCGAATTCCCATGGCACCCAACTGCAAGATTATCTTTGAGCCGCACAATATTGACAACGCGTCTCCGGCTACGGTGTCTCGAAACGGCATGGTCTTTATGAGTTCGTCTGTGCTACACTGGAGCCCGATTCTTGAAGTAAGTTTAAGGAATAGCATAGCCATGTCTTAACCATTGTTATGAACCAAGAGTCACAAAAATGCTTAAAAATGTCCACTAGAGGGGGATATACCATCAAACCCTGGACAGATTTAGGACAAATGTAAGATTGATATTAAGTGAAAGGGTTATTTTTACAGAAATGCTTTTAGTTCTTGCCAGGGTTTGTTTCCTGCCTTGTGCCCTGTGTTGGCTGGGATTGGCCCCAGCGGACCCCCGTGACCCTGTAGTTAGGATATAGCGGATTGGATAATGGATGGATGCTTTTAGTTACAAAAGAAAGCCCAGTGCAGCACAAAAGGCATTACTTGTAACAATAAAGGCAATTCAGTGTGAACAAAGTCCAAATACAAATTCAAGGCAAAGTCGAAAAACAGAGCAAAACAATCAAGAGTCCAGAAAATCACAATTAACACAAAGTCCAACAACATCTCAAGAAAACTTGCCAACTCTCGAGCGCATTTGAATGAACAGCCAGGAACTGTGGGAAATCTGTTGCCTTTATAGTACTGACGGCGGTCCCTGGCAGTGATGATCAGGTGGTCCCGCCTCTTGGTGAACCCCCCCCATAAAGCACAAAGACCATAACAAAGGCTTAGAGACAAAAGCAAAACAACAACACCAATTTATTTCATGTGTAGGCCAAAATCACACAAGAAATGCCTTCACTGGCTTTAACAGGCCTTGTTTTTGACAGACCCCCCAACCCAACCCCACCCCATCTATGACTCCCTGAGAAGACACAAGGATTTGAACCCCGGCTGAAATAAAAGAGCCATCAGCTGAAAAGTCTTTAAAACTGTCACTTGTTAATGTAATCATTCATTTGTCAATGGGACATTTTTCTCATCTTGTTAAGGAATGTTTCTTTTTGGATACTTCATTTATGGCATTAACTCGTTGAGGGCTGAATATTTTTTCTGAAAGACAGTTTCAGAAAAGCAATGGTTTCACACAGAAATCAACATAAAACGCCTGTTGCTGCATGCTGTGGCTGCCAGTTTGCCAAGAATGTGCAGCAGGCTTGCTGCCAGGTTGCCTTCATGTGGCGGTCATGGTTGCAGTGCATTGCAATCTGGTTTCTACCTCTTATCATTGTTAAGTGGCAGTCCTACCTGGTGAACATTGTCAATGCCACGATTAGCTGGGGACCAGTCAGCTGAAGCTGGAACCTCACATTCGTTTTTGATCACTTGTATCAAAATCCGAATTCAACAAGGCTCCTTCTTCAGGTGAGATGTAATGTTTGTAATGTAATGATCATAGCTTGCCTGAAGAAGGGGCCTGAGTTGCCTCGACAGCTTGTATATTGTAATCTTTTTAGTTAGCCAATAAAAGGGGTCATTTTGCTTGACTTCTCACTACATCCATAATGGCTAACGCGGTACAACACCCTAGTACTCTTAAGCTTTGTATATTTTTGCTATAGCATAAAAAATGCAGGGCAGCATGGTGGCGCAGTGGGTAGCTCTGCTGCCTCGCAGTTAGGAAACCCGGGTTCACTTCCCAGGTCCTCCCTGCATGGAGTTTGCATGTTCTCCCCGTGTCTGTGTGGATTTCCTCCCACAGTCCAAAGACATGCAGGTTAGGTGCATTGGCGATCCTAAATTGTCCCTAGTGTGTGCTTGGTGTGTGTGTGCCCTGTGGTGGGCTGGCGCCCTGCCTGGGATTTGTTCCAACCTTGCGCCCTGTGCTGGCTGGGATTGGCTCCAGCAGACCCCCATGACCCTGTGTTAGGATATAGTGGGTTGGAAAATGACTGAAATAAAAAATGCAGTATCTTAATAGCTCAGAAGATACAAATATGAAAGTTGACCACAAACCCAGCGGATAATAAAGTTTGGCTTCTTTTAACAATTACCTGGTCACCTGCTAGGTCCAGTTTGAACCAGGGGTGCAAATTCAACCCCTACACACCCCAATGGGACTTAGTCCCAACTCCAGTGGCCTTTCTCAGGCATTGCAGTGGTTCCAGGTGGTCTACCACAAGAGGTCCCAGACCAGCCTCTTAAAGGTCTTCCTCTCCTTTATCTGAGACATAAGTGCCACTGGTGTGTAGTCATTAAGTGAAGAGGCGCCTGCCTTCTTTGGGACAGGAACAATACAGAACGCTTTCCTTAGCAGTGGCACTTTCTAAAGCCTTAGGGACAAACTGAACAGGTGACAGAGGACCCCACAAAGTTGGCCATCACTGAGGACTGACTCCATCTGGCCCCGCAGCTTTTCCTGTGTGTAGCTCCTTACTTGGTCTTCAGTCCACACTGATGGTCAGAGGTGTAATGCGATTGTAGATCAGCGCCCTCATGTGCAAGCAACGTGCATTACAACAATTTTATTTGTGGGACCAGTTCTTTTCAATGTATAATAAAAATGTTTCAAATTCAAATTGGGGCAGCACGGTGGCACAGTGGTAGCGCTACTGCCTCGCAGTTAGGAGACCTGGGTTCACTTCTCGGGTCCTCCCTGCGTGGAGTTTTCATGTTCTCCCTGTGTCTGCGTGGGTTTCCTCCCACAGTCCAAAGACAATAAGGTTAGGTGCACTGGCGATTCTAAATTGTCCTTGTTGTGTGTGGGTGTGTGCCCTGCGGTGGGCTGGCGCCCTGCCCAGGGTTTGTTTCCTGCCTTGTGCCCTGTGCTGGCTGGGATTGGCTCCAGCAGACCCCTGTGACCCTGTAGTTAGGATATAGCTGGATGGATTCAAATAGATTTTGTCTTTGTAATTAAAATGTCAAATTTAAATCTCGATCCCAGTTTACAGCTCTAGTGTTTCATCGTTCTGTCTTATGTCTCGCTACACATTTTTGTGTCTGAGGATACCTCATGCAAATCCAAATAGCAGCAGAAGCAGCGGCCGCGGAGGTTGGCTTATTTCCTTCCTAACGTTGCATTTTTTTTCTTTTTTTATTTCAGGGTTGGCTGAAGAAGCGTTCTCCGCAGGAAAGTGAAACTCTGCGGCAGCTCTACTCTTCATCTTTCGCCGACATCTACCGCTTCAGCGTGCAGTCGCTGGAGTACAAGATGGAAATGCTGGAGGCCTTTGTGATCATGCAGAGCGTTAACATGCTTCAGGGACTCATCCCCCCCAAGGTAAAAAGAAAAATAAAAATGGATAAAAAAGTGCTTTGATAAGTTGTGCCTGCTTTACCTGGCAGGTGGCTCTGTCCCTAATTAAGTTCTCCTAATGCCTGCTGCTTCACAGAAATCACATTTCAGCATTTTGGAACAAAAAAAAAAACAGAATGAGAATTTGTCTGCCTTTTCTGCTGTTTTGAAAATGAACAGAAGAAGGATTGTTATTTAACATCCTGTACTTGCCACCCTTGACTGTAAGATCTGAATGATTTACCCAGGGCATTGTTTCACACTTCTAGCCCACCCTGAGTTTGAATCCCATGCCCGTTCACTGTCTCTGCAGAGTCTGCATGCTCTCCCCATGTCCAGTACAATCAAATGTATTTGCTTAGCAGATGCTTTTATCCAATGTGACTGTAATAGAATGGACGCTTGGTGGCACTGTTGCCCACCTTTTCCCCAACAGACAGACGCTCTGGACACAGGCTAAAAGCACTAAGAAGACTTTTAATCTTTTTTCTTCTTCTGTAATAGTGCCTCCAAAGCACCACAGGCACAATAAACACAACAGTAAAGTCATTTTAGTTCCTAATTTCTCCTCCACACCTCCCAGCAAGCTCTGTCCTACTACCACCCGACTCCGGCTCGCTTGCTGCGTCTCCAACAGTCCTTTATATAGTCCTTGACCCAGAAGTGCTTCTGTCCATCCGCCCATAGACATATATAGATAGACGCCACATTCACTGTGTTGCCCAGTCGACACGATACGTCAGCGCGTCCGCCATATTGCGAGTGGCAAAAGTGCCATTTAAACTAATACAGGTAGACGTGGAAACCGGGTTTTCTGATGAAAAAACAATAACGTTTTAAACCAGTGGTTCCCAAACTCGGTCCTGGGGACCCACTGTGGCTGCAGGTTTTTGTTCCAACCAGATGCACGATTGGTGATAATAATCAATAACAACTGATCTCATTTAATTAGCTGGTCTTTTTTACTCTTCTCTTATTCTTCATTCAGAAAAACACAACAGTATGGTTTTTACATTTAGAAGACATTTAGGAATATTTTTGTTTTTTCAAAAGCTATAAATGCTTAACTCTTTTGTTATTTTCCTATTATTTTCCCCTTTTCCTGTGTAGTTTGCTCCCTTCATTTAACCCTATAGTGACAATTAACAACAACCAGAGCAGACACCCAGAATAA
>JANRMT010062841.1:12362028-12377957 GCA_026402145.1 Polypterus bichir lapradei
ATCTATCTATCTATCTATCTATCTATCTATCTATCTATCTATCTATCATATAGCACCTTTCATATCTATCTATCTATCTATCTATCTATCTTGAGCACAGGCAGGCTAAGTGACTTGCTCGGGGTCACCCACTGAGTCCGCACCAGACGTTGTACCTTCAGCCTTGCGGTGGGTGGCCATGCCAGGCCGTTCTGCTGCAGTGACCCCTGAGTTAAGCCGACACCACCTAACAGGCGAGAGTTAAAAGTCCAGGGCAGGAGGAGATTTCTCGTCATTGCCCAGCATGAGGGGCACTGCCACTGGGTGCAGTATACTTTAGTATTTATCATGTCAAGCCAAATGTGTAGTCAGGACCCCAGTAGAGTGCACATGGGGTCTGTGACTGTGGGCAGTAATACACTGAGATTTCTTTAATGCCACAACTGGTTGTGATTTTCTTAAATTCCATACTAAAATGCTAAATGTTCCAGTGTTATATTTATTTTTTGTTTTAGGTTTCAAACCTTTTTGCACGAGATGAAATCGATGAGATCACCAGCGATCTGATCCCAGTCATGAAGAAGGAGTTTCCCCGGCGCCCTCCGACCAACGAGAACCTGTACGACTATTTCATGACTCGGGTCAGGCAGAACCTGCATGTGGTGCTCTGCTTTTCGCCGGTCGGTGAGAAGTTTCGTAACAGGGCCCTGAAATTTCCGGCTTTGATTTCCGGCTGCACTATGGACTGGTTCAGCCGCTGGCCTAAGGATGCCCTGAATGCTGGTAAGCTCCTCGATAGAAGAAGATTATCTATTCTTATAATTATTATTATTGATTTACTATTGATCTTTTCAGATCCAAGGTGACCTATTTGATCAGAATAGAATACATTTAATTCAGTGTATTTTTTTTTTCTTTGTGAAATGAAGCCCACTCTTTTCTAAAAGAGTTCACTTAGTGGAGGGTCCAGCACCTTAACCACTAGGCTGCTGTGGTGCTCGTATTTACAGGTCTGTTTTTAAAAATGGAGCTTAGGATCACACCAGAAATTAAAGAAGGTGACTGCACAAAAAATAAGGTAGTGTGATAAAAATGACTCGGGGACATCAAAAAGGTTGGAGGGGCAGCCACCCATATATTATGCCCTGGCAGCAAAAGGTTAATTTTTATGAGTTGTGTTCAGGTTGAAAACAGGACTGATTCAAGTTAGATAAAATGGCGGCTTTAAAGACCGTGACAGGAAGTGACGCCATCAAAGGTGCCGTGACAGGAAGTGACGTCATCAAGAGCGTCGTGACAGGAAGTGATGTCATCAAAGGTGCCGTGACAAGAAGTGATGTTATCAAAGGCGCCGTGACAGGAAGTGATGTCATCAAGAGCGCTGTAACAGGAAGTGATGTCATCAGGAGCGTTGTGACAGGAAGTGACATCATCAAAGGCGCAGTGACAGGAAGCGATGTCATCAAGAGTGCCATGACAGGAAGTGATGTCATCAAAGGCGCCATGACAAGAAGTGATGTCATCAGGAACGTCGAGACAGGAAGTGATGTCATCAAAGGCGCAGTGACAGAAAGCGAGGTCATCAAGAGTGCCATGATAGGAAGTGACATCATCAAAGGCGCCAGTACCAGAAGTGACGTCATCAAGGGCATCGTGACAGGAAATTACATAATCAAAGGCACCATAACAGGAAGTGACGTCATCAAGGGTGCTGTGACAGGAAGTGATGTCATCAAGGGCGCCGGCACCTAGTGGGATTTCCCGAGGATGGTCTGCAGAGGATGGAGAGATAGAGTTAGAGGAGCTCGCCACCCCCTGGTCTGGCGCGGTATTATTATTATTTAAGTTGCCTCCCATGCACACGTGTGTGACAGTAGTCACAAAAGTGATGTTTCAAAATTTCAATTGTGAGACAACAATTGTTAAAATTCCAGCTACAGAAACTCAAAACTCCATTTGTGAACCACTAGGGGGCACTGCAGCCCCCCAAACCCCAGGCACAACAGCACAGGTGCAGTTTCGGATGCCAGCAAAGAGATTTATTGTCCCAGATATCTTCAGACACTCCACAGCTCCAGCAATGCGACTCTCCCCTTCTCCGCCCCACCCAGGTGGGCTTCTTCCGACTGCCTCCCGAGTTGGACTCCCTGCATGAAGCGGAGCAGCTTCCCATTTACCGGAGTCGGGAGTAGTTCTGGTGCTATCACAGTAAGCACTACCGGCTCAGGCGGGACCGCCCCACGATGCCTTCAGCAGCTCCATTAAGTACAGGGGTCTCCAACTCTGGTCCTGGAGGGCCACAGTGGCTGCAGGTTTTCATTCTACCCCTTTTCTTAATTAGTGACCTGTTTTTGCTGCAGTTAACTCCTTTTATTTGACTTGCTATTTAAGGTTTAGACCCCTCAATTGCTTCTTTTATTCCATAATTACAAGCCAACCAATAATGAAGTACAAAACAAAATGTATGAAAGTAAAGAAAGGTGAAGGACTCAGTAATGTTGATCAGCTCAGGTCCACAAAACATTTTGTCGGTGGCAGAATGAGAGCACCAACAAACCTTTGGTATTAAGTAACGAGTTAAATTAACAACAAGAATCACCTTTTGATTATGAAACTGGCTGGAGTTTGAGGCCCCCAACCTCACTGGCCATCTGTTGGCTCACCTCACATCTTGTTTTTATTTGGCTGCCGTTTATGGAAAAGAAGCAATCGAGAGGATTGTTAAATAACTAAGGTGATTAAAATGAAGAGAAAAAGAAGTCAATTAACAGCAGAAGTTGGTTACTGATTAAGAAAGTGGCAGGAAGAAAGTCTTGCAGCCGCTGCGGCCCACCAGAGTCGGAGTTGGACCTTAATGGCACTCGAGGACCCCAAAAGGGCGCCCCATCAAAACTACAACTCCCATGAAGCCTTGCGGCTGGCTGTCTAAACGGGATGCACGCCAGAAGGATGTCATCACCCAGGGTACTGGAGAAGCACATGGCCATGGGTAGCAGTCAAAGCAGAAAAGGTACCACTCACTAACGGGGTCAGGCTGCCTGTCCACCCACCCATTAAAAAAAAGGCCTCCTGGCCCAGTAAGGAACCATCCATCCTGGCTGGGAATCTGTCCAACTCATGTCATCTATTACAACATGCTGTGGATTGAGAAAGTATTGAGGCCCCTCCACTCTCCGCACACTTTAGTGTGCTGTCGATTTATAGTCCGGTCCATAAGTATTTGGGCGGATTTTCATAATTTTAACTCTGTGTGGCACTGCAATGGATTTGAAATGAAGCAATCAAGATGTGATTGAAGTGTAGGCTTTCAGCCATAGCAGGGTTTAACAAATATAATATGAGCCATTTTGATATACAGTCCCCCCCATCTTCAGGGGCTCAAAAGTGTTTGGACAGACTAACAGAATCATTCATATGATGATCATTTTCAATACTTGGTTTCAAATCCTTTACGGTCAATGTCTGCCTGAAGCCCTGGCCGTCTCCAAGTGCTGGGTGTCCACCATAGTGATGGCCTTCACTGCCGCTGTCTTCAGGTGCTGCTTGTTTGTTGGGCTTTCTGCCTTCAGTTTTGTCTTCAGCAAGTGAACTGCTTGTCCAGTTGGGCTGAGGTCAGTCGATTGACTCGGCCATTGAGGGATATTCCACTAGTTTGTGTTGAAAAGCACTTGGTTTGCTGTCCCAGGATGTTTTGGCTCATTGTCCATCTGTACTGTGAAGTGTCGTCCTGTCAGTTTTGCAGCGTTTGGCTGAATCTGAGCTGACAGTATAGCGCCCTCTACACTTCAGAAATCATCCTGCTACTTCTGTCAGCAGTCATATCATCACTAAACACCAGTGACTGACTTCCACCGTGTTTCACAGATGATGTGGTATTCATCAGATCATTGTATGCATTGTATTTTATGTGGTCATCCCCTCCAACTGCTCCAACGATTGGCGCAATTGTCTAAGGGAGACTCCACCCTCGGCTCTAAGGGGCAGCACCATGACATTTGTTTGTGAATCTCCACGATTGTCACCACTCCATTTGTACGATCATCAAGGAATGGGTCTTGAAGACACTAAGAAGGTCAAGAGTGAGGCGTAACCAAAACAAAAAAAAAAGTCTAGGAACACAGTTCTAGGAGATGAACAGGTCTTTGTGGTCCTGGAGAAAGCATATGACAGGGGGCCTCGAGAGGAGCTGTGGTATTGTATGAGGAAGTCGGGAGTGGCAGAGAAGTACGTAAGAGTTGTACAGGATGTGTACGAGGGAAGTGTGACAGTGGTGAGGTCTGCAGTAGGAGTGACAGAGGCAGGATTATATCCAGGATCTGCTCTGAGCCCTTTCTTATTTGCAATGGTGATGGACACGTTGACAGATGAGATTAGACAGGAGTCCTCGTGGACTGTGATGTTTGCTGATGACATTGTGATCTGTAGTGAGAGTAGGGAGCAGGTTGAGGAGACCCTGGAGAGGTGGAGATATGATCTAGAGAGGAGAGGAATGAAGGTCAGTAGGACCACCAAGACAGAATACATGTGTGTAAATGAGAGGGAGGTCAGAGGAATGGTGAGGATGAGGGAGTAGAGTTGGCGAAGGTGGATGAGTTTAAATACTTGGGATCAACAGTACAGAGTAATGGGGAGTGTGGAAGAGAAGTGAAGAAGAGAGTGATGGCAGGGTGGAGTGGGTGAAGAAGAGTGTCAGGAGTGATTTGTGACAGACGGCAAGAGTGAAAGGGAAGGTCTACAGGATGGTAGTGAGACCAGCTATGTTATATGGGCTGGAGATGGTGGCACTGACCAGAAAGCAGGAGACAGAGCTGGAGGTGGCAGAGTTAAAGATGCTAAGATTTGCACTGGGTATGACGAGGATGGACAGGATTAGAAATGAGGACATTAGAGGATCAGCTCAGGTTAGAGGTGGGAGACAAAGTCAGAGAAGTGAGATTGTGTTGGTTTAGACATGTGCAGAGGAGAGATGCTGGGTATATTGGGAGAAGGGTGTTAAGGATAGAGCTGCCAGCGAAGGGGAGAAGAAGGTTTATGGATGTGGTGAGAGAGGACATGCAGGTGATGGGTCTGACAGAACAAGATGACGAGGACAGGAAGATATGGAAGAAGATGATCCGCTGTGGCGACCCCTAACATTTATTCTATGTTAATTAGTGTTCCCCAATTTTAATTCCTATTTATTCTGTATTTTTTCTCTTTCTTCATCATGTAAAGCCCTTTGAGCCACATTATTTGTATGAAAATGTGCTTTATAAATAAACGTTATTGTTGTTGAAAGAAGAAGAAGACTGCTCTAGGAGATAAATGAGAAAAGTGCACCACTTACCTATTCTTGCTCAGGTGGTCCAGGAGTTCCATGATGCACCCTCCACTACTCACAGACTTGACTGAGTGCCAACAGATGCTGCCTTCGCGTGCTCTCAGACTATTCGGCTCTCTGAGTTGTGACGTCCCATCATCCCACTTCAGTACATTCACATGAGTTTCTGGTCAGATTTTGGAAAAATATGAGTTTGCCATCAATTTGTTTCTTGGTCTGCAAAAAAGAAAAAATAAATAAATAAAAGCAATTAACGATAAACTGTATTTTTTGTGGAAATAAAGAACAAAATAAACATTTCGAAATGCGTATCACTTTCCTCCAAATGCAATTCGACCCACAAAATGGTATTTTTTCGGCTGACCAGGTTGCATGTTTTATTTTAAACAATTGATGAAGGCCAACGGTCAGTGTTACATCACAACTCGGACAATTTGGTTTGTTTTGTCAGTCAGTCAGTTATTATCCAAACCGCTATATCCTAACAAACGGTCACGGGGGTCTGCTGGAATTGTAATTTTGAGTTTGTCCGATGTTCATATGGTATTTACTGTCTCTCTGAGAGAACGTGAACGCAGCAAAGGACGTCCACTGCTGGTCCATCTTCCCCTTTTAATACGCCCCAAGTGTTCCTGCCAGCAGTCCCGAAGGACACCTCACTCTACTACCTCCAATTGCTAGGCGACCCTTACATAGTGTGCTCCACTCACCACGACTCAGAAGGAAGCCTACAAATCTGTGCCCAGGCTCATGTGTACGTCAATTGCCACGGATGTTGAAATCTCCGATTACTTTCCGGCAAGTAATTATTGCTTGTCCGGCCCTTTTCTAATCACAAACCGGCTTCACTAACTTTCTGTCTCTCACACTCGATACTCCAGTGCTCAAAGTAAATGGCACACCGTGTAACTATTTACACCCAAACTAAAATCTATAAATTATTACACACTACTCACTTATCTGACAGACAACACCACCGCCATAGAACAGTTTACCATATGCCTTGGTACTGTGACCAGTAGGGGTCATAGCAGCAAGAGTGGCATTTGGGGGTGGCAAATGGGGCGACTGCCCCCAGGCTCTGTGCCTAAGGGGGGCCCCACTTTTTAGGTCTGCGTGTCCCATTCAAGCAGATTTGTCAAGCTATATTCTCCAGTATATGTTATATTTGAGATGTTTCTTAGAGGAACCCTTTTCAAATCCCTCTTTAAGGTCAAATTCTGTACATATGTAAGTTTTTGAAAACATTTTATCGCCCGAAAAGGGTCGCCAGTATAATCACTTCCTAAAATAGGTCTAGCCCATTAGTTGCTGGGTTGGCTTCTCCTATCTATAGAAAAAGACATTGCAGATCCCGATTAGACTTCTAAGATCAAGTCATCAACGACTTTTCCAATCGGAAGGCAAGAAAAGTGGATTTTCTTCTCTGAACCTGGAAACCGGTTCGAGATTTCATAACGATACCTCTACGTTAATTTCACACTTCCTGTTGAAACACTGAAACTCACACTTTATGTGTAGGCCATAAACATGTCCGAATACGAATGCACAAAAACATGATAACCGGCTGACATGACATCCGCGTGAGTTATGACTCTGACATCCTGCATATCGAGACTTTAGAGGATACTTGAAATTTGGGTCCTTTTCTAGAAGAGGCCCTGCTACTTTCCGCATGACACCGCATCGCATTTTGCACTGTCGTGGTATTGTCATGAATTATGAATTGCACTTTTTTAATAGATTATATCCTTATATTTTGATAAAGTCCATTTGTTATCTTGCAAAAATGTTGCTGAATACTGTAATGAGAAAATATGGTGTATGTTAACATTATTTTTATTAAATTCGCTCTTACGTTTATACAGTCCACACATACCGGTAACAGTGTTTGATGTAACCGGCCCCGTGTAGGGTAATGGTCAGCCCTAGGACCCTCCCGCCCACCCCTAAGGCAACCTCTATGTAGCAGCTCCCCTAAACACCACTACACAACTCAGCCCTGGGTTTCAGCAGAAGATCATTTTTTATTTTCCAGTTACCTCCAAATCCTTTCCACAATAGTACAATACAAAATCTTCATATCTCGTTCCACACCTCCCACGTAGTCTCATCCACTCTTCTCCCAGCTCTGACCACCCATAGAGGAAACTCTGCTTCTTTTGTGCTGGACCCAGCAGTACTTCCAGTGCCGCCACATCGCCTTCAGGAAGAGCGTCCAGGTCAGGAGGAAGTTCTTTAAAGTAGGGACGGTCTGTTCCTGTAGCACACCGGGTGGCACCCGTGAAACATAACAGGGTTGTCTCACGGGACTACAATTCCCAGCTTGTCCTGCAGATATCCATGTAGGCACTGTAGCCCCAGAAAGACTGCCACCTGTCGTATCGGGCGAGCAAATAGTCTGTGCGATTAGTCTCCCCCTGTCCTTCCATTAAACTGACCACCCGGTTGAGTAAGAAATCTTGAACCATCCTCAGCCCATGCCTGGTGTCCATGACAGTACACATCTGAAGATGTGTCCCAAACCGAGAAACTTCCTAAAATAAATGAACCCCACTCTGCAGTCAAGGCAGTGGTGAGACCTTAGTGTTTGTAACGCCTAGTCCTAGAAGTGCTGAGCCCCCTTTTTATACACATTTACAGCACAGCAAATATACTGTATTTGTGTTTCCTCCTTAGTGTCGGAACATTTCCTTTCCAACTACAACATCGATTGTGGGCCTGATGTCAAAGCAGAGGTGGTTCAGTGTATGGGCTCCTTTCAGGATGGAGTGGCTGAGAAATGCGTGGACTACTTCCAGAGATACAGACGATCGACACACGTCACTCCCAAATCCTACCTGTCCTTTATCCAAGGATACAAGACCATTTATAAAGAGAAGCATGCGGAGGTGCAAACTTTAGCTGACAGGTAAGACTTTTTAAACAAATACTCTATATGTATATGTGTCCGGCGGTCTTGGTGATGGTTGAGTACAAGCACATGGGTAATCGTGTTCTGGGGGAAAGGACTTCAGAAATCTGGTTTGGAAAGTGGAAGAATGGCAGAACAGAGAGCTGAAGGTGAGTGCTGCAGTAATAGGGAGAACGAAGGGTCCTGGCAGGGTTGGCATGTTGTATTGTGTGTATGTGTATATTGTGAACCAAGTGGGCATCACAGTGCTGTAGCCTCCTTAGCAGAAAAGGAGCGTGTACTAATAGAGCATTGCTATAAAACAAGCCAAAAATATTGAATTTTTGTCCCATCGACAAAAAATGTTACTATGTGTAACAGTAAACAATGACCAACCATTGAAAAATGTATTTCCTGAACCTCCCCTCCTGACATACAGACAACCACCAAACCTGCAGCAACTAATTGTCCGAAGCTCCCTAAGTGAAACATCCCTGCCTGTAAAGATGTAAAACGTGTGCTCACATTTATAATACAGACCGTGTATTTATACCCCCCTGCTGACTAGCTCATCGCATAAAGGGATCATTTTCCTGCAGATCATCTAATATGGTCTACCTAATTCTCTGCATGAAATGTCCTGACACTGCATTTTATGTGGGAGAAACTGGAGAAACACCCCACCAGAGAATGAATTTACACAGGCTCCATATTAAATATGGCAACACAGATGTTCCTGTAGCGGCCCACTTCAACAGCCATGGACACTGTGAGAGGGACTTTAAAGTCACAGTGCTTATGGGCAACTTCAGAACACAGCAAGATAGAAAAGAATGGGAAGTCAAACTCATGCTAAAATTGAACACATTACAACATGGTGTAAATAGAGACATGGGTCTTATGGCCAGGTATGAGGATTGTTTGTTTCTCTCAGACTGACAGAGACAACCTGACTACAGATCCACATTGTACGGAAAAGCTCATTAGAAACTTCGAAAGACTTTGTTGGACAGTTATCTTATCCAAGGATCTTGACCATACATTGTTCTTCTCTCTTGCTAAATGAATCTTAGCCTGAAGGAGTTTTACATTTAAGATTTCTCACTTAAAGATTTACCAATGTTGTTACTTATTCTAGTGTGTGTATAAACGCAGGGAACTCCAGTTTCTGTATTACATCTCGCCTGAAGAAGGGCCCTGAGTTGCCTCAAAAGCTTGCATATTGTAATCTTTTTAGTTAACCAATAAAAGGTGCTATTTTGCTTGACTTCTCACTATCATGTGTACCAGAATGTCAACATAATTATATTAGGAAGGGCATGTCAAGTGTCCACCATTTAACTGATGCAAATTTAGTACACATGCTTTGTGTGACGTGTTTTGAAACAGTCACCCCACACGCAAAGCTATAACATTCAAGAGTCCCAAAGCAGTTCCAAAAATGCCCACTAGAGGGCATGGCCAGGAGAGGGAATGATGGGTCTGGAGACAGCAAGAAGAAAGTTTGGGGTGCCAAGCATAGACAACGACAAACCAAACAAAAAGAGGTGTCGCTCTCTACCATGCATCCTGTTTGCAGAATTCAAATTAATAAGACTTCTTAGAAGGTCGCAGTTGCTTCTAGCTGTGGTTCGTCTGTTTGTGGGTTGCTGTGGCCATTAAATGATGCCTCTTACTGTGATGCCCATTGTCTTATGGTGGTGGGGTCAAATGCATTCAACCTGGCAGATTCTTGGCACTGAGGGGGAAAGGAAGGAGATGAGAAGGTTAGCAGCAGCGCCCTCTCTCGTCTCAACAGATTACTACATAACTCGACAGAGCCTGTGACCATGCATGACAAGGGGGAACACTGTCAAAAACCCCGGCTAGCAATGCAGTGGGTCACTTTGAATAGTTATAAATCAAACATCTCTCTATTATAAAAAAAACCTTGGAAGGTTGGAAGGAGAGACACTTTCACATCCTGTGAGATGAGACTTTGTGCCAAGAGATTTAATCACACTTGGGGCTGGAAATAAAAGACAAAGAGTAGATGACAAAGTAGAACGTTGTAAAGAATTCAAAAACGTTGGTGTGGTACACAGGCAGAGCAGATTAGAGAAAATGGAAGTATGAAAATTCGAAAGTCTCAAAAAAAAGGATAGTAAAGATCACATTAGCGCAAACAAACAGAAATTATTACTCGGTGAAATAACGGAACAGCGAAAAGAGATCGAATATATTGTTCGGATTTAAACTTTAAGTCGGAGTTGGAGTAGATCGTCTAATTCGTGTTGCCATCAGGGGAAAAAAAAAGTAGTGTTTCTTCTCAATGACGAGGCGTATCCGTGAGAATTAAAAGATTTGTTGTTTGGTGAAAGGGAAATCCCGCGAGAGAAATAATTTCTCATTTGTGTGAATGTTATTGTCAGACACATTTCTTGTAGAGAGAAAGAAACGATACTCACTCACGGGCAGTTATTCGTTGCATTGTCACGATGTAATTCCAAACATGGAATCAAAATTCAATGTGATATTGACGAAAAGGTAAAAGCGAAAAGAGATTGAATATGTGGACATAGATGATATGACAGAAATGCACCGCAGAAATTGGGAGAACTCGGCCGCACCACCAGTGCATTCAAATGAACTGCAAGGAACTGGGGGTTTAAAGGCCTTTATAGGGCTGAGGTCAATCCCTTTGCAGTGACCGTCGGGTGGCCCCACCTCTACAGGGACCACCCACCAAACCCATGGACCATAATGGAGGCATAGAGAACAATGCAGATTATTAACAAAAGTGACGTGATCATAAATATATAATACACAAAGGACCCAAAACAAGAAGTTGAACCCTAGCTATGGAAGGAACCCACGCTGAAATACGACATACACAGGAAACATGTGAGCAGATGTCCAAAGTGGGTTGGTAACATTTTGTTTTCTGTTGCTTGCACATGTAGGCCCTCCAACTTGCAGGGAAAAACCTGGTGGTTTGGTGGCAAAATTGGCACTCCAGCCACCATAAAAAACCTCACACTGGTCCATTCCTTCTGAACTAGTCTGAAGTAATCTGCACCACCACCACCTGATCAGGGCACCGTGATGTCCCTACATTGATGGATTGAAGGGACAGAGGTCCACATGACCGTTATCACCAAGTTCTTCCATGAGAACCCTGAATACCATGAGGACTGATTGAGGTCATTTATGTTAGGTAGAATGCCTAGAGGGGGCTGGATGGTCTCATGGCCTCGGACTCCCTGCAGATTTTATTTTGTTCTCCAGCCGTCTGGAGTTTTTTTTGTTTTTTCTGTCCTCCCTGGCCATCGCACCTTACTTTTATTCTATGTTAATTAGTTTTGAGCTCCATTGTTTGTATGAAAATGTGCTACAGAAATAAATATTGTTGTTGTAGTATGGTGCTGAGGTGTCACCTGTCACATGGCTGCACTCGGGTCCTAATCTGGGATCCTGAGTTGGTTGTCGTATGGTGGGTGCGGCAATGCGCCATATCAACGCCTGTTCCTAGCCTCTCTCCTCTCTCTCTTACACATGAGAGGACTGAATGTCAGTGCCTGACCAACACGATCGACACCACCCATTGTATTATGGTAGGCTACCACACCGCAAGGCTTGGTGACTTTCACGTACCCCTTGACACGATATTGACAGATTCTGCATTGTGCACAACGCTTAGGTGGCTAGCGTCGTTTCTTGTCTTTTTACTTTGCCTTTTGCCACTCGCCTTCTGCACCACGCTGCCGCTTGACGCATCCACGCAACTGGAGTCACCGGGTGTGTCACAACACATGCTGTGTATGTCGGTTTTTCCACTGACGTACTCATACTGTATATTACTAATGATACTCTCATTCTAAAAATAGGATTCATGTCTCCAAAAGTAAAATGTATAAATGAATAATTAATTATTTAACTTATTTCTGGTATATCGAGATTTACTGTTACTTTTACTGTCACAAAAGAGTCCAAAAGACATTGAAAAGGTTTGGGGCAGCCACTCTTATATTGTGCCCTGGCTGCAAAATGGGTAATTGGTATGGAGTTCTCAGCAGGTTTAAATCCAAAACAGAACTGACTCAAGATGAGAAATACGCGGCTTTAAAGGCCGAGAAAGGAAGTGACGTCATAGATGGGGCCGGAAGTGATGTCGTCCATAGGGGTGGAAACGGAAAGTGAAGTCATCCATGGACCCATAACCGGAAGTGATGTCATCCATGGGCCCATAACTGGAAGTGATGTCGTCCATGGGCCAGGGGTCTGTAAAGTGATGTCATCCGTGGTCCCGGAACCAGAAGTGATGTCATCCATGGGCCCATCACTGGAAGTGATGTCGTCCATGGGCCGGAGACTGGAAAGTGATGTCATCTATGGGCCCGGAGCTGGAAGTAGGAGGAGGAGGTCAAGTGCATCAGGAATAGTAAAGAGGAATTAAAAGATACAGACAGTGAAATAGCGGATGCCCTAAACTTACATTTTTCTGAGATGCTCACAAGTGAGCAAGTGGATAACCGCTGAGTGGTAACGGGGACTACTAAGGTGGTACTGAGGGATTTGGAAATTGTAGAGGGAGAAGAGCTGCTGAGATTAAATAGGCTGAAATCAAACAAATCACCAGGACCAGATAATATTTACCCTCGAGTTCTTAAGGAGGCTAGTGAGTACAGATATAAACCCTCGACACATATTTTTAGGAAGTCACTGCGCACTGGAGAGATTCTGAAGGACTGGAAAATGACAAATATCATCCCATTATATAAAAAGGGTGACAGGGCAGATCCAAGCAACTATAGGCCAGTAAGCTTAACGTGCATCACAAGAAAATTAATGGAAGGAATTATTAAGGATAAGATTGAGCAACATATGGCAAGGACAGGAGTTATTAGGAACAGTCAGCATGGGTTCAGAAGAGGGAGGTTGTGTTTTACTAACATGCTGGAATTCTATGAGGAGGCAACAAAAGGATACGACCAGAGTGGAGCAGATGATATTATTGATCTGGACTTTCAGAAAGTATTTGATAAGGTGCCACATTAGAGGTTGGGCATCAAATTAAAAGAAGTGGGAGTTCAGGGTGTGGTGTGTAGATGGGTGCAGAACTGGCTCAGACACAGGAAGCAGAGGGTGATGGTGCGAGGAGCCTCATCAGAACTGGGTGAAGTTAAGAGGGGTGACCAGCAGGGGGCAGTGCTAGGGACACTGCTATTTTTAATATATATAAATGATTTAGATAGGAATATAAGTAACAAGCTGGTTAAGTTTTCAGATGATACCAAGATAGGTGGATTAGCAGATAATTTGGAATCCGTTATATCATCATAGAAGGACTTGGATAGCATACAGGATTGGGCAGATTTGTGGCAGAGGACATTTAATGTCAGTAAATGTAAAGAATTACACATAGGAAGTAAAAATGTGAGGTTTGAATACACAATGGGCAGTCGGAAAATCGAGAGTCCACCTTATGAGGAGGATTTAGGAGTCATAGTGGACTCTAAGCTATCGACTTCCAGACAGTGTTCAGAAGCCATTAAGAAGGCTAACAGAATGTCAGGTTATATAGCGCCTTGATGTGTGGAGTACAAGTCACAGGAGGTTCTGCTCAAGCTTTATAACACACTGGTGAGGCCTCATCTGGAGTCCTGTGTGCAGTTTTGGTCTCCAGGCTACAAAAAGGACATAACAGCACAAGAAAAGGTCCAGAGAAGAGCGACTAGGCTGATTCAGGGCTACAGGGGACGAGTTACGAGAAAAGATAAAAAGAGCTGAGCCTTTACAGGAGATTAGGAGGTGACATGAGTGAAGTGTTTAAAATTATGAAGGGAATTAGTCCAGTGGATCGAGACTTGTATTTTAAAATGAGTTCATCAAGAACAGGGGGTCACAGTTGGAAACTTGTTAAGAGTAAATTTCGCACAAACATTAGGAAGTTTTTCATTACACAGAGAATGATAGACACTTGGAATAAGCGACCAAGTAGTGTGGTAGACAGTAAGACGTTAGGGACTTTCAAAACTCGACTTGAGTTTTCTTGGAAGAAATAAGTGGAGAGGACTGGCGAGGTTTGTTGGGCTGAACGAACTGTTCTCGTCCAGAGTATTCTAATGTTCTAAAGTGATGTCATCCATTGGCACAAGAACCGTGTTGGACTTCCCGTGGATGCGCTGCAGAGGATTGAGAGAGAGAGTCAGTGCAGCTCGCCACCCCCTGGTCTGACATGGAAGTGCTATCATTCAGGCCCTTTAGCTGCCTCCCACTGACACGTGTGTGACAGAACACATAACCTTCAGTTCCTTCTTTGACATATTGGTGACCTTAACTCTTTTATTTATTCCTTCCTTCCGGACTTTGCTTGTAACATTTACTCAGAGCACTGAGGATTTTATATGAAGTGTCACCGTACAGCTTGTGACTAATATGATTCCTGCTGTGGTATTTCACATATCCTGAAAGTCACTACGTTGTATAATAAGGAGGGCCGTTAGTCCAGACCTCATTAAACTTAACCTTTCCTTTCTGCTGTGCCAGACCTTTGCGGTCGTTTACTTGAAATGAAAGGCCTGACAACATTTTTTTTTTTTTTTGTTGAGGTAAAAGAGATGAGGCAAGCTGGAAATAAAGTAAAGTGGGAAAACAGAGTCCATCCCATAAACAAGCAGCACGACGTTTTGTGACTGTTAATACTGAAAAATCAATTACAGTCGACCCCCGGAATACGCGGGTTTTACTTTCCTTTGAATTGTGAAAAACCGCGGATTTTGGATGTGGTCAAAAAAAATGCCTGTTTTTATAGTTTAAACCCTAAATATGCCCCAAAACACTTTAATTTCATTTCAAGTTCAAGTTTCATGTAACCCAGTAAGCACTGGGCACTGCAGTGCTGTCATGTATCTTCTGAATGTTTGTATTACAGAATGAACACTGGCTTGGAAAAACTCAAGGAAGCTTCGGAGTCGGTAGCAGGTCTTAGCAAGGAGCTGGAAGTGAAAGAAAAAGAACTGAAGGTGGCAAACGAGAAGGCTGACATGGTGCGTAGTCAATCGTCTACCGCTCATTTAATCGCTGCGTTTATCTGGTATCAGTAGGGCTCTCAGCCATCATGGGTCAGTTTCCTGTCAATCTCTTTTTTAATGGGGTGTCCTCCATGACTTGGTGAGCAGCAGAAGCTTGATGTTTGGGTGATAACCCTAAGTGGACAAGGCTGACACTGGGAAGGCTCTCGGACACCTCTACTTCTGGGGAGAGCTCCGGTGTCTCCAACTATACGCTTGTCACATCTCACACCTGGCCGCATGGCACCCTGGTATGGCACCTACAGGGCACTATAGATGGTGAAGAAAATCACTGGCACACATCATACCCTTCTGTTCAGAACGCACTGGGTAGAACATAAGCTGCCTTGTGCATTATTAAAGACCTTGGGTATCCTGCACAGTCGCTTTTCTTATTTTCACATTTGGTGGTTGTGGTCAGAAAGCTTCTTAACTAAGACATCCTGGGGTTACCTTGCCAGTTAGTTAACTTCTAATAAATTGATGGACTCCTTTCAGTCAGAAATTCAGAGGGCAGCACGGCTATTAAACTGCTCTGCTTCAGGTAGCCAATGATTTGCTTATGGCAGCAGACTCTGGACAAACCAGCATATTCATTCTGTCAGACGTGACATTCTACTGTCCAGAGTGGAGAACATCCTGGGTACCTCGGGCACTGCCCTCCAGTGGTTCAAGCCCTATGTGA
>JANRMT010062841.1:12400108-12412908 GCA_026402145.1 Polypterus bichir lapradei
ACAACCTGTAAACAAAACAACACACTGAAGGTTGTATATATGCATGGATGCCAGACGCCAGAAGCAAGCCGTGCCGAAAGCACACGTGCACAGCGCCTCAGTGCCCTAGAGTCAAACCCAGCGGCTTTCCAGAGTCAGCAGGTGGCTTCCAAACAACACAAAACAACCTGTAAACTAAACTTGAGGTAAAGCGTGCACGCCAACAACTTGCCATGGTGACATATTTAAACTTGAAGTAGTGGTGACTACTAACAGTGCCAGCAGTCAGTGTTCTCCACTCCAAAGTGCCAGCAGTCAGTGTGCCCTAATCCACTGTACCAACAGTCAGTGTGGCAGCTGTCATATGGCTCATTTGAATCACATTAGGTTAATTCAGTGTTAAAAGTAAGTTCAATTATGATTCCTAACATAAATTTTTTATTTCCAATTTACTTCATTTAAACCTTTGTACTCCGATATTTTTTTTACTTATGAGTGCAGCAACTCAAACACATTTTGGACTTAAATGATATAACAATTAAATGTCAATTTTAGTTTTAATAAATTGGTTAATTTTAGTACAACTATATTTCCATCCATCCATCCATCATCCAACCAACCCGCTGAATCCGATCAGGGTCACGGGGGTCTGCTGGAGCCAATCCCAGCCAACACAGGGCACAAGGCAGGAACCAATCCTGGGCAGGGTGCCAACCCACCGCAGGTACAACTATATTTATTTCATTAAATGAAAACTTTCCCAGGACGCTCCCACCCTTCATGATTTTTCATTCCTCCAAAGATCAGAGGGAACAGAAAGTGATTGCCATTCTTGGATTTCCGATTCTTTACAGAATTGGGAGTTTACTGGTACGTGAAGAGTACACGTAGAGTTCATACCTTGTACAGATTTGCACAAAGATGCCAGTACTTGGTGCGCTAAAAAAAAACCCGTTGGTATAGTGAAACTTCGGTCAGCGTGACCCAGTTACAGTCGAATGAAGAGCTGGCCGCATCAGGAGCAAAGGTAAACCTCTGTGCTTCATCTTGATTTGAAGCGTGTCGTACAGAGTGTGGACAAGTTTTACGTCTGCCTCCATTTTTTTCTCGGAAACCTCTAAAATCCCCAGGGAAATGCCGTTATCACAGAATACAGTAATCCCTCCTCGATCGCGGGGGTTGCGTTCCAGAACCCCCCGCGATAGATGAAAATCCGCGAAGTAGAAACCATATGTTTGTATGGTTATTTTTATATATTTTAAGCCCTTATAAACTCTCCCACACTGTTAACATTATTAGAGCCCTCTAGACATCAAATAACACCCTTTAGTCAAAAGTTTAAACTGTGCTCCATGACAAGACAGAGATGACAGTTCTTTCTCACAATTAAAAGAATGCAAATATATCTTCTCTTCAAAGGAGTGCCGTCAGGAGCAGAGAATTTCAGAGAGAGAGAGAGAGCGCTCGCTAAGAAAACAATCAAAAAATCAATACGTGTGCTTTTAAGTATGCCGAAGCACCGCAATAAAGTGGCATTTTTTAGAGGAGCGTCCGTATCCTCTGTGTAAACAGCCCCTCTGCTCACACCCCCTCCGTCAGGTGCAGAGAACGTCAGAGAGAAATGGAGAGAGAGAGAGAGAATCAATCAAAAAATCAATACGTGTGCTTGTGTGCTTTTAAGTATGCCGAAGCACCGCAATAAAGCGACATTTTTTAGAGGAGCGTCCGTATCCTCTGTGCAAAAACAGCCCCTCTGCTCACACCCCCTCCGTCAGGCGCAGAGAATGTCAGAGAGGGTGAGATAGAGGCAGAGACAAGTAAACAATCAAGCACCGCGCGGGATGCATATCTTATATCATTGAGGAGTTTTAGTTAATATGTAATACATGCTCTGATTGGGTAGCTTCTAAGCCATCCGCCAATAGCGTCCCTTGTATGAAATCAACTGGGCAAACAAACTGAGGAAGCATGTACCATAAATTAAAAGACCCATTGTCCGCAGAAATCCATGAACCAGCGAAAAATCCGTGATATATATTTAGATATGCTTACATTTAAAATCCGCGATAGAGTGAATCCGCGAAAGTCGAAGCGCGATATAGCGAGGGATTACTGTATAACAAAGTTTTACTGCCATGTCGATTTACACAGAACTAGTTTAACCTGGGATTATTTTTATGCAGTCTTTATAAGAATGTAAAAAGGCTCCGTAATCTTTGCTGGGACGTGAACTCACAGTTCATAAAAAGAACGATTCTGATGGGACTACAATTAGAGAGAGCCACCAGTAGTAACAGCTTTACCCCACTTCTTGGTGTATAATCTATCCTGTCTAAATAGGGCTTCATGCCATCTTGGTTTGAAGAGGGTCACACAGAGTGTAGACAAGTTCTACTTCTGCCTCCACGTGACCCTTTGTCTTCATCAATGGGTGATATGTTTTTGAGATCAAGAGTATCTTGGAATTCCACGTGTTTTGATGCTATTCAGTTTTTATTTTTCTCATCGTTTCTCCCTGCTTGTGGTTTTCCAGATCACATCCCTCAACCACAAATACTTCAGAAACCATTTGGAGGATAGCCTGTCATTAGGAAGGCCACTGCTGATAGAAGATGTCGGAGAGGAGCTTGACCCCGCGCTAGACAATGTGCTGGAGAAGAACTTCATCAAAACCGGATCAACATACAAGGTACACCATTGTTTAAAATGCGGGGGAGGCCATCATTCTGCATCCTGTCCTGTGATGAGTGGTCCGTGCTTTAGAACAGGCTTGTAAATAAATAATTGCATCTTGAGAGCGTGCAGGTTCAGAACGGGTGCAGGTGGGCACACGACGGCGCTGCCGCAGAATTGACTGCTGTGCTCAGCTGATCGCACACTCATGTGCAAATGTTAGTGGATCAGTCAGGTGCCTCATTCACACCTCGGAGTGGACGGAGGGTCTCATTTGTGGTATAAAGGAGCCTGCACAGCAGAGAGGGGGGATATATAGAGAAAGAAGAGACAGAAAGATTAACGGGATTGAAAGAATGAGGGATTAATGGAGATGGCAGGGTCATGAAAAGCAAGCGTGCAGTTGAGCAGAGGCAGGCAACCAAGTAAAGAACCCCCAGGGGGAGAAAAATGGCAGGTGCTCAAAGGGGCTGGAGAGGTTCACTCCGGCTGAGCGTCTTCAGGTAGCTGCAGTGACCCGTTGCTAATGTGGACTCCCGCATAAGACCGAGGAGTGGCAACGAGTGTTGGAGAAGCGAGGCTCGCGGGGACCTCAGATGGCAGCGGGGACCTGAGCCCGGATTTTGAAGGTTGGCTGTGCCCGTCGGTAGGACGTCTCCTCGTGCTGCTGGATCTGGAGAGGGTAAGCCGAGGAGACGTTGGCTTTTAGAAAGTAGCACCAGGGCTTGTGTGTTTTTAGAAGAACGGTTTCCTGCCGTGATTTTGAAACCTCATATTTTTATGGAACTATTTATTGCATTTTAACCTCCATGTTCATATGGTTTTATGGATTACTTATTTATTGACAATTTAATGACGAGCGCTGCACTATTGAACATCTTTGCTCATTTGGATTTGTAATAAATGTTCTTTCACTTTTTGCACCAACCCCTTGCTTGTAAGTGTGTGTCCTCATCTGCCTGGCTCATCTCGGTCTATAACTATCGACAGTTTCAGGTTGAAGAGACTTGTGGTGAGGGGTAGTGGAGCCAACCCGGACCGTCACACGTCTCTTGTGTTTTTAGGACACAGGACTCGAGTTTCTTTGCAGCCTTTGTCAATTTTTGCAAAGCATTCGGCTCAGTTGATCGAGCTGCCCTGTGGGCCATTCTGAGGATTCGCGGGATCCCCTCAAGCTTGCTGGATATCATGGCCGGCCTGTACCCTGGTACTGTGAGTGCTGTGCACAGTGGAGGCAGGACCTCTGTGTTTTTCCCAGTTGATTCTGGAGTCAGTCAGTGGTGTGTTCTGCTCCTGCTCTGTTCAATGCGTGTATGGACTGGGAGTTGGGCAAAGTCATGGGGTCCAGCAGCTGTGGGGCATCTGCTGGTGAAGAAAGATTCACTGATCTTGACTTTGCTTACGATGCTGTGATCTTCATGGAGTCAATGGGGGCTCTGATCGGGGGTCTCAAGAGACTGAGTGATTAGTCTGAGTGTCTGGGCTTGCGAGTGTCCTGATAAAAACCAAAGATCCAGACCTTTAATGACCTCTTGGGCACGGCCATCAGCAGTGTGTCTGTCTGCGGAGAGAGTGTCGACCTCGTCGAGAGGTTTACTTACCTCGACAGTGACATTCATGTCTCTGGTGACTCTTCCTATGAAGTCAGTAGACGGATTGGGAGAGCATGTGGGGGTCATGAGGTCGCTGGAAAGGGGTGTGTGTCGCTCCCGATATCTATGAAAAATGACGAAGGTCCAAGTCTTTAGAGTCCTGGTGCTTCCTGTCTTACTAGATAGTTCTGAGACATTGACGCTATCCAGTGACCTGAGACGAAGACTGGACTCCTTCGGTACTGTGTCTCTCAGGAAAATCCTTAGGTACTGTTGGTTTGACTTTGTGTTGCTCCTGGAGTCCCAAATGAGGCGCATCACCTGCATTGTGAGGGAGCCTCAGTTACGACATTACGGCCGTGTGGCGCGTTTCCCCGAGGGTGATCCGGCTCATAAGATCCTCATTGTTGGGGACCCGAGTGGCTGGACCAGGCCAAGGGGTTGCCCACGTAACCCCTGGCTGTGGCAGATAGAGGGTCATTTCTGCAGGACCGTGTGTCTGCCTGGGGGGTTGCAAACTGGCATCCCGAGTTGTTTCGTCGTGTAGTGGGTACGGCAATGTGCTGTACCAGTGCATGCTCCCCAACTTGACTTAACTTCACTTGGACTCGAGTAGTGTGGCATCACGACGCTCATGTTGAAAAGCAATGGGAGAGGTCTACCTGGATGAGCTTTTGGTTTTTGTGCAACCACATACCAACTGAAAAACAAAACTACACAAAATGCCAGTTCTGCTACGGATGAATGCAAATAAAAATTGTAAAATGTCTGAAATTTCAAAAACCAGACATTGGGAATGAGTTAAATGACCTCAGAAATGTACAATGAGAAGGAATTCTGTGACAGGATGACAAAAGAACAGCATAAAAGAATTACGACTGCAATAATAGATACTGTTAGAACAGATATTTTTGACTATTTTATAGTTTTTTTAATCATACAGACTCCATTTTTACTGTCTAAATTTCATCATGATTGATTTTGGAAAACTTTAATATTAGTCACTAACATTTTAGTTTTATTTGTTTATGTGACTCCATTGTTTTGCGACTTCTGACCTCATTATCGTGTTTCGCAATGTAAAGATTAAAAATTTGCGTTGTGATTGGTTTGCCTCATTTGTCGGTAGATAAACAACATTTCACGTCAAGTAGTGTACTTATTTTCTAAGTAGTCACTAGCTGTAGACTTGCTTTGGCTTTTTGACTGTCGTTTTTGCACATGATTTCGCCCTCGATTTCTGATTTAACGTCTTGCCCTTTGACCCTTGGTTTCCTGGGGAACGTTCTTTGATCCACCAGTTGTGACCCTTTTATGCTTCTGAATTCATTACCATCTCGTGATCTTTTCTCACAATAATCTTTAGTTGTTTAACAATGTGTCACTCCTTCCTAAAAAGTCAATCAAATCCGTTGCAACTAGAAACATTCCACAAACACTGGTGAAAAATGGCTCAGCCTAATTATTTGTCATCTCATCACCTTTTCTGAAGCCACTTCTCCAATGAGGGTTGCAGTGACAGCAGGCCAATTCGGGTCAGCCCAGGCTTTCTTGCCCCCAATTACAGATGCCACCATTTTCTGGTGGAATTCTCAGGTATTCCCAAGCCAGCTAAGAGATGTAATCCTTCCAACGTGTCCTGGGCATGTCGCCCAGTGGGATGTGTCTGGAGGATCATCCTTAGAAAAAGGCCAATCCACCTCAACTGGCTCCTGTCGATCTGGAAGAGCAGCGACTCCTCTCTGAGGCTCGCTCATAACACCGAGCTTCTCGCCCCATCATGGATTATCCACCCATTGGCCCTGTGAAGAATCCTCATTTCTGCTGCTTGTACTCATGATCTCATTTTTTCATCCATTCCCCATGGCTCATGACCACAGATGGGGTCAGGGATGTAGTTTTGGTTGGTAAACTGAGAGTGTCGTCTTTAGACTTGGCTCCCGTTTCACCACCACTGACCAGTCCACACAACTCCTGTTGCGGCTCCATTCTGTTTTTTCGATCTCATGTTCCCTTTTTACTATGGCTCATCAACAAGATCCTGAGATACTTGAACTTCTTCATCAAGGGATGTTGTTCCTCATCAGGAGAAAGCAATTCAATAAAGTCAAAAGACATGCTAACACCATTAGGCTGACTGGTGGCTCCGAGGCTAAGGATCTCTGCTGGTATCTTGGAAGGCTTGCTGTTCAAATCTTGTTACTGCCAGAAGGGATCCTACACTGTTGGGCCCTTCAGCAAAGCTCTTAACTTGAAAATTGCTCCGGAGGAGCAGTACAGTGGCTGACCCTGTGCTCTGACCACCCAAAGGCCGTGCAAGAAAGACATTTTCCCCACGGGAATTAGTGAAGTTGTAGCATTGCCACGTCAATTTTTATATGGTTTGTTTCTTTCTCTTTATGTAAAATCCCGTTGCGGCACGGTGGCATAAGATGGGCGGGTTGGATAGAGAGGACCTTTTGGGAGGTACGGGCTGTCATTGCGATTTCTGGGAGTGGCATGGAAACGGACGCGCTATTTAAATAGGGGAGTGAAAAAGCAGGAAGAGAAGGAAGGAAAGACAGCCCGAGTTTTTTATGGAGGAGGAAAAAGACATGCTACATCTGAGTCCAGGAGAAAGACTGTTTTCAGGGAGCACCACAAGTCCAACGCAGTCTGGGGTGGCCACCTCGAAGATTCCGGATACGCTGAGGGAAGTAAACCTTACCGGTGATAGGGATCGGAAACAGTGTAAGCTGTAAATCTTTTATTCTGGGATTGGCATGTCTAAGAAACTGAACTATGGGGAAATAGATAGATAGATAGATAGATACTTTACTAAGGAGAATCGGAAAAAGACTAAATCGAATGGACAGTGGGGAATTGTGGTTTAGCGGGTCCACAGCGCTCTCAGCAAGGGCCAGTTTTTAAATAAATAATCACCGTGCTTGCGGCTTTGTGAGGGGGCGTAGTAGCCGTAGCAAGCCACGGGGCGATCTGCGGTGTGGGCGTTTCTCACCGAGTGCACAGGTGAGGAACTGCCCACATCCGTGATTGTTCCTGTGGCTAATGTGCTGCAGCTGCTATGGCCCCTCGCAATATAAAAAAAAAAGCACGAGTCGGGTACAGAAGAGATTAGAGAACGAGAGAGAAAGGGAAGAAAGGACGGAGGTTACAGGGAGCGAGGAAGCAAGTCGGTGAGAGAGACAAGGAGCGTGTGGGCGAGCGAACGAGTGCTCGCGGGCAGCTGCGAGAGCCTGGGTGTTGGGCCTACACCCAGGGGTTGGAGTTGATGTTACTCCCGCTGAGTGACCAGGGGAAGGCGACTGGCCGCGGAAGGCTGGAAAGGCAGCGGGAGTCGGGAGGTTTGGTCGGGCAGTTATCCAACGTGAGCACCCTGGCCGTTGGATTGGACCAAGTCTCAAGGCTGGGATGAGTGTCAGACCGAAGCCAGGGATCGGGAGGTCTCTAGTCTCGTGCGGATGTGAGTTGAAGAGGGCAGCTGCAGAGAGCATCTTGCCTGCTGCAAAGCCTAGTCGGGAGAAGCAGGTGAGACGCCAGCATAGGAGAAGCACTGAGCTTGTTGTTTTTAAAGATTGCTTCCTGTTGGACGTTTTAACCTCGTTTTTAAAGGATTGTTTTTTTTTTTTTTTGTATATTTTTACCTCCACGTTTTTTTCTTTAATGGATTATTTATTTATAAGACTTTGGAAACACTGCACTATTTATTGAACACTTTCATTGTTTTGTTGACTGTTTTTAATAAAAGCACTTTTGCACATCTTTACCATCCCCTTGCTCAGTTATTGCCTCCACTGTCTAGCTCAGGGGTGTCGAACTCCAATCCTGGAGGGCCGCAGTGGCTGCAGGTTTTCATTCTAACCAGCTCCTTAATTAGTGATCAGTTTTTGCTGCTACTGAACTTCTTTTGCCTTTGTTTTAATTGACTCGACTCAGACCCCTTTGTTGTTTCTTTTTCCTTAATTAGCAGCCAACCAATAATGAGACACGAAACAAGCCGCCACACGACCAGCTAACCTGTGCTCATCACAAAATAGCTGAAAATAAAATAAGGTGAACGTCTCAGTAAAACAGAAAATCAACAGCTTTGTAAATGTCTGCTGTGGCAGAATGAAAGCAGCAACAAGCCATGGAATTAAATGACGTGTTTAATTAACAGCAAGAATCAGCACCTCACTAAGAAAGTGATTGGAGTGAAATTGGTTGGGGTTTGAATCCCCAGTTTAATTGGTCATCTGTGGGCTCGTTTCACATCTCATTTTTTGTTTTGGCTGTCATTTAATGAAGACAACAATCAATTCAGGGGACTGAATCCTTAAAAACAGGGCTAAAGAAAAAAAGTTAATTAGTAGTGAAAACTGGTCACTTATTACGAAAAGGGTTAGAATAAAAATCTGAAGCCACTGCGGCCCTCCAGGCCTGGAGTTTGACACCCCTGGTCTAGCTCACCTCAGTTATATCTATCAACGGTGTTGGGTTCAAGGGCTCCTGAACAACGACGGGAGCATGGAGCCGAACCCACATCGTCACAGGAATATTCTTGGATATATCATTTTATGCCTTGTGTTTGTTGTATATATTGGAAGTGGGGGAGTTGTGGGGGATTGCAGAAAATTTATGAATTACATTTTTTTTTGTTGCATCTTTTCTCTGTGTGGTTTGGTAAATACAGTAATCCCTCCTCGATCGCGGGGGTTGCGTTCCAGACCCCCCCGCGATAGGTGAAAATCCGCGAAGTAGAAACCATATGTTTGTATGGTTATTTTTATATATATTAAGCCCTTATAAACTCTCCCGCACTGTTTAAATATTCCCCGCAGAGTTAAACAGCATAATCCCTTTGTATTCTCTTAGATATTAGGTAAGATTCATTGAATTATGTATATAAACACACTCTTTATATACAGTAAAATCTAAATATTATTTTAAAGATATTGAGTGTCTCCGATATCACATATGTTACAGCCATTACGATAGACAGGCTACCAGCAATAAATACGTACAATGCAAGAAAAATAGTATACAGTAAATGTGTGTACAGTGACACTAAACGTACGTACATGTACTAAGCACTGTAAGAAGAAAATTAATTATGGTTACTCACCAACAATGACACGATGACTTGTCCGATAACAATGAGTTTAATTTTACTGCACAACAAAGGAGAGCGTTACAGCCCTTGTAAAGGAGCCACTTCAGGCGATTGTGTAGCACTGCCGTTGTTCTTCTTCTGGCAGTCTTCAATCCAAATCCCTAAAGCAGATTCCATCCAGACTACTGCCTTATTACATCCACTTACAACTCGTTTTGCACCCTGGTTAAAAGGACGCTGCAGCCGTAGATCTTATATTCCTTTCCTACTTTTTAAATAAAAAGAATCGTAGCCTTCAACAAATCCAAAACGTTTACCTTTTTGGCAATCATTAACATCTTCTTCTTGCGCTTGGGCACGGCCCCTGAAGCAGTAGCAGATCGTTTTGGAGCCATAATGAAGGGCTTGACTATGCACAAAGATAAACACTAAAGAGCACAACTCTTTACACAGCGAAACACGTTGATGCTGAATTAGCGAGACGAGACTTCCTGGTTAACACTGCATTCAGCACGCAGGAGCTCAACTGCGTGCTCTGATTGGTTAGCTTCTCAGTCAGGAGAACTTAACTGCGTGCTCTGATTGGTTAGCTTCTCAGCCATCCGCCAATAGCGTCCCTTGTATGAAATCAACTGGGCAAACCAACTGAGGAAGCATATACAGGAAGTAAAAAGACACATTGTCCGCAGAACCCGCGAAGCAGCGAAAAATCCGCGTTATATATTTAGTTATGCTTTCATATAAAATCCGCGATAGAGTGAAGCCGCGAAAGTCGAAGCGCGATATAGCGAGGGATTACTGTATCGCTTTTATTATTATAAGTCATCTTTCTGCGCTGTGGGAAGGGGCTGAAGGCAGTTTGGGGTTGACCTGCAGTCATCAGTACAATTTTCACTGTAAATTTAGTGAAGTGTAGCTGATACAATCGCTACAAAGTGTACCAAATACCAAAAAAAAAATACATAAACCCTGACAAACATACAGTGCCATGCAGAAAACTGAAAAGAAATCTAAACTCTGCACTTGGGGGACAATTAAACCAGAGCAGACACGATGAGATGTACCACAAGTGAGCATTTTCAATTATTTCCATTCCTCTTAGGTGAAAGTAGGAGACAAGGAAGTGGATGTGATGAATGGCTTCCGTCTCTACGTCACCACAAAGCTGCCCAATCCAGCATATACTCCGGAGATCAGCGCCCGCACGGCCATCATCGATTTTACCGTCACCATGAAAGGACTGGAGGATCAGTTATTGGGAAGAGTCATCCTGACTGAAAAGCAGGTGGGTGCTGGTGTGGAAACGAGGGCAGAAACAGTAAGCATTATAAGAAGCAATAATGTTCAGTCTGAGGAGAAAATAATGTTTGTTGTCAACTCTTCAATAAATTTCATGTAATTAATTCAGAGATGGGGGCGGTCTGGTGGCGCAGTGCTGCCTCACAGTAAGGTTTGCGTCACGGACCCTCCCTGTGCCGAGTTTGCATGTTCTCCCCTTGTCTGCGTGGATTTCCTCCTACAATCCAGAGACATGCAGGTTTGGTGAATAGGTGACGCTTAATTGCCCCTAGAGTGTGATTGGGGTGTGTGTGTGTGTGTGTGCCCTGCCTTGTGCCCTGTGCTGGCTGGCATAGACTCCAGCAGACCCCTCGTGACCCTGTTCAGGATTAAGTGGGTAAGAAAATGACTGACTGACTGACTAATTCAGCTTTGTTTGGTTTCTGTTAAAATCTTCCTGGTGGGTACAAATTTGGAATTATGTTTCTTTTAAAAAATAAAGGTTTTCTAGACTTGTCCCATCCAGGGTTTTCACAGATCGCCCTCTAGTGAGACCTTCCTCATGATTTTGAAGCCTGGTTAAATCTTAAAGCCTCTCTTCCTTCGGGTGTCAGGCTTACCTTGAGGTACGAGTCCTGTTTTGCGGACCCTTTTGAAAGACCTCACCCTTTTCGTCCTGTGGTGGTCCCAGAGGTCGATAACAGTCACCAGATCACCTAACCTGCTCGACTGTGTGGATATCGCGGAACGAAACAGAGGACACTCGCACAGACTCGAGGAGAGTCCCACTTAAGCTAATTGCGATTAGACTTAGGTGATCGTCCATCTCGAAAATGACACTCGGTCATTATAGAATGAAAACGCCGTCTACTGAGTGACCACCCACTCAACTTTCCATTTGAGTTATTTCTGATTGAAAGACATTACTTGCTTTAAGATGATTTTTTTTTTTTAATGTTTGTACTAGGAACTAGAGAAAGAAAGAACGGACCTAATGGAAGATGTCACAGCAAACAAACGGAAGATGAAGGAGCTGGAGGACAATTTGCTCTATAGGCTAACGAGCACCCAAGGGTCCCTGGTGGATGATGAGAGTCTCATTGTTGTACTCAGCAACACAAAGAGGACAGCCGAGGAGGTCACTCAGAAGCTGCAGATTGCAGCCGAGACTGAAGTGCAGATCAACACAGCCCGAGAAGAATACAGACCTGGTAAGGACGTGAACCTGCGAATCATCGAGTTCCCTAAGCACAGTGACGATTCTAAGTGACATCTTTGGGTCAGGAAATTGGAGAAGGCGATGGGGCTTCATGGCCAAAAATGAATTTTTATGTTGCACTTCTGTCACATTTTACAATCTGCCACTCTGTGAAGCCTCCGGTGGCACGCTGTGTTTTTTTTCATTTAATTCTCTTACATCACAGCGGCAGGTTTTTAATGATTTCTAACACGTTCCTGTTAACTTCTGCCAAGTTTATTCTGCCTCGCATGTCTCCTTTTTTTAAAAAATGGCTCTGCACATTTCTTCATAGAGGATTAAACTGGAAAATAATGTTAGTTTTTTGTAAAACACTTTTGTCATTGACAGAAAAGGAAATGATATATTCGGTTAGAACTCGGCTGACTAGACCTCCCATCTGTGCGTCTTTCCATTTGCCATGTCTGTTTAATTCCCACAGAGGGCACATCACAGACATCAACACTGCTTTTCCGAATCTCATCCCAAATGGTATATAACAAAGACATATGCATTTCACTTGTCATTCCTACAGATGGTGAATCACAGACATTAACACTGCTTTTATGAATTTGTTGTTCCAACAGAAGGTACATCACAAACGTTAGCATTGCTTTTCCGATTCTCATCCCAAATGGCACATAACAGAGACATGTGCATTGCACTTTTCATTCCTACAGATGGCGCATCACAGACATTTAACACTGCTTTATGAATTCCGTCTCAAACGGTACATAACAGAGACATGTGCATTGCACTTTTCATTCCTACAGATGGCGCATCACAGACATTTAACACTGCTTTATGAATTCCGTCTCAAACGGCATATAACACAGACATGTGCGTTGCACTTGTCATTGCAACAGATGGTGCATTATAAACATTAGCACTGCTTTTATGACTCTCATCCCAAATGGTATATAACAGAGACATATGCATTGCATTTATC
>JANRMT010062841.1:12412918-12447930 GCA_026402145.1 Polypterus bichir lapradei
TTTATGTATCTCATCCCAAATGGTATATAACAGAGACATATGCATTGTAGTTGTCATTCCTAAAGATGGTGCATCACAGATATTAACACTGCTTTTATGAATTACATTCCAACTGGCATACAACAGAGACCTGTGCATTGCATTTGTTGTTTCAACAGATGGCACATTATAAACATTAGCACTGCTTTTACGAATCTCATCCCAAATGGTATATAACAGAGACATATGCATTGCACTTGTCATTCTTACAGATGGCGCATCACCGACATTAACACTGCTTTTATGAATTTGTCATTCCAACAGATGGCACGTCACAAATGTTAGCATTGCTTTTCCGAATCTCATCCCAAATGGCACGTAACAGAGACATGTGCATTGCACTTTTCATTCCTTTAGATGGCACATAACAGATATTTAACACTGCTTTTATGAATTCCATCCCAAATGGCATATAACAAGAGACATGTGCATTGCATTTGTCGTTGCAACAGATCGCACATTGTAAACTTTAGAACTGTTTTAATGAATCTCATCCCAAATGACATATAATAGAGACATACAGGTATGCGTTGTATGGTTCACTGCAATCACAAAAGCTGAGTTGTACATTGATTATTTAGATTTCAAAACGTCTTAGATGGGTAGCACAGCAAACAGAAAAATATAAGCATATAAGCACTTACTCTGGGGTATTGAGAGGATGCATTGAATTGCCTGATATCAGCAGGCAGAAAAGACCCCAAGAGGCACTCCTTAGCACACAGTAGAGGAAGGAGCCTGTGGCTAAAAGTGCTCCAAGAGAGAGGGGATGGAGGGAATTGTTCATCAGTTTTGCCCCCATCCTCTTCTCCACAGCAGCTTCCATTGTGTCTGGGGTTGGCCCTGTGATGGTGCAGACTTTCTTGATAAGTTTGTTCAGGTTTTGTGCTTCTCTTGGGCTCAGGTTGCTTCCCCAGGAGACTACAGCGTAGACCCCCACACTGGCTACTATGGACTGATAGAACATCTCCAGCAGCTTGCTGCACATATCATAAGACCTGACTCTCCTCAGGAGGTCCAGTCTGCTCTGGCCCTTCTTGCTAGGTGCCACTGTGTTTTCAGGCCAGTCCAGTTTGTTGTTCATATGGACCACCAGGTACTTGTAGCTCTGCACCCCTAAACCGAACGGTTGACTGATCTTGGAGGTTCCTTTGCTTGCCAGACGCCCACCAGCAGTTCTTTTGTCTTGCTGATGTTGAGCTGCAGGTTGTTGTCCCTGCACCACGAGACAAAGTCCTCCACAACCCCTCCTGTACTCTGACTCATCTCCATTATTATTTCAGCCTATGTTGGTGGAGTCATCTGAAGATTTCTATAGATGGCAGGCACTGGTGTTGTACTAGTAGTCGGTGAAGAGGAAGGGAGCTCCAGTGTTACACACCGCCGTTTCTGACAAACACAGTCCCTCAGCCTCACACACTGCTGTCTGGAGGTCAGGTAGTCCATGATCCGGGAGACTGGGGGGGGGCACCAAGACGCATAGCCTTGAGCTTTTTTCCCAGTTCATGTGGCTGAGCGATGTTAAAGGCACAGGAAAAATCAAAGAACCTGATCCTGACTGTGGTGCCGGGAGTAGACTCAGTGGAGCACGAAGATCAGAGCCTCCTCCACACCTGCATGTATCTAATTGTGACCCGTCATATGCGCGCCGATTAAAACGCGCCGTCAAAATTGCGCTGACAAAATCGCCCCGACAAAATCGCGAAAGTTTCATTAAATATGAATTACTAGTTTAAAGCATATATAATAATGTTTATTTTAGAAGTTAATATTATGAGATCAGCATGGCACGCAGATTGTCCTTAAGATCACGCCCTGCATATGTAGGAAGAATTGCAGCAAGGGCGTCCCACTCTCTTGGCCTCTCTCGCGATTTTGTCGGCGCGCGTTTGTCGAAAACCAGTTAGCGCAGGGGTGTCGAACTCCAGTCCTGGAGGGCCGCAGTGGCTGCAGGTTTTCATTCTAACCCTTTTCCTAATCAGTGACCAGTTTTCACTGCTAATTAAATTCTTTCTCCCTTCATTATAATAGCCCTGTTTTTAAAGATTCAGTGCTCTGAATTGATTGTTTTCTTCATTAAATGACAGCCAAACAGAAATAAGAAACAAGCCAACAGATGATCAGCTAAATTGGGGCTTCAAACTCCAACCAATTTCACTACAACTAGATTTTTAATGAGAATCCCATTCATTCTGTTAATTAAGCTTGTTGTTGAGCACCATCAAGATGTTTTGGTGACCTGGGAGATCAACCTTACTGAGACATTCACCTTTATTTTCAGATATTGTGTGATGGGTTTAGGTGAGCTGGTCATGTGGCAGCTCGTTTTTTGTCTCATTATTGTTTGGCTGGTAATTAAGGAAAAAGAAACAACTAAGGGGGCCTGAGTCAAGTTAATTACAATTAAGACGAAAGAAGTTAATTAGCAGGAAAAACTGGTCACTAATTACGAAGATTGGTTAGAATGAAAGCCGGCAGCCACTGTGGCCCTCCAGGACCGGCGTTCGACACCCATGAGTTAGCGGGTTTGTCGGCGCTCATTTGTCGGTCGCGGTTTTGTCGGGGCACATATGTCTATTGCGCTTTTGTCGGTGAACCGTATCTAATAGATGGAGGACTGAGATGGTCCGAATCCAGGGGTCATAGCTGCTTCAGGACCAGCTACTCAACGGTCTTCATGATGTATGAAGTAAGAGGAATTGGTCTGAAGGTCTTGGGATCACCGGAAGTCCCTTCCTTTGGCACTGAGAAGACACTGGGAGTGTAAGGCGAGTTCAAGCACGGGTAAAACACATGCCGAAAGAAAGATCTCGGTCCAAAAGTTTGTTTTAAAATATTTAGTGAAAATTCAAAGCAAACAGTCCACACAAGAATAAAGAAAAAAGTTATTACACGCTGTGGCAGAAGCGATTGGTTGGCGCCGACCCGAACACAGACTGACGCCGAAGGCACAGGTGAAAAGAAACAAAAATATTTATTCTGTTCTTCTGCTGGGGATCACGTCTTCCCCGTGTCCCTCAGCCACAGCGCAGTCCCCAAAAGACACAAAAGAAAAGAAAACCACGCCACAAAAATCACTCGTCTTCCTCCACTCCTCCAAGGCAGCTCTGTCTTCCTCCTCCTCCCAACTCTGGCTCCCTGAGTATTGGCCTCAGGCTCTCTTTATGCTTCAGGTGGCAATTAACCTAAATTAGGCTGCACTTCTTTGTGTGGCTGAGTTACTACCGACACAGGCTCAGGAAGCCTTGCAGCTCCCCCTGGTGGTGGCCATGGAGCCCAACAGGGATGAGCTCTGGTGTTCCAGGATAGTGGCCCCGATGCAACCCAGGGGAGCTGCCACCAAGTGTTCCGGGGGACGTAGTGTGGATCCCATGGCTGCTCCCCCGGATCCAGTGTCAAAGGTCTTGGCCGTCCACCACAACACGTACAATCCATCCATCCAGTATCCAACCCGCTATATCCTAACTACAGGGTCACGGGGGATCTGCTGGAGCCAATCCCAGCCAACACAGGGCGCAAGGCAGGAAACAAACCCCGGGTAGGCTGCCAGCCCACCACAGAACATGTAGAATAAAAGGCAAAAAATTTGAAAAAATATCTCTTCTCTAAACTTTGCTTTTCTTGTAAAACTTTAGTTGTTTCTGTACTTCAGGATTCTTTACTTCTTCTTCTGTACGCTTTAAACGTACGGCGCAGCACTTTCAATTAAGTGCTTTGTCTTTCATGCTACTTGCCACACTAAACATGCACACAAGGCACGGTTTAAAACCACGTGCCCTCTACACTTTACACATGGCAAGGCTGATCACTAACTGAGAATAATGTTTAGTCAGAGAGGCTAGAAATAGTGAGAATATACCAACTGAATTCAGCTTATGGGGGTTGTAGGAACCTCCCGTAGATTATGCACTAATATTTAGTAAAACATTTACAGTATATAACTTAAGTAACTAGCAAATGGCTCTTACACACAGGATGCTGAAAACTCGGCAAACCTTTGGAATGTGAAGTGTGTACAAAAACAGCGCATACTTTTCAAGCTTAAGGTTCTCAAGGGTAGCATTAAACTTTTCTTATATTTCATTTCACATTATGTATATGTCCAAATGCAGACCATTACATTCTATCATACAATTTTCACTTTATATATTCTGAAATGCAGCAAAGTATGAAACAAGCCATTTTCCCCCCACCATGGAATGTGAAATCACTGCTTTCCCTGCAGCGAGTAGCAGAGGCTGCATATTAACACCTCCTAAAAATGTCATCATGAGACACAAAATTGCAGCTGGTGGAGTGACATTTTAAAATAAGGTGTAAATCTGCATACATTTCAAGTCACCGCAGTTGTGCATCCCAGAAAATTAGAGCAGATTTTTGGTTTTCGGAGGCGAGTGAGTTACGCAGAGTGAATTTCACCGCAGTCACCCAAATTCACAGCGGCCGTCAGCAGTCACACTGAATATTTAAATGCTCATCAGAAGAGCTGCAGTACAAAAATGTATGAGTCGGCTTCTAAACTGTACTTTGGGTTAAAATCATTGGCGGGCGGCACGGTGGCGCAGTGGGTAGTGCTGCTGCCTCGCAGTTAGGGGTTAGGGTTCTCTTCCCGGGTCCTCCCTGTGTGGAGTTTGCATGTTCTCCCCGTGTCTGCGTGGGTTTCCTCCCATAGTCCAAAGACATGCAGGTTAGGTGCTTTGGCGATTCTAAATTGTCCCTAGTGTGTGCTTGGTATGTGGGTGCGCCCTGCGGTGGTCTGGCGCCCTGCCCGGAGTTTGTTTCCTGCCTTGGCTGGGATTGGCTCCAGCAGACCCCCGTGACCCTGTAGTTAGGATATAGCAGGTTGGATGGATAATCCTATTGGCTGAGAAGTTACCTGGACACTGACACCACCAGGATGCAGGATACTGGGACAGCTACTAGAGGGACAGTGCAACCTGTATGTATGTTTTACTGCCCCAGACAGGCAAGAGACAGGGGGACAAGTACACACAAGAGCATCATGGCTGAGTGGTGTCAGGGTCCGTGTCCTGGGTCTCGGTCTCACCCTTGGATTACGTTTTTTGCTCCCTTTATTTTCTCTGCTTTTCTTCTGTAAAGTCGGTTGAAGGGGAGATAATGGCAGGGTTTGGGCTCAACACTTTGGTTTCTTGCCCAAACCCATCACCCAAACCAAATTTTAAGATAGGAATTTGCATTTCTGTGGATTGCCACTTGTCAGTATGAATTTACAAAAAGAGATTATCCATCCATCTATCTATTTCCTGACCCTTGTCCAGGTGTTTGTTGCAGAGGCAGCGGTCTGAGCAAAGATGCCCAGACATTCCTCTTCCCTGCCACCTCCTCTAACTCCTCTTGGGTTACTGAGGCTTTCCCATGCCGTCCGAGAGATATAATCTCTTTCGCATGTCCTGGGTCTGCCCCGAGGTCTTCATCCAGTTGGACATGCCTGAAACACCTTCCCAGAGAGGTCTCCATGAAGCCTCCTAATCAGATGCCTGAGCCACCTCAACTGGCTCCTTTGAATGCAGAGCCGCTGTGGCTGTACTTTAAGCTCCCTTCGAATGTTTGCGCTGCTTGCTCACCTTGTCTCAAAGGCTGAACCCAGACAGCCTGTAATGGAGGCTTATTTCTGAAGCTTGTATCGGTGATCTAGTTCTTTCAGTTACTACCCAAAGCCCACGGCCATAGGTGAGGACAGGGACGCAGAATGACCGTTACATCAACAGTTTGGCCTTTCAACTTAGCTCTTTCATCGCCACAACTGACCAGTACAATATCCACTCTCCACCTCTCAATCTCCTTGATCCAACTAATAATCTCCAATCTCACTTCTGACACCAAACTGTGGATGCTTCCCAGAAATGATCTACTATGAAAAACAAATCAGACACTTTAGTCATCGATTAGTCTGAAGCAAGGGTTTATAGCTTTTCTGGCAATTGTTAATCAGGTTTCTTGGAGCTCCATTCTTTGGCTCCGTGACTATCTGGTTCAATGTCCGTGATCTGCTTATCAATCTCCCAGATCCTCCTAGTGGTCTTGAATCCCACTTCTGACACCAAACCCTGGAGGCTTCCCAGAAATTATCCATCCATCCATTTTCCAACCCGCTGAATCCGAACACAGGGTCATGGGGGGTCTGCTGGAGCCAATCCCAGCCAACACAAGGCACAAGGCAGGAACCAATCCTGGGTAGGGTGCCAACCCACCGCAGGACACACACAAACACACCAAGCACACACTAGGGCCAATTTAGAATCGCCAAACCACCTAACTGGCATGTCTTTGGATTGTGGGAGGATACCGGAGCGCCCGGAGGAAACCCACGCAGACACGGGGAGAACATGCAAACTCCACGCAGGGAGGACCCGGGAAGCGAACCCAGGTCTCCTTACTGCGAGGCAGCAGCGCTACCACTGCGCCACCGTGCCGCCCTCCCAGAAATTATCTCTATGAAAAATAGGTCAGACTCTTTAGTCATTGATTTGTCTGAAGTAAGGGTTTATTGCTTTGACAAGAGGAGGCCGCCAAACTGTTGCAGCTCGTGGTGTGTGTTTCCATTGCATTAGACAGGCTGCTTTTATGAGCTCACACAAACGTCATCAGATACTCCTTGCAGACGCTGCTCTGATCCTACTCTTGATCTCCTTCTCCCTTCTTCTTTCACTCATGAATAAGACCCTGACATACTTAAACTCCTCAACTTGAGGCAGCACCTCATTCCCAACTTGGAGACGGTACGCCACCATTTTCTGGCTAAGGACCATGACCTCAGACTTAAAAATTAAAAAATAATTTTATTACTTAGAAGCTGAAATGGCGTTAACCAAAGAACGGCACAAAAATACAGCCAGACACTAAATACATAAATATTTTGAACACCTCAGCGAATTATTCAGTTTTAATGTAAAATAAACTTATGTGATAGACATAAGGGATGGACTGGCATCCCAGCTGGGATGGAGAGGGAATTCTTACCAAGTAGGGAGGCCATTTTGGAAGAATGGTATAAATGGATGCATCTCCCAGCTGGGATGGTTCCTATTCCCTTTTCTATTCTGGGAGAAGGTATAATGGATGGACCATTACCATAGAACCATAGATGGACCATACCAAGAACAGTTCAACTCCAGGTATGATTGGTGGCATTGCTCCTCTGACATGGCTTCAGTTTGGATATCCACAGGGGTACACAGGAGTTGTAGTTCACGAATCATAGCGTTGTTGTGTTCCCGCGTTACTTCTGGGAGGGGACTCCCCCTGTTTCATGGAGGTTTGGCCTGACCCATTAGTGCTTCCTGGGTGCAATGTTCTGGCAGCAGAATTACTCTTGGGTCCAGCATAAAAGGAGCCGCCTCACCTCACTCTGGGAGTTAGAGTCCGGAGGAGATGGATAAAGCTAATTTGGGAGGAATGGAGGAAAGGGAGGGAAGGTAGAAAGAAAAAGAATTGGGTTTGGAAGAAAACCTAACAGGTCGCAGCTGCTTTAGAAATGCAGGAAATCCTGCCGACTACACCAGTTGTGACCTGTAGTGGGTCATCTCAGAGCCCCAAACCTCAGACACAACTGCCCAGACACCAATCCCGGTCTGAAAAAACCTTTTATTACCTTTACAATGTGTTTTTTTGTGGAATTAAACACTTTGTGTTTCTTTCAAATTATTTTTGTACATTTTGAATTTATTTTTCTTTTTTATGTTTCCCAGTGCTTTCTTTGGTATTTAGACTTTTGGATTTTTTTTTTCTTTCTTATATGGAAGAAGATGATCCATTGCGGTAACCCCTAACGGGAGTAGCTGAAACAAGAAGAAGATGATTTTTTTTTGTATTTTAGTGTTTGCTTCTAATTTAGTTTTAACTTAAATAAACAGTTAAACCTTTTGTTATAGCCAGGGTTTTTTGATGGTTTTTCCTCTCCATGTGTGAGAAATTGCAACGGGCAGAAGCATCTTATGTTTTCTTAAGATGCTGGGTGACAGGTCACCTAGCTGTATGCTGGGATGGCTGACCCTACACTAAAAGAAAGAGCATAACCTAGGAAAGGACCACATGCCCACTAGTAACCAGGAGGTACGGCTCCACGTGGCAGTTCCCTCTCTGACTTCACTTTGTTCAGATGATTAGTATGTTTTTTTTTCCTCATAGACATCATCTTTATGTCTTTTTACTTTCCTCCACAGTTGCCACCAGGGGTAGCATTCTGTATTTCCTCATCACAGAAATGAGCATGGTCAACGTCATGTACCAGACCTCACTGCGCCAGTTTCTTGGTCTTTTTGATCTCTCCTTGGCCAGGTAAGCAAAGAGGCCTTTAAACCTGTCGTCACCCACTTTTTCCAGGACCCTTCATTTTTGTCCCCTCTCTGTTTTGCTCTCTGCCTTCCTCCCTGATTACGTTTGATCTCCACTTTTTTACAGGTCTTTGCTCCACTAATCCTTTACTCACTCATCCTTTAATCTTCTTCAACCATCCTAGCCTTTCACTTTGTATCTCAAGCTGGAATTATTCTAACCTTTCCCCAACCTCTCACTACCCTGAATGTTCTTACCTGTGCATCTCATTTCTGATATACACTTCAGTTGAGTAATGTGGAGTAGCGTCTTTAACTTGTTAGATACTTTTCAGAACTGTGAGTTTGAGTTCATCTTTATACACTACATTACCCAATGTATGTGAACACCCCTCCAATTGATTGATCATGTCAACATCGAGCACATAGCCATGCAAATCTTCATTGACAAACATTTGGTGATACTGAAGACTCTTTAACTGTGACTTTAAACATGGCATTGTCTGTCATAGGATGATGCCACCTTTTACCACAAGTCAGTATTTGAAATTTATGCTCTGCTAGATCTGCCCAGGTCACCTGCCAGTGCTATCATTGTGAAGTGGAAATGCCGAGGAGCAACAAGAGCTCAGACCACACAAATTCACAGAGTGGGTCCACCGAGTGGTGAGGCACATAGCACATCTATTACTGGTGGCATCACTCACAACTGCTTCTGGAACCAACAACAGCACAAGAACTTCATGAAATGGGTTTCCGTGGCAGAGCAGCTACAGACTGGTCATCGGTTGAGGGATGGGCAGGAGTCAAATGGAAAGGCTGGTCTGCCACCCCGTTTACTTGAAACAAACAAAAAAAAAAGAAAAACTGAAAACGCTAAGCTTGTGTTAACGCCTTGTTTACAATTGTGAGGACTTTAGCCATTGGCTTCATGGCGATAGGCTCTGGAGAGCAGTCTTATCACAGGATCGGAGCTCCGTAAGTCGGTGCACTCATCTCCTGAATGAGACGCCACTTCGAAGGAGAGCCTCTCTTTTTATAGCTCCCGGAGTCGAATGGGGGTGGTCATTTGCCCTCAGTTGGTGTTTTCTCGGAGTTGTGAGTGAAAGGAGAAATACAAGAGTTAGTGATTGCACCCTCTGGTGTCCTGGAATGGTAGCATTTACATCAGACAAGCCTGGAAGGTGACCCTCAGACACACATGGATGACAACACACACCTAAAAGATCATTCGACGAAATGCCAAGTGTCGGAGAGTTTTGTAAAGCACACCACCATTGGGTCCTAGAACAGTGGATGCGTGCCCATTATAGTGATGAATCTCCCTTCATTATGTACAGTCACCCCGGGAGAACAACTAAACCCCGGGTTGCTGCACAATCAGAAAACCGCTAAGAAAAAGCTGTTTGCTACTGAAAATCCTTCAGGGTAGCATAACCAACGCTCGTCCTTATATCTGACCCCTCACCACAAGCCCCCCTGCTCAGCCTCAGACAATAAGCATTACCATGATGAAGAAGAGGAAAAAATACATACATACAGTACAGGCCAAAAGTTTGGCGACACCTCCTCATTCAATGTGTTTTCTTTATTTTCATGACCATTTACAGCACTCCATCACTCTCCTTCTTGGTCAAATAGCCCTTACACAGCCTGGAGGTGTGTTTGGGGTCATTGTCCTGTTGAAAAATAAATGATCGTCCATCTAACCTGACTTCTGCACAACACAACTGCTGGTCCGAACCCCATTGATAAAGCAAGAAATTCCACTAAATAACCCTGATAAGGCACACCTGTGGAGTGAAAACCATTTCAGGTGACTACCTGTTGAAGCTCATCGAGAGAATGCCAAGAGTGTGCAAAGCAGTAATCAGAGCAAAGGGTGGCTATTTTGAAGAAAGTAGAATATAAAACATGTTTTCAGTTATTTCACCTTTTTTTGTTAAGTACATAACTCCACATTCATAGTTTTGATGCCTTCAGTCATGAAAATAAAGAAAACACATTGAATGAGGAGGGGTGTCCAAACTTTTGGCCTGTACTGTATATATTTAAATATAGACAGAAAAAAACAAACACGTACCAAACACAGAATCAAAAACAACCTTTCACAGATTAGGGGGAGAGACGTTCTCGCCTAAGATAAACTGGTTTCCCAAACTGGTTCACTGTCCTTACAGTTCTTGAGCAAGATGTAAAGTGGAAGCCTCATGGAATATGCCGGCCGCCGAGCCGATAACAAAAAAGTCCTGTCCTAGCGGTCCAAAGAGTCAATTGCCAGCGAAACCAAAAAAAGTCCGTCTTCAGAGACGCGTCTCCCTTGTATCTCCGAGTTTGAAAAAAACTTCTTGGCGCTACCTCGTTGCTTCTCCTTGCTCCACCACACAATGTCTCTCTCTCTCTCCCCTTCTTTTCCAGTTTAAAGTCTTCGGCACCAGTCGTCCTGTCCGTGTTGTGAACTCCCCCTTAAAGTAATCCAATTTTCTTGAAGTGCACCCTAAGGAGCTGCAAACTGACAATGGGACAATAGTACATGTGGCACCCGCTACAATTAGCTGGCAGTCTAATGGACAAATTTGGATTTGTCAGATGCCCAAAGAACATCACCTTCTGGACTTCATACTGTCTACTGTAAAGTCTGGTGAAGGAGAGGTAATGGCAGGTTTTGGGTTCAGCCCCTTGGTTCCAGCGTGACTGATCCCCTGGTCATAAAGACAATGAGGAACCTGAGTGAGTCCTGACCACAACTCTGCTAAACACCTTTGGGATGAATTGGAATGCCGATTGTTAGCCAGATCTTTTGGGCAAGTCGCCGCCTGGATAACATTACATACCTTGGCGTGAATCTCATGATGGTGCGCCTCTAGAAGCCTCTCAGGTTTGAGGTGTTCTTTCCCGTGAGCTTCATTCCACATGGCTGACACTGGGTTTTATTTTCATCAGCGTTGTAATTAAAGTTGGCCCATATGTCTGAACTCTCTCTTTTTTTTTTTTGCCCGACGATCACGTTGGCCGTCATAGCAGTGTTATGGTAAACTTTGCACAAACATTAGGAAGTTTTTCTTTACACAGATAACTCTGACACTTGGAATAAGTAGTGTGGCAGACAGTAGGACTTTAGGGACCTTCAGAACTTGACTTGATGTTATTTTAGAAGAACTGAGTGGATAGGCCTGGCGAGCTTTGTTGGGCAGAATGGCCTGTTCTTGTCCAGATTGTTCTAATGTTCTACGCACATTTCATAAGGTCCACCTGCTTGCTAATGCAACTATACCCGCTTCTTAAGACAGCCAATTTATAACTAAATCTCGGTCTGCACAGATATGGTCAAGAGGTTTACCCATTTTTTAAACCATATTTAGAATGGACAAGGAGTATGAACTAAGCCACACGGACCATGGCGAGATTGCTGGTTCCATGTGTGGTAATTCTAGCGGCCTCCATGAAATTTTCAAGTGGTACTGTCTCTAGAGTTTACAAAGATTGGAGTGATAAACAAAAAACATCCATTGAGAGTGGAAAGGCCAGGTTCATTCAGAATAACAAAAAGGGTCTCCTCTCGGTCTGCTGGTCACGTAATAACATCCAGCAGATGACGCAGGTCTTTTTCCTTTCTGATTTGAAACGCTGGAGCAGAAGCGATGCCAGACCTGTTGTGGTCAGTGTTCCTCCACTCTAGTGAGGGAAATGGAAACCAAGTGAATAACTGTGTGTTACTCCATTACTATTACACCGCTGCCTATAAGAGACTCGCCACACTTATGTGCTTGACACGCTATAAATAGACAAGTCAGTGAAAGCAAAAATAGTTCAGAGGTGTGGGGATATGAAATATCCATGTTGCACCATCTGGCGTATCAACTCTTTCGAGGCTGGTGTCGACGTATAATGACGTACATCAGTATCTTCACACAGCTGCCGGTCACTACACGAAAGCTTTCAGCTCAACAATCAGCTAGGGACCGATCAGCTGATGCTGGTACATCACTTTCATTTTTGATCTCCAGATCAATTGCATCAAAATCAGAGTCCAATTCAGCAATGATATACAAAATGTTGTCTACGGAGTATTTTGCTTTACGCATTTGCTATGCTGTCTTATCAGATCCTCCTTTAAGCCCCGGCGGCCGGCACCTGTATGAAAACAACTTGAAGTGGTCACGTGCCGCTAAGATTCACACCGTTAATGTGACGGTGATTTATTTATTTTAGTGGAGGATTACCAGGGACAACCCCAGCCTTGGAATGACACACACACACACACTACAGAGACTAAATAAAGCACGCTGGGAACAACAATACGATACTGCCTGGAAAGCCACAAACTTTAGACACAGTAATGTTTAACATGGTTCTGGGTTTTAAATAAAATAAATTTATTTAACCAAAGTACCCTTACAATAATCACCAGTGCAAAGATCAAAGAGCAATACACAGTTCAATCAATTTCTTCCTCCTTCCAAGAGCGTTAACCTTTGCAGTGCACCATCTATTGGAATGTAGTTTGTAATGCATGTAGCATTAAAAAATTTGTGTGATGTGCCATTTGTTAGAATAACAAATGCAATGCATATGTCTCTGTTACATGCCATTTGGTATAGGATTCTATAAAGCAGTGTTTGTGATGTTTGCGATGTGCCATCTGTTGGAATGACAGAGACATAGCAACCAGACAGACACGTGTCCTTTTATTGAGTTGGATAGATTACTTGGAATAGAATCAAAGATGCTATGTAGCATTAATACTTTAAACGATAAAGAATATAATGAAATTAAATTATCTAAATGAAAACAATAATACCACCCCGATCCCTTCGGCGATATTACATTTAACATATAAACACAATAAACACACAGCAAAGTCCATGAAGAAAACGAACCGGATTAAATGAGAAGTGATGAGATTGAGTCCAGGGATCTGTATGTAGAAAGGGAATGGAAAACACAGTCCTACCTGTAGTTGCTAAAAGGATGACGACAGATGGATGGTTCAGGAGCGCTCCACTCTTCCTGGAAAGCCAATGAATCCAAACACAGTCCTCAGTATACAGTATACAGGTAGACAGACGATCCAGATCCCAACAAACAAATACAATCCAGGACACAATGATGATATATGGCAGAATTAACGGCAGGCAGTCCAACAGATAAATACAACGCACCAAACAAACAAAACGTTTTTCTCTATTTGCCCTCCTTTTAACCTCCTTTGACCACCTTTGACCCCAGCAGCCCCTGCAAGGACTGCTGAGAGATAAAGTTCTTACTTAGAAGCAGTGCTACAAACTGAAAAAATATTCAGCCCTCAAAGAGTTAATAAACCTAAGGAGAAATATTAACTGCCAGTTAATTGTGTTTTACTTTTCTTTTTTATATGTTTAGAGCTTGAAACAGTCAAACTAATTATTAGGGGACATGCACTCTGAATGAGAGTCAACAAATGTCACACACGTGCGCATAGGAAACAAGTGAAAGGCCCTAGTGACTGCAATTCTACCTCCGCACCAGGGGTTGGCACTGTGTCCTAATGCCTCTCTCTCTCTCTTCATCCCTCTGCAGACACCTCTGACGTCATTTCCGGTGCCCGTCCACCTTGACCTGACTATTCATGTCAGAATGGCTAAAAATTAGAAGCTCCACCATCTTGAAACAGTTCTGTTTGGAATTCACATCTGTAGAGACAACTCCGCAATAATTGCGTGTTTTTTTAAATTTTGCTCAAACCAAGTATATGGGGTGACTGGCTTGGCACCCCAACGCTTTATCGTTGTCCTTTCTTTCTGTTACACAAACAAATGAACGGTGATGCATTCCAAACTTGTCCATGCAGTGTGTGAGTAATGAATGATTTTCTGTCTCCTAACAGGTCTTCGAAAAGTCCGATTACCAGCAAGAGGATAACGAATATCATCGAGCACATGACATTTGAAGTACATAACTACGCAGCCCGTGGCCTTTATGAAGAACACAAGTTTTTGTTCACTCTGCTGTTGACGCTAAAGATTGATATGCAAAGCAAAAAAGTTAAACATGAGGAGTTCCTCACTCTTATCAAAGGTCAGGAAGAACTTCTAACCCTTCCATAAAAAAATACCACACTGAGCTTATTGATTCTGTTTGACAAATGGAGGCTCTGATTTGATCATAAAATGTTTCAGATTTGTACACATTTGTGCATTGATCTGTACAGTTAGAAATGAAAAATCGGAAGCAAGCTCCTGACATTCAATACTTTAACTGGTGATGGTGAAGTATTTCATGTCTGGTTCATTCCCAGTGAAGATAGCGCCTGCATAAATGCAGCCATGGGCAGCGCTGCCATGTAAAAGGTGTGTTATGATATGAAGTTTCCTTCAAGGCAAAATAGGCACAAGGCCTCAAAAAAAACTGCTACTCAAGCAGGCCAGGATCTTTACTGATCTGCCCAGCAGAGCCTCACTTCAACCCAGCTAGGTCCCTAATGGCTACCTGCAGGCTTCAACCAGAGCAGCCCCTGAAATAGTGAGCTGGCAACTCAAAAATAAATATCACCAAAAATATAATAAAGGGCCCACAAGGGGAGGGTGACCATAAACCTTTGGCTTGTATAGAAAAAAGTAAATATGAATCTTCACGAATAAAAGATTTATTAATAAAAATTGTCATATACAAAGAAAGGCTCCAAAGAGCAAAAAGAGGCACAAGGAGTTGCCTAAAAAGGCAATCCACAGCATAAAAGACCCAAAACGAGATCCGATAAAGACAGGGCGAGAAGCATCAAAACAACAGAAAATTCCAACACCAAAAACAGCAATACTTACAGAAACTCCCTTGAATGAATGATTCCCACTCCCGAGCCTTCTCAGACAGTTCAAAGAGCCTGAGGGGAAGGCTCACGAGTGGTTAACGTCAAGGTGGTCGTGCCTCCTGGGGCGTCACCCCCAACGAACATGGCGCAGAAGTAAATTTAAAGAGACAGTGTACAATTAAAAACATAAAAGAAAATATGTAAAATACACATAATTACTCAAAAAATAACCAGAAAATACATACAAACATGTGTTAATACAAAACAATGTGCTTTTAGGACGATCTCAAAATAGTTTTATCTAAATGGCTACCTCACACTGTCAATATATTATCTATTCTGCCAAATACCCTGAATTATGGAATAAAAATTATAATACAAATGTTGTTGTATCTATTCTATTAGATTAGATTAAAGTCAATGGTATGAATGACACTTCTGGTAAGGTATGTTAGTATTACCTAAAATAAACAGACTGAAATATTTTGTATACAGGAGGAAGCGCCCTTTCATTTGAATGACCATTCTTATTATTTCTTTTGTTTACCAGGTGGAGCATCTTTGGATTTAAAGGCATGCCCACCCAAAGCAGCCAAGTGGATTCTTGACATGACTTGGCTCAATCTGGTAGAGCTTAGCAAACTACGACAGTTTTCAGACATTCTTGATCAAGTGAGTATGACTTTCCAACAAAAGGCCAATTACAAAGTTGACTTAATCGTGTTTTTCACACACTTTCCCTTATTGCAAGTGTGCTTTGTGCAGTTCTTTGATTCTATTCCAAGTAATCTATCCAACTCAATAAAAGGACACGTGTCTGTCTGGTTGCTATGTCTCTGTCATTCCAACAGATGGCACATCACAAACATTACCACTGCTTTATAGAATCCTATACCAAATGGCATGTAACAGAGACATATGCATTGCATTTGTTATTCTAACAGATGGCACATCACACAAATTTTTTAATGCTACATGCATCATAAACTACATTCCAATAGATGGTGCATTGCAAAGGTTAACGTTCTGGGAAGGAGGAAGAAATTGATTGAACTGTGTATTGCTCTTTGATCTTTGCACTGGTGATTATTGTAAGGGTACTTTGGTTAAATAAACTTTTTTTTATTTATAACCCAGAACCATGTTAAACATTGCTGTGTCTGAAGTTTGTGGCTTTCCAGGCAGTTACAATGGCGTAGTCAGCAGGATTTCCTGGCCGTCGGTTGGCAGGGTCCTGAAAATAAATGTAACTGACTCTGACTCATCAAATTCAGGGAGCAGACTCCTTTTAAGATGGAATGCTTCTGGTGCCATAGTGTGTCCTCTTGGAAGTACAGGAACTTTTTAGATTCTATTCTATCTCATCTATAGGTGACAAAGAGTTTAAGATACTTATGTTTGTCATAGTCTTGCTCCAGGTACAACATATTGTAGTAGTAGTAGTACGACTCCCACTTGCTTGGTTTTTTTAACTTGTTCTCTGTTGGCTTTTCACTCTTGCACCTTCTAATCATTCAGGTGTGTATAATAAATTGCTTTGTAAGTCACCTTGAATTAAAGATAAAGGGCCGCCTTCTTCTACTTCTTCTTCCTCTTTACCTTTTCCCACTTCTATGTGGGATTGATGTCCTTGATCAACTTTCTCCAAACAGCTCGGTCCTGCACCTTCTCTCCAGTCAGACCCTTTTCCTTCAGATCTTCTTTTCCTTTATTCATCCACTTCCACTTTCGCCTCCCTCACTTTCTCTTCCCCTGGATTTCCATTTCCATCACTCTTTTGCCCGATATATTCATTGTCTCTCCTCATCACATGACCACTGAACAAATTTTGACATGTCCATGCCATCTTCTAATTCCATTTTCTCTAAAACTTGCTGTTGCCTTGCTCAAGCACTACAATGCAGGGCAGAATTCTTGGCTCTTATTAAAGTTTTCCTAAGTTTTAACAAACATCTGAAGTCAGAGACTTTCTACTGCAGATTTCTCATAATAACACTCTACATCTTTTTTTCCCTCACAGATTGGAAGAAACGAGAAGCCATGGAAAACCTGGTTTGACAAAGACACCCCTGAAGAAGAAGTTATTCCAAATGCTTATGATCAAGCTTTGGATTCATTTAGGCGTCTCCTCCTGATCAGGTCCTGGTGTCCCGACCGAACAATTGCTCAGGTATTACATAGGAAATGTCACAGCCGATGGGCCATTGCAGTCACGTCAATATAGAAACCAAGATGGTAACAGACAAGCATGGGAAGCATGTCCTGCTAAACACAAATGACAGTGCGTTGCCGCACCCACATGACAAACCAACTCAGGATCCCAGATTATGACCCAAGTGCAGCCATGCAACGGGTGACACCTCAGCATCACACTAGTTCAGACAGAACAGAACAGTGTGAGGTTTTTTATGGTGGCTGGAGTGCCAATTCTGCCACCAACCCCTAGGTTTTTCCCTGCAGCTTGGAGGGCCTATATGCAGGGCTGGATGCAGGTTAACTTCATAAACAGGATGGAGCAATTGCAGGTTAAGGGCCTTGTGCAAGGGCCAATGACGCCTTAGTCCCCTTCAAAGTAGGCACCTTGGGACCTCACACAGTTCTCCCAGCGTCTCTTCCTCTTTCAAAACACTCTGCAAAATCCTTTGTTGGAAGCGCCATCAGCTGCCTCGTCGTATTTTCCTGAAACTCATCAACAGCCTGAAATCTCTTCCCTTTCATTGGTGATTTTAGTTTTGGGACAAGCCAGAAGTCGCAGAGCACGAAATCTGGGCTGTAGGGGGACTGAGTCACTTGGGTGATTTGACGTTTTGCCATTCATTGCATCATCTGCGAAAGCTTTCTGAATCATCCAAATAGTTTCTGCGGATGAACATTCAAGCTTAACACAAAATTTGATGCAGATTTGTTGCTCTGCTCGCTAAGTCATTTTGAATGTGACGACCACACGGTACACATGCTCACTCAGTAGTGTCTAGAGCTCCCATTGACTAGTCCAGTGAAGTTGACATTGTTCATGCGTGCACATTCCAGTCCACTCTCCTTGGCTGCCAGGTTACATTGATGCCGCACAAACACTGTTATAATAACAGTGGCTGGACTTTTCCCGGACATATATATATATATAATAAAAACAGCAGTCACACAGCTAGGGCTCACTGTTTAATAGTATTATGGGCCTCAGTGCAGGATTTTTAGTCATCAGGTCCTTTCTGAAAATGCCATCTTATAAAGTTACTGCCATCGAGACACTCATAATGTGAAATGCATTATATGATTTTCTTTACATTGTCTCATCTTTGTATTCTATTATATTTTGTGCAATTGTTTTCATGTGTTTATGAACAGGCTCGCAAGTACATAATGGACTCCATGGGAGGAAAATATGCTGAAGGTGTTATTCTGGATTTGGAAAAGACCTGGGAAGAGTCCGATCCTCGCACACCTCTCATTTGTTTCCTGTCTATGGGATCTGATCCCACCGACTCCATTATTGCCCTTGGGAAGAGGCTGAAGATCGAGACACGATATGTTTCAATGGGCCAGGGACAAGAGGTTCATGCTCGGAAGCTTTTGCAGCAGACTATGGCACATGTAAGAATGGTGGCTGTTTTACATTCCATTTCATGCAGTTTGTTCTTATTAGGATTATACAGTACGTGGTACTGCTATAATATACTAAAGGTTTCAGGCATTGGACCCCAAAGCTCTCGGTCTAGCTCCATTATCTGATTTACTGTGTGACCTTGAGCAACTAACAAAACCAGTTTATGCTCCAACTGTAAACAGTTGTAATGTTCCTTGATCTTTTAAGAGAAGATGAAGTAACCTTCACTGATGCCAGATTCCACAAAAATTGCTTCGACTGATCTAATGATATTCTACTGTTAGTTATCTAACTTGTGAATTCAACATACAATTTGAAAAAATTCAGTAAATGAAACTCTTTGTTTTGTTTTGGGAAAACAGGGTGGATGGGCTTTGTTACAGAACTGTCATCTGGGACTTGACTTCTTAGACGAGCTGATGGACACCATAACGGAAACAGAAACGGTCCATGAGTCATTTAGGTTATGGATGACCACCGAGGTCCATAAACAGTTCCCAATCACTCTTCTACAGATGTCCATTAAATTTACTAATGAACCACCTCAAGGACTTAAGGCTGGCTTGAAGAGAACGTATGGAGGTAATTAACCTTAACAATGGTCATGCTTTCTCTATGTACTCTTGACAGACAGACATCTTTAGGATTTGAGAAGAAAATACAAACATAAACACACCCTGGGCAAGAAATGAGCGCCAACCAATGGAGTTGTCAGACAGCAGTGTTAACCACAGGGTCAGAATTCATCAAAATGATTTGCTTTTGCTGCCCATGGCCTTGATGTAATGAAGGCCACAGAGCCAAAATATTCTCTTTAAATCTGTAATACAAAATTGACCTCCTGTTTTTTTTTTCACTGTCACCAAATATAGAGTACGATAGATGTTCCTATATATATATATATATATATATATATATATACATACATATATATGTATATATGTATGTGTATATATGTATGTGTATATATGTATGTATATATACTCAGCAAAAAAAGAAACGTCCCTTTTTCAGGACTGTGTATTTCAACAATAATGTTTTAAAAATCCAAATAACTTTACAGATCTTCATTGTAAATTGTTTAAACAATGTTTTCCATGCATGTTCAATTAACCATAATCAATTAATTAACATGCACCTGTGGAATGGTCGTTAAGACCTTAACAGCTTACAGAAAGTAGGCATTTAAGGTCACAGTTCTAAAAACGCAGGACACTAAAGAGACTTGTCTACCGACTGTGAAAAACACCCAAAGAAAGATGCCCAGGGTCCCTGCTCATTTGCGTGAACGTGCATTAGGCATGCTGCAGGGAGGCATGAGGACTGCTGATGTGGCTAGGGCAATAAATTGCCATGTCCATACTGTGAGACGCCTAAGACAGCGCTACAGGGAGACAGGAAGGACAGCTGATCATCCTCGCAGTGGAAGACCACGTGTAACAACACCTGCACAGGATCGGTACATCCGAATATCACACCTGCGTGACAGGTACAGGATGGCCACAACAACTGCCCAAGTCACACCAGGAACACACAATCCCTCCATCAGTGCTCAGACTGTCCGCAATAGGCTGAGAGAGGCTGGACTGAGGGCTTGCAGGCCTGTTGTAAGGCAGGTCCTTACCAGACATCACCAGCAACAACGACCGCCTATGGGCACAAACCCACCTTCGCTGGACCAGACAGGAGTGGCAAAAAGTGCGTGAGTTTCTGCATGACAGCAATGTCAGTGTTCTGCCATGGCCAGCGAAGAGCCCAGATCTCAATCCCATTGAGCACGTCTGGGACCTGTTGGATTGCAGGGTGAGGGCTAGGGCCATTCCCCCCAGAAATGTCCAGGAACTTGCAGGTGCCTTGGTGGAAGAGTGGGGTAACATCTCACAGCAAGAACTGACAATCTGGTCCAGTCCATGAGGAGGAGATGCACTGCAGTACTTCAAGCAGCTGGTGGCCACACCAGATACTGACTGGTACTTTTGATTTTGAGCCTCCCTTCATTCAGGGACACATTGTGAAACATTTTTAGTTTATGTCTTATGGTGTTGACTCTTTTAGTGTTCATACAAATATTTACACATTAAGTCTACTGAAAGTAAAAACAGTTGAAAGTCAGGGGACATTTCTTTTTTTGCTGAGTATATATATGTATACGAGGTGTGGCAGAAAAGTAATGAGTCTGATTTTTTATTTACCAAAGTTTTTATTTTTTTCAAACATCAATGTTATCCCCTTCAAAGTAGTTCCCTTGGGCAGCTACACACCGATGGAGACGTTGTTCCCACTGTTGGTAGCAGCGCTGGAAGTCTTCAACCGGTATGGTCTTCAGCATGTCCGTTACACTCTTTTGGATGTTTTCTAAAGTCCCGAAATGATGTCCTTTGAGGACATTTTTCAGTTTAGGAAAAAGGAAAAAGTCACACGGACTGAGGTCAGGTGAATAAGGGGGCTGGGGAACCACAGGAATGCCTTTTGAGGTCAAAAATTCTGTTATGGAGAGTGCAGTGTGACATGGGGTGTTGTCATGATGGAGCATCCATTTGTCTGCAATGTCTGGTCTCACACGAATGACCCTCACACTTGCCGATTCTCCAAGCTTAACACAAAATTTAATGGCACAACGTTGCTCCAAATTCCGCTGTTCCATTTTGCGTGACGCACAACCAAAAACACAACTTCGCTAATAGCAGTCACAAAAATCACGTAGTTAACGGAAGGAGTTGAAACTCGCACTGAGCTATGGGAGGGTACTGATACACGTGCTCTATCAAGGACAACAGTGCAGCGTTGCCAGATCGCTTGCAGTGTTGCCAGTCTCATTACTTTTCTGCCACACCTCGTATATGTATATATATATATATATATGTATATATCTATATATATATGTATATATATATATATATATCTATATATACATGTGTATATATATATATAAAACAATGTTTCTCAGCATCAATTGACCTCTAACATTTAACAATGTTAACCTTCAGAAGTCAGCAGGCCCAACTTCAAACTTCCTCTCCCCATTTTCCTTTCGTGTGCCACACACACAACACAGTGTCATCAACAAAAGACATCAAACAGGGGGATTGGTCTTTTAACTCATGATTCAACACACCCATAACCAGATTCAGGAGGTAAGGGCTTTAAAAAGATCCCTGGTGCAGACCTCCTCGAACTGGAATCTTGTCTGTTACCCCTACAGTGCTCTTTTAACCCAAGTCCTTACTCCCTCATACGTATCCTGGACAATCCTGACACACTTCTCTGGTCCTCCTTTCTTTCTCCTGCACCTCTAGATATCTTGACGTGGCACTCTATCACAAGCCAAATATATCCACACATATATATATATATATATATATATATAATCAATAAACACCATATGCAAACCTTTCTGTTTTTGTCGATGCTTCTCTAGGAGTTATTTTAATGCAAAGTCTGAATCAGTTGTTCCTCTGTCTGGCAAAACCAACATGCTCCTCTCCCTTGGTCGTCTCTTCCCTAAGCCTTCTCCCTATAATCGTTTCCTGAATTTTCAGCTTTATTCCTGTATAGTTTCCACAAACATGAACATCTCCCTTCTTCATATATATGGGTACAATATGTGGAAGACAGCGCCCCGTACACAGACAGACAGACACAAAATGTTCAAAACACACACTATTATTTATTGCCTTCTCTTATTCCTGTGCACAACACAGTGCTCTAATCAGGCCAGACTCGGTCCCTTCTTTCTTCACTTTTCTTCTTCTCTTTCTGCTGCCTTTACTTCTCCACACACAAGCTCTGTCTCCTTCCTACCTCCCGACTCCGGCTCGTTTACTGGAGGAAGGCGGCCTCTTTAATAACAACCCGGATTTGCTCCAGGTGCCCTGTGACGATCTTCCGGCGGAACTTCCTGGTGTGGTGGAAGTGCCGCATGAGCACCCGGATGCACTCCGGGTGTCCCTGGAATTCCTTCCGGCAGCACTTCCAATTGTAGTGGAAGTGCTGCCATCCAGGGTCCCATAATTGTCCGGGCGCCCCCTGGCGGTGGCCACGGGCCCCAACAGGGATGAGCTTCCCGGCTCTGTTCCCGTGGCTCCCATGCAAACCAGGGCAGCCACCCTCTCGTGTACCTTTCAGGCATCCCGGCTGGGTAGGGTTCCCAGCCGTCTGCCACAAATGACACTGATCCTCCACTGCTCTGGACTTCTCTCCATTCTATAGATCTTCTGCATTTGATCCCACAACACATCTACTCCCTCTTCTTCTAAACTCTTCCACACTTCTGCTGGTATTTCATCCAGTCTTGTTGCCTTTCCATTTTGTTCTTTTCAATGCCTCCTTTACTTGCTCCCTCTTTATTCTTGGTACTAGCCCTTCATAAAGGACTCCATCCCCAAATACAACCCTTGAATTTTCTTCCTTCAGCTGCTCCTCAGCCATGTTCTAAGCTTTCATATACAGTATACGTTGTAAGAAATACAAGGATGGGTCATAAAGAATTGGGGCATTTTGTAACGGCCAACCCCTTACCCAGACTGGCCACTACACTACCAAGACTACTACTTGGAATATCTGAGGTTTCTTGCTCCAATAACAAGCTGTACTCCTTACAAGATGTCTTATTTTCCCGACACGACGAAATAACCAGAGACAGTAAACGGATATGTCAAATTAAACACAGATCTATTGTAAAATGAAAGACAGACAAACATTCAATAATAAATAAATATGTATGTGGGTGTGCAAATTACCACGTATCCCCAAATTACCAGTGACTAATTAATATATATAATAACACAAATATTTACAATAAACCCTCCCTTGCCCCCAAACAATGAACAAAAGCACACAACACAAATACAAACATAGATCTGAAAAACACGGCAGTTGAAAATGTGGTGAAAAAATGTGTCCCAAAATAAAGTCCGGCAGTATAGAAACTGGTTGTGGTGTTATTGTGCTTCCTCCCGACAACAAAACGACCTCACTGTAAACGTCCTGGCAATGGTTGGAATGACTTCAGTCCCGGAGTTTCTCGGCTCTGGCTGTCGTGATGAATGCTCGGTAGATGAAAAAGCAGGCAGTGGAATAAAGAAATGAATAGCAGTGATGAGTTTGTTGATGGATGGATAAATTGTCTTCTTTTCTTTTCTTTCCCACTCTCTCTCCACCTCTCTCTTGTCGACTCTCGCTCCTATTTTTTAAATGTAAAATGTCCTGGATGTAACTGGTGTGTAAACAGGTGATTTCCGTCTTGGGGCTACGGTCTCTCTCCATCATCCTTCCCCTCTGCACTTACGGAGACAACATTCACTGACGCACACATAACGGACAGTAAATGGGACGATGAAAACAAAACGCGCTCAGCACAGACATAAAATATACTATTACTATGTAGCCCCGCTACAATTTTTCTGAACCTTACAATTTTCAGGAAATGAAAAAAAAATGTAATTACCAAGCAAAACGTCTTTACAGAGGCTGAGGTGATGTGGTATAGGTGGGGCTCATATGGGATCCAGCCAAGAAGAGGCAGGTCCAGGTGGGTGTATGACGTCAGTGATGTCAGAGGTGGAACAGGTGTGTCAGCATTCCATCCTGCAGAGAGAGAAGAAGAAAAAGCATTAGGCAACAGCGCCAACCCCTGGTCTGGAGGAGAATTACAATCATCACATCCCTTCAGCTGTCCCCAAAACACACAGACATCACAACATTTAGTACTATTTTTTTATATATATTTAAAAGGCATATGAATGTTTTGATGGCTGGTTATTACAGGTTACACAAGAATAGAAAGCAAAGGTCACACAGATCAGTATGACTCTGCCTCCTCTGGTGTCCATATCACTGTTGGTTACTAGGAACAAGTTTTGCGATTTATTAAACTGTTTTGTATGTTTTGTTTTTATTTGCTAGGTATAAGCCAGGACTTGCTAGACGTCAGCAACATGACTCAATGGAAGCCAATGCTGTACGGAGTTGCCTTTCTTCATTCCACCGTCCAAGAGAGACGCAAATTTGGTCCCCTTGGCTGGAACATCCCTTACGAATTTAACCAGGCAGACTTCAATGCAACAGTACAGTTCATACAGAACCACTTAGACGACATGGACATTAAAAAGGTAGGTGTTCCCAAATTGCAATCCATTGAACTTTATTTAGCTTGTATTTCTAAGCAAATAAGTAAACTGCCTAAGACAACTTATAAAAATCAACTTGCATACAATTAAAATAATGCTAAAGAAAGAGGTGCATTCCATTACGATGCTGTGGCTCCAGTCTGCCATGTTTCTTTTTATGATTATATTTATGCTTACATTACTAATTACTATAATTAATAATTTTGCCACAAAATTAACAACATTCAATACTCCAGATTGATCAAGCGAAAACAGGATTATAGGCATTATTGAATATAAAAATTAAGTATTCAAACCCTTTTGCTATAACACTATAATTTGCCTCCGGTGCATCCCACTCGATTGGCCATCATTGAGATGTTTCTGCACCTTTTTCAAGTCCACCAGTGATTAATTCAAGTGATTGGACTGATTAGTAAAATCACACGCCTGTCTATAGAAGGTCCCACAGGTGAACAAAGACCAAGCCATGAGGTCAAAGGAAGAGTCTGCAGAGCCTACAGACAGGATTGTGTTGAGGCACAGATCTGGGGAAGGCAACAAAATATTCGGGCAGCATTAGAGGTTCCCAAGAGCACAGTAGCCTTCATAATTCTTAAATGGAAGAAGTTTGGAACAACCACAACTCTTTAACTAGACAGACATCTCTGGACAGACCTAAAAATAGCTGTCCACCAATAGTCTCCATCCAACCTGACAGAGCTTGAGAGGACCTACAGAGAAGAATGGCAGGAAAACCCAAATCAAGTTGTGTGAAGCTTGTCTCCCCAAACCCAAGAAGACTTCAGTGATGGAATGGCTGGCGAAGGGAGTTCAGCAAAGTACCGAGTAAAGACTCTGATATCACAGATTTTTAATTTTTAATACTGGGGGCATCAGGGCGCCCCTCTGTTAGAGAAAGCCAGTCAGTCAGTCATTTCTCAACCTGCTATATCCTAGCACAGGGTCACGGGGGTCTGCTGGAGCCAATCCCAGCCAGCACAGGGCACAAGGCAGGAACAAATCCCGGGCAGGGCACCAGCCAACCGCAGGGCACACACACACACACACCAAGCACACACTAGGGACAATTTAGGATTGCCAATGCACCTAACCTGCATGTCTTTGGACTGTGGGAGGAAACCGGAGCACCCGGAGGAAACCCACGCAGACACGGGGAGAACATGCAAACTCCATGAAGAGAGGACCCAGGAAGCGAACCCAGGCCTCCTCACTGCAAGGCAGCAGTGCTACCACTGCGCCACCTTGCCGACCTTTTAGAGAAAGTGATTGTATTTAAAGAGTTGGCATATAGAAGAGTAGGCAGGGTACCGGAGGAAGACGGTTTGGTCCTTAGTTATTATAGATAGAAAATCAGTTACTTGAGTATTTTAAATACCAATGAATAATAAAACAGTAAAAAGTAAAAGCAAAACATAATAAAAAGTAAAAAAAAAATAATTAATTTCATTAACGCCTCGTCAAAAACAATATTATGAATTACTTTAACCTGTAACTTACGTTCTATTAATGTTGCTTTTTTGCATTTCTGTTATTGTTCAGGATATTTTTCTCTTTTTTGTTTATTGGATGATTCTCTTTGTTCTTGACTTTTATTAAATGCATTTTTTTTTGTTCGTTTTGTTTTTTTTTATGTTCTTTATCAGCTCTTTTTCTATTGCGATCTAAAATTCGATGTCCTTCAATAGATCATTTGCTTTTCTGACTTGCCATTCAACCGACTGCAATGAAGGGCGAGTTAGCACTGTGAGTGTGACGGAGTGGTCCGGAGAGAGGATGTGCGCAGTAGGAATAATGAACGAGTGGCCGATGTGGAGGGGACAGGTCAAGCTGAATATTGCAGGCACAATGGAAAACTTTTTTTTTTTATATAATACAGAGAAATTTGCACAAATATCTGAAATCCTGTTTTACTTTGTCATTCTGAGGTACTCAGTGTTACTTGCTAAGATAAATAAATGAATGTAAATGATTTTAGCACAAGGCTGAAACACAACAGATTTTGTTAAACGTGAAGGTGCTGTATATTGTAACTTCAGCTATACACTAGACCAGGGGTCGCCAGCTCCGGTCCTGGAGGACCACCCTGGCTGCAGGTTTTCATTCTAACCCTTTTCTTAATGAGTGACCTGGTTTTGCTGCTAATTACCTTGTTTTGAACTAATTTTGATGGCCTTGTCCTTGAACACTCAGACCCCTTGATTGTTTCTTTTTCCTTAATTAACTGCCAAACAATAATGAGATACAAAATGAGCCAAAGCAACTGGTGTCTATCATACAATATCTGAAAATAAAGAAAGATGAAGGTCTCAGGAATGTCAATCTGTTCAGGTCCCCAAAACCTTTTAACAGAGCTCTTAGAAAGAGAAAGTCAACAATTTCAGAAATGTCTGCTAATGTAACGCAAGAGTAGCAACAAACCACAAAATTAAAGAATGGGTTTAATTAATGACAAGAACTGGCACCTCATTAAGCAGCTGGTTGGAGTTTGAGGCTCTGACTTAGTTGGTCTTCTGTTGGCTCCCTCACTTCACATTTCATTTCTGTTTGGATGCCATTTAAGGAAAGAAATGAAGCAATTCAGAGGAACAATGGAGAAATTCAGGGAAACAAATCTTAAAAAACAAGTCAAATAAAATGAAAGGAAAAGGAGTTAATTAGCAGCACAAACAGGGCACTCATTAAAAAAAAGGGTTAGAATGAAAACCTGCAGCCGTGGTAGTCCCCCAGGACCGGACTTGGCGACCCCTGCACTAGACCTTAAGTCCGTCACCCCAAGTCAGGTAAGAAATGCTTAAACAGCTTTTCAATTCACAGCAATTCACAGTTGGAAACTGGTTTACATCGATTAATCGCAATTTTAGACAATAATGGTAAAAAGGCCGAGGTAAACTTTATTCTCCCATGTTACCAAATTAATTTGACAATGCGTATTTTAATCAAATGTGTAAAATATCAGTGTTGCCTATAGAGCATGCTCTTAAGGTGTCCCCTAACACAAAAAACTTAATATTGTATTAAATTTTCACTGGTGTCCCAACACAAAAGGCCACTTTCAGGAGAAGGAAACTCCTTGGCAATGCATGAAGTGTTAAATGTGCCACTTTGTCTAATTCTGGACCAGAACTAAGCATTTTGTCAGCGTGCTCAGAATACAATGAGGGGCACACATGCATGTCTCCCACTGGGCAATGATGATAGTACAGCACTCACACGGTATGGTCATTTGTTCATACTCGGTGAATAGAGCCTCAGATCTGAAGTTTCAGTATTTAGTTTGACTACTGTGTCTGCACTTATTGGATTATAAAATGCAAGCCTGAAATGCAGGAATTAATGTATATTAACAAAATACAGTAATCCCTCCTCGATCGTGGGGGTTGCGTTCCAGACCCCCCCGCGATAGGTGAAAATCCGCGAAGTAGAAACCATATGTTTCTATGGTTATTTTTATATATTTTAAGCCCTTATAAACTCTCCCACACTAATTATAAATATTCCCCGCAGTTATACAGCATAATCCCTTTGTATTCTCTTAGATATTAGGTAAGATTCATTGAAATTATGTATATAAACACACTGTTTATATACAGTAAAACCTAAATATTATTTTAAAGATATTGAGTGTCTCCGATATCACATATGTTACAGCCATTACGATAGACAGGTCACCAGCAATAAATACGTACAATGCAAGAAAAATAGTATACAGTAAATGTACAGTGACACTAAACGTACATACGTGTACTAAGCACTGTAAGAAGAAAATTAATTATGGTTACTCACCAACAATGACACGATGACTTGTCCGATAACAATGAGTTTAATTTTACTGCACAACAAAGGAGAGCGTTACAGCCCTTGTAAAGGAGCCACTTCAGGCGATTCTGTAGCACTGCCGTTGTTCTTCTTCTGGCAGTCTTCAATCCAAATCCCTAAAGCAGATTCCATCCAGACTACTGCCTTATTACATCCACTTACAACTCGTTTTGCACCCTGGTTAAAAGGACACTGCAGCCGTAGATCTTATAGTCCTTTCCTACTTTTTAAATAAAAAGAATCGTAGCCTTCAACAAATCCAAAACGTTTACCTTTTCGGCAATCGTTAACATCTTCTTCTTGCGATTGGGCACGGCCCCTGAAGCAGTAGCAGATTGTTTTGGAGCCATAATGAAGGGCTTGACTATGCACAAAGATAAACACTAAAGAGCACAACTCTTTACACAGCGAAACACGTTGATGCTAAATGAGCGAGACGAGACTTCCTGGTTAACACTGCATTCAGCACGCAGGAGCTCAACTGCGTGCTCTGATTGGTTAGCTTCTCAGTCAGGAGAACTTAACTGCGTGCTCTGATTGGTTAGCTTCTCAGTCAGGAGAACTTAACTGCGTGCTCTGATTGGTTAGCTTCTTAGCCATCCGCCAATAGCGTCCCTTGTATGAAATCAACTGGGCAAACCAACTGAGGAAGCATATACAGGAAGTAAAAAGACACATTGTCCGCAGAACCTGCGAAGCAGCGAAAAATCCGCGTTATATATTTAGTTATGCTTTCATATAAAATCCGCGATAGAGTGAAGCCGCGAAAGTCGAAGCGCGATATAGCGAGGGATTACTGTATAATGAAGTTGAACAGACAAGACATGAAATATCTTGGGTTCAAACTGTCTGCAATGAAATAAAAGTCAAAGTGCATTTAAGAATCGCTGTTTTTACGCTGTCCCAACCTTTTCTGAATTGGGGTTGCATACAAGAGCACTCAGGTGCCAGTAGGGGGCACTGTTGGGGGAGGACCTCCCTACTTTCCAAAAGATCAGGTCCAGCTTGAAAAGGACAGAAGGAGGAAGAATTTGTATTGTATTGTGGTTTGTTCATTGATCTTTGCATGGGTGATTGTTAAAAGGTGTCTTGGGTGAATAGATATCTTTTATTTTATGCCAGTGTTGTGTTGGGTGCTATTGTGTTTGAGATTTTAGCCTCAATGATGCCCCCTGTTGATTAGAATAAATATTTGTATGGTATATAGTGTCATAAGAATGAGACTTAGACATCATGAAGGTTTGGGGCAGCCACCTGTATATTGTTCCACAGCTGCAAAAATGAGTTATTTTGAACAGAGATGTTCACAGATTCGAGTCCACAATAGAACTGATTGCATTGAGGTAAAATGGCGGCCTTAAAAGCCAGTAAAGGAAATGACGTCATCTCGGCCGGAACCGGAAGTGACGTTGTTGGGACTGGAAGTGACGTCATCATCGGCGACGGTACCCTGCAGGATTTCCCATGGATAGCCTGCAAGAGATTGAGAGAGCCAGTCAGCGCACCCCGGCACCCCTTGGTCTGGCGTGGAATTACTATCATTTAGGCCCTTCAGCTGTCTCCCAATTGCACGTGTGTGACAATAGAAGTAGTCTGAATTGTTTGATATGTAGTTTTAAACTATGGAGCAGAGGGGTAAATCAAGGTAAAAATGAACCTTTGTCCCAAACATTATGAAGGGCTCTGCACATCAATGACTTGATGTGTGGATTGTGTGAGATGAGTAAAATGAGATTTTTTTCATAGAGTGGATGATAATGTTCACTGTTGTCCAACGCGGGCCTATTTTATCAGAAAGTTTGTTATCTTCATTCTCCAAAAAAATGTGAGATTAAAAACTTTTCTCAGCTATCATTACAAACTACATGGAGTAAGTAACGTAACTTAGATAGCCATATTTTTCCCCTTTATACTATTATAACATGAATAGTAAATGTCAGCTAACTGCACATTTTGTTAAAGATGTCTTAATCTTTTTTACCTTTTCTAATTTTAGGGGGTCTCCTGGAGTACGGTGCGTTACATGATTGGGGAGATCCAGTATGGAGGAAGGGTTACCGATGACTATGACAAGAGGCTTCTTAACACTTTCGCTAAAGTCTGGTTCAGTGAAATCATGTTTGGAGCCGATTTCTGTTTCTACAAAGGCTACAGCATTCCAAAATGTATCAACGTTGACCAGTATCTTCAGTACATACAGGTTTGTGTTATGAAATACCGAATACTCCATAATAAATGATTTTACATTGTTTGTAGGTCTCACACTTAACATAAAACCACATAAGCTACTGTTTGATATGTCAATCATGCAACAAATTGACCGCTCTGATCCTGGTCCTCCTAAAGTGTGAAACTTCTCAGATTTCAGACCTTTCTGACGACGTTTTCATTTTGTCCTGGTGGGTTATTGAGTATAGGCTGCAGGGAATAATGAACAAATTTATCGATTTAATATTAAATCTACCACACAATGAAGTGTACAGAAAGTGAGGAGGTCTGAGTACCTTTCAAATCCATTGTAAATCGTATTGTTGATTCACTGGTCAACAAGAATTTTGCTACTGGGATTCTTTCACCTGTTCTTTAACAAATTTCACTTGCTGACTCTAAATCTGAAAACTGTTTTCGTCCAGCACGTCCCGTTTTTTAGTTATGATGTTCCAGGTCTTGGACAACTAGGGTGACTGGACAGTAAAGATGGATAACCATTTTGATAAGTACCGGTAATTCTACTAGGGATGCCACATGCTACTAACAGCTGTGAGTTGTTTACCTTGGCATTATTAATTTTATTTAAAAATGATTCATTTTTAATTAGCGGAAAAAATATTTGTTACTGATTACCAAGTCTTACATGACTCTTAAGCATAATGACACAACTCCGACTTGATGCTTGTTCCTTTAGGGGGCGATAGCTCCCTAATTGGAATAAGTTCTTTTGTAATTGCGGCATTTTAAGTAACCAAAAACTATATAGATATGATATTAAAAGGCGATATCCCTCCCATAGTTATACGGCCGTAAAAATCACGTAAGAGAAAATAACTTTGCTTTCTTTAATGACGATTTATGCGGCATTACAGACGGGAAGCATAGCAAGACAATACCAAGGTGGGATCTTGATCTATACAGTCTGCCATTTTTCATCGCTGTGCTGGAAGGATTTTCAGGACGGACGACGATATCACCCCTCCGTCCGTCAGAGTCAAAGTGTTTGGCTGCTGTCCAAGTCTTTTTATACTGTTTTCTCCATGTGCAGGCCCTTACTTAGGTTCCAAACAAGGAAAGGAGAGGATTCCATTTCATCTCTAACATACAGAAATAGTTCAATGCCCATTTTCGTAGTTGTACCTTCTCCCTTCAAATGCTTGCCTAGCAGTTCTAAATGCTGAGAGCCCCTGTGTGCTAACTTTGGCCTGGCCTGTACATTTGAGTGCATTTATAAAATAATTATTGTACAAAGCACAGTGACATTAAACTTATATTCTTATTACAACGCTGCAGTAGGTAGTCGGTGTTACTGTTACCTTAACATAACATTGCATTTCAGGACGTTTCGTTCGTTAGATTCACCACTACTTTGAATATTTTGTCAAGGTGATGGACAGAAACGTCGATGCGTTTCAGCATTTAAGAAATAAGTCTGGTCTCGAGAAAAGTGAAGCCACAATTAAGGAAGGTGTTTTTGTTGGCCCTGAAATCCAAGAACTGACGCTTGACGATGAATTCAAAAGGGAACTGAAGCCCACTGAATCAGCAGCATGGGAAGAATTTGTGCAGGTTGTCCAGAATTTTCTTGGTAGTCACAGAGCAGAGAGTTATGCTGAGCTCGTGGAGAACATGCTGGTATCGTCTTCTGGTTTGTTTTCAGAATAAACACATCAAAACAATTATGGTGGGACAGAGTTCAAACTCCAGATATTGTCTTGATATATTGATATTCAAAACGTGTCAAAACGTCAGTGATGTGTATCTCGAAAACCTGGCGTGCTGGCTTAATTCCGATTTCACATATGAAATCAGTGTAAAAAACTTAATAAAGAGCTGGTCGGTAGTTCCCAGTAGCAAACAAAAAATATTTTTTGAAGACCTGTGTTATTTTTTAATTGATGTGATTTTGATTCTGCAAAGACAAATCAATGTAAACGTTGCCGTCTGACTTTATTCAAGGGTTTACCTGCATATGACACCCCAGAAGTCTTTGGGCTTCACCCAAATGCCGACATCACATACCAGAGTAAGCTGGCAAAAGACGTCCTCGACACGATCCTGAGCATCCAGCCGAAAGACAGCGCGAGTGGAGGAGGAGAGACGAGAGAAGCCGTGGTCGGGAGATTGGCCGACGACATGCTGGAAAAACTTCCGGCCGACTACATTCCCTTTGAGGTATGCCATTGTGACATGGAGGTTGAGCAGTTTTGCAAGGAGAGCGGTGACCTGTATTAGGGTTGTGGTTTTAAATGTTGTTTTACAAAGAGGAAAAATTCAATCAGATGTGAAAGAAATGCTTACTAAAGCAAAAAAAGAAAATAGGATGAAGAATTTGTTAGTGCTTCTGTCTAAAACAAGAGCCAAAACTGTTTACCTTACTTGATTAATTCAGTTTTATATTCTGAGCAAACTAACAAAATCTAAAATTCAGAATCTTCGAGAAACAAATCAGATTCATAATAATATTTGAAGGTTGCCGGCTGTTTTTATTAAGGGTGATTCTTTGCTTTAGTTCATACATAAAAATGAGGTCCGCTCCTGTAAATATTCCCTTTCTTCTTCTCGTCTTTCTTTTACTGGATTGCTTTGCTCTTTCCCTTTACAGAGTTTTTGCCATTGGGATGCTTACTACAAAAATGGCATCATCCTCCCATTGGATCTCTGCTAACCTCCTCTGATTTACTCAGTAGAACTCATGATCTTGGAGGAGTCAGAATTGGAGTGGCTCTAATATTAATAAGTAGTTGGTCATATTAAGCCTGCTTAGGATCCGGCTGACTGGTGTGAGTTTGACTAATTGTACTTCTTAATAGCGCTATGTGACCAGGTGAAAACAGACCAGGGTACTGTGGAGAAATGTTGGGGTACTAGCCACATCACCCCTTTGAATGCAGAAAAGAAAATAATGCCCTTTTGGCTTAGAGAAAATAAAGGGGCTTCAAACAGCCTTCCAGAATCATTTAAACAAAATCACAGGATTCCTTCCTCAACAAGAATTAGGTGTAAATGTGACTGTACCTTCCTGAACCAGCTCACTTTTATGGCGTATGTGCTGGACAAGGCAGAACCTTCTCAGGGTGTTTTTGGAGGGGCTAGGCTTCATTCTTGGTCAGCCTCTCAGAACTATGGGAGAAAAAGATGATACAGTCAGCGGCTGTGCCCCTCGGGTGGTACAACTCACCTCATCAGAGCCTGGTGGAATAGTGGCTCTGACACCAGAAGTGAATCAACTCCATTGGGCCCGTGAGCAAGGCCCTTAACCTGCAATTGCTCCATCCTGGGTATGACGTTAATCTGCATCTAGCCCTGCAAGAAGGTTCTTCAACTTGCAGGGAAAACCTGGGGGTTGGTGGCAGCATGGTCACTCCAGCCACCATGAAAAGCCTCACACTGTTCCAGTGTTGTACGGAGGTGTCACCCATTGCACGGCTGCACTCGGATCTCAAGCCAGGTGGTTCATTGTGTGGTTAGTGCGGCAACGCACTGTAATCGGCGTATGCTCCCAACCTCTCTCTCCCTCTTAATGTTGTTTTTTTCCTTTCTTTTATTATGGTCTACTCAGATTTTGGTTGCTGCTTCTTTCTTCTTTTTTTTTTATTTATTCAAAGAACTTCTGTAAAAAGCCAAATTTCCTCCTGGGGACAAAAAGATCTATCTATCTATCTAGAAAATAAGGTACAATACTCTGAATACCAGTTAAAGCAATCACCAGTTTTTTATGGCTTATACATCTCCCCCCCACTCTTGTCATGCCATCCATTAATGTCAACCTGCTTACTTCATACCAACAAGAATTAGGTCATGTCTGGTGACCCGTATTTAGAAAGCATTTATCAGTTTTATTGCTTACAGAGATCATTAATTGTCTTATCAGTAACTGCCAGACCCTTGAAACTCCAAAATACAACATACCTATAAAGATATAGATTTGATTACAACTTAAAAAAATAACTAGTATAAACCTATTTAATATACACGAAACCCAGTTCATTATTTATTTTTAAACAATATATATTTTCCTAGTGATAGATTTAAACTTAACAGAGCAGAATAAAAACCCTGAATAGACGTACACAATTTGAGTATCTATCTATCTATCTATCTATCTATCTATCTATCTATCTATCTAT
>JANRMT010062841.1:12447940-12479690 GCA_026402145.1 Polypterus bichir lapradei
TAGTGCCTTTCATATCTATCTATCTATCTATCTATCTATCTATCTATCTATCTATCTATCTATCTATCTATCTATCCTTGTTGCTGTTCTGCTAAAGAAAGAGGGGGAGAAGGACCAGAAGAAGAAATGTTTAACCGTTACACTATCCAAAATTGAATCCAGCAGCACTGAATGATCTGCCACCAAACACAACACGATAACCCAAACTTGGAACATGGCTTGAGGTTTTTTTGCCAGCAAACAGAAAACAAAGAATATTTTGCATAGATTTTCAAGGTACCCTCGGATGATTAGGGAGTGCTGCCTCGGACCTTTATGTGGTTACGCCGCTGATGTCACTCACTGCACACTTGCAGTGAATTCCTCTACTTATGTTGTAGCAGCTCTGCCAAAAAATGGCAGTGCCCATAAAAAAGAAAATGGAAAAAGGTGTGAAAATATTTTTTCTATGTTAAATAATTTTTTTTGCTCACAAAACCATTACAAGATTTGAATTCCGCTTACTTCAAAATCCAAAATTGGTATAAAAGGAACAATGAAAACAAAGCATAAGGTCCACAAAAGATTTAAAACTGACTTCATTCATAACAGCTTCACAGCTGGGGTTAATTAAGATACCCTTGGATGGGCATTCATTATTTACTTCCCATCTGTCTGAGCAACAGAAACCAATTTAAAAACAAAATGTGAAATATATTCTTTTAATTAACAGGTCAAGGAAAGGCTGCAAAAAATGGGTGCCTTGCAGCCTATGAATATCTTCCTAAGGCAAGAGATTGATCGCATGCAAAGAGTTATTGTTCTGGTGAGAAACACGCTAACTGACCTGAAGCTTGCCATTGATGGGACCATCATAATGAGTGAAAATCTACGAGATGCTTTAGACTGCATGTATGATGCCAGGATCCCTGCTCGATGGAAAAAGGTGTGTAAATGAGCTGCCTTCTTTATGGAATGATGATACCAAAGACTAATGCTAAATATTTTGAAGCAATTTATTCCTCGTTATTATGACAAACATCACACGGGGCAATTAAACTTATCCACTGCTGAATACAGTGATCCCTCCTCGAAAATCCGCGAAGTAAAAACCATATGTTTATATGGTTATTTTTATATATTTTAAGCCCTTATAAACTCTCCCACACTCTTATAAACATTTCCCGCACAGTTATACAGCATAAACCCTTTGTATTGTTTTAGATATTAGGTAAGATTAGTTGAAATTATGTATATAAACACACTGTTTATATACAGTAAAACCTAATTATTATTTTAAAGATATCGAGCGTCTCCGATATCACATATGTTACAGCCATTACGACAGACAGGCCACCAGCAATAAATACGTACAATGCAAGAAAAACTGTATACAGTAAAATGTGTGTACAGTGACACTAAATACTCTACATAGAAAATTAATTAGGGTTACTCACCAACAATGACACAACGACTTGTCCGATAACGATGAGTTTAATTTTACTGCACAAGAAAGGAGAGCGTTACAGCTCTTCTAAAGGAGCCTCTTCAGGCGACTGTGTAGCACCGCCGTTGTTCTTCTTCCGGCAGTCTTCAATCCAAAACCCTAAAGCAGATTCCATCTGGACTACCGCCTTATTACGTCCACTTACAACTCGTTTTGCGCCCTGGTTAAAGGACACTGCGGCCGTAGATCTTACAGTTGTGCTTGAAAGTTTGTGAACCCTTTAGAATTTTCTATATTTCTGCATAAATAAGACCTAAAACATCATCAGATTTTCACTCAAGTTCTAAAAGTAGATAAAGAGAAACCAGTTAAACAAATGAGACAAAAATATTATACTTGGTCATTTATTTATTGAGGAAAATGATCGAATATTACATATTTGTGAATGGCAAAAGTATGTGAACCTCTAGGATAATCAGTTAGTTTGAAGGTGAAATTTGAGTCAGGTGTTTTCAATCAATGGGATGCCAATCAGGTGTGAGTGGGCACCCTGTGTTATTTGAAGAACAGGGATCTATCAAAGTCTGCTCTTCACAACACATGTTTGTGAAGTGTATCATCGCACGAACAAAGGAGATTTCTGAGGACCTCACAAAAAGAGTTGTTGATGCTCATCGGGCTGGAAATGGTTTACAAAACCATTTCTAAAGAGTTTGGACTCCACCAATCCACAGTCAGACAGATTGTGTACAAATGGAGTCAAGACCATTGTTACCCTTCCCAGGAGTGGTCGACCAACAAAGATCACTCCAAGAGCGAGGCGTGTAATAGTCGGCGAGGTCACAAAGGACCCCAGGATAACTTCTAAGCAACTGAAGGTTTCTCTCACGTTGGCTTATGTTCATGTTCATGAGTCCACCATCAGGAGAACACTGAACAACAAAAGTGTGCATGGCAGGGTTGCAAGGAGAAAGCCACTGCTCTCCAAAAAAAACCATTGCTGCTCGTCTGCAGTTTGCTAAAGATCACATGGACAAACCAGAAGGCTATTGGAAGAATGTTTTGTGGATCAAAATAGAACTTTTTGGTTTAAATGAAAAGTGTTATGTTTGGAGAAAGGAAAACACTGCATTCCAGCATAAGAACCTTATCCCATCTGTGAAACATGGTGATGGTAATATCATGGTTTGGGCCTGTTTTGCTGCATCTGGGCCAGGACAGCTTGCCTTCATTGATGGAACAATGAACTCTGAATTATATAGAATTCTAAAGGAAAATGTCAGGAGGACATCTGTCCATGAACTGAATCTCAAGAGAAGGTGGGTCATGCAGCAAGCACACAAGTCGTTCTACCAAAGAATGGTTAAAGAAGAATAAAGTGAATGTTTTGGAATGGCCAAGTCAAAGTCCTGACCTTAATCCAATCGAAATGTTGTGGAAGGACCTGAAGCGAGCAGTTCATGTGAGGAAACCCACCAACATCCCAGAGTTGAAGCTCTCTTGTACGGAGGAATGGGTTAAAATTCCTCCAAGCTGTTGTGCAGGAATGATCAAAAGTTACCGGGAACATTTAGTTGCAGTTATTGGGGGGTCACACCAGATACGGAAAGCAAAGGTTCACATACTTTTGCCACTCACAAATATGTAATATTCGATCATTTTCCTTAATAAATAAATGACCAAGTATAATATTTTTGTCTCATTTGTTTAACTGGTTTCTCTTTATCTACTTTTAGGACTTGAGTGAAAATCTGATGATGTTTTAGGTCAAATTTATGCAAAAATATAGAAAATTCTAAAGGGTACACAAACTTTCAAGCACAACTGTATATTCTTTTCCTCCTTTTTAAATAAAAAGAATCATGGACTCATTGATGCCGTAATAGCGTCCTACAGTGGTGTAGCTGTTCCCTTCCTTCAGCATATCCAAAACTTTTACCTTTTCAGCAATCGTTAGCATCTTCCGTTGGCGCTTGGGCACGGCCCCTGAAGCAGTAGCAGGAGCAGATCGTTTTGGAGCCATAACGAAGGGCTTGACTATGCACAAAAATAAACACAAAAAAGCAAAAAAATGAACTCTTTAAACAGCGAAACACGTTGATGCTGAATGAGCGAGACGAGACTTCCTGGTTAACACAGCGGAATCGAATTCGGCGCTGCGTCGCTGAGCCAATCAGCACACAGGAACTTAACTGCGTGCTCTGATTGGGTAACCTCAGCCATCCACCAATAGCGTCCCTTGTATGAAATCAACTGGGCAAACCAACTGAGGAAGCATGTACCAGAAGTAAAAAGACCCATTGTCCGCTGAAACCCACGAAGCAGCGAAAAATCTGCATTATATATTGATATGCTTACATATAAAATCCGTGATAGAGTGAAGCCGCGAAAGTCGAAGCGCGATATAGCAAGGGATTACTGTATCCAAAAGGTAACTTTTCATCGTTTCCAAATATATTTCACATGTAGCTTTGCAAAAGCTGCCAGATATTTTTCCCTTTGTGTATCGGCAGTCATTGAGAATATTCCCCACACTTCACAAAACCTCCTCTAAATATGAGGAAAATTGACCGTGTTAATTTCTCTGTTTCCAGGCGTCTTGGGAATCAAGTACTTTAGGCTTCTGGTTCACCGAACTTCTTGAAAGAAACCGCCAGTTTCACTCTTGGATCTTTGAGGGGCGACCAAACTGTTTCTGGATGACGGGCTTTTTTAATCCGCAAGGCTTTTTAACTGCAATGAGACAGGTACGTGTTATGCCAATGTGTGGTGTTATGCAGTATACCGCTACTGAGAAAGTACCGAAAAAAACAATTTTTTAAACAGTATGTAAACAGCATTAAGCTAATTTTGGAACTAGAAGTTTGTTGCCGCTGTATCATCCTTGCTGTTATTTCCTCCCTGTCCTTCCTCTATCAAGGCGTCATGGCCAGGTAAGGTAGTGAGGGGGTCCACACTGGGTGGGAAGCCGGTTCGTCCATCACAGCTTTAAATTTAATCTTTTTAACTTCAATAAATAAGCTAAACTCTTTTAATATTCATTTGGTTAGATTCTTACCTTTTTCTGGTCTCAAAGGTGTTAGGGTGGGTGTAAACTTAAGTGTTTTATTGAAGGGCTAAGCAGGGTTAGGGATGTCAAGTAGAGGTCTACGAGACAATGACCTGCAACAATAACCAAGACTGTCCAAGCATTAACACCAGGATCAGAGATTTGGGTCTGTAAGGGTGGACCTTAATGTTCCCTAAGATCACCACTGCCTCCTCATCTCACACATAGGAAAGAGAGACAGATAAGTTGGGTATGCCGCCAGGCCTGGATCAACCTGGTGGTTGGCAGGTAAATGGGGAAGTAGAGGGCACAGTGTGGGCAGCAGGGACGTTCCGTGTGAGCTTTCCTGTGGAGTAATGCAAATGATGGTGCAATTCAGTGCATCTTTGTGGAGAAAATATGTAGCATTTTTTAAGAAATGTATTGCACTCCTCAAGGGCAATGTGAAAGAGATGCTTAAATAGAATTGGTTTTATCAGCGTGGTACAGTTGCAGAAAAGAACACAGGCAAAAATGGTGCCATGAACAGGGATATAGGAAAGGGTTTTCCTTGTTTATTATCTAAACAAAAAAAGTTTAAACTCACAAAAACTGTTAACTGAGTTTCACATAAATTTTAGTGTCCATTTCATGAAACTGTTCGCAAATTGAAAATTGCCTGTTTTGCTCATCACTATACATTTCTTTCCATATCCCGATTCCTGTGAGACAAATTCATTAACAAGAAACTTATTTATGGGCCACTGTCTTCATTGCATTCTTCTTTTATTATAGCACTAGCTGTGCTACCTGCCTAAGATGGTGTTTTATCTTGGTAGAGTAATATATATTGCTCTACTTTCCTCTATTGTATTATTAAGATGTAGCCTTAGAATGCCTAATCTCACAGACTTACAACTGTTTATAAGGTATTATTGTATATAACTTATCCCCACCTTCTCTTCTATATCTATAACCTCAGGCAATTAGATGTAGTAAAAAGACAAGCAAGAGTTAAGTTACACATAAAATAATGTATTATTGATAATATTCATTAATAATAACAAAATGCAAAGTACATTTGAATATTGGCAACCATACAACCTGATTAAATGGTGATGTGTAGTTCCAGGTGACACACAGACTTGTAGTTACTTAAAATGTCTCTAGTTAAGGCATCATTTGTGCTCAGCTTTCTTCAGAATGGGCCACAAGCCTGTTCAATATGTCTTGTGAGCTGTGCTCTTCATTTTGTTGTCTTCATCATCACAGGTTAGCAAGAGAGATGCTTCTTTCAGATGTTAGTAAGAGAAAGAGAGTGAGATAAAGGAACCAAATTTATGGGTTTTCTGTCCAACCCCTACAGCCAATAGGACATCATGGTACTTAGAGGCCTCTGAGACAAGCCAATTCCAAACAGCCATACCTCAGACCAATGGGGGAATAGAACATCTTAACACCTACCACCAAACCCCCCGCCAAGACCATATGTTAAGCTAACCTGGCTTTATGTGGGGGATGAGAGAAAGACTTTAGCAAAGAAACACTCGCCAAACTGGTTTAAGACACATCTCCCAAATCCTGTCGTAAAATTACAAAGAGACTTAGTCGTAAGGGGGGGGGGGGGGGGCAAACACGAATGCCTCTCACCAAAGTAACACTAAATTACATTGCTTTGCCTAAATTATAAATAGACATACAAAACAAGTTATATGAAAAATCTTACATCACAACAGATGGGATGAAGTCTAAGTAATCAATGTAAATCTCAACTTTAAAGTTTATAATGAACCATTTACAGGAATGCATTTTGTTATAAATGTAATAATAAAATGCGCTGCATTTGTCATTCTGAACAATGGTGCATCACACACATTTGTATTAATAAAATGCAGTACTAAAAATGTTTGTGATGCGTCGTCTGTTGGAGTGACAGAGAAATAGCAACCAGATACACAGAAACATCCTTTAATTAAGATGAATGATTTGTCAAATTTTATAGGAAATTACACGTGCTAACAAAGGATGGGCATTGGACAGTGTGGTGCTTTGCAATGAAGTCACAAAATGGATGAAAGATGACATCACGCAACCTCCTGCTGAAGGGGTCTATGTCTATGGGTTGTACCTGGAAGGCGCTGGATGGGACAGGAGAAACTGCAAACTCATTGACTCCAAGCCCAAGGTTCTGTTTGAAATGATGCCTGTCATACGGATTTATGCCGAAAACAACAGTGAGTATGCAAAATTTTCCAACATGTTATCAACACTTGTTGCTTCTTCTGTGACATACGGGATTTGAAGTTCTAATATTGCAAGTGTAGGCCTGTGTTTGTAGTACAAAGTCTGACCGATACGCACCATGTCATTTGTGATTAACAAGCTTCATGATTCTTATATCAAGCAACTCTAGTCGAGAAGTTCAACAAGGGGGTGTTTGTGGTTGAGTTTGCAGCAGGCTAATCACCTGGGATTTCTTTCAGGCTGAAGATAGCCTCTCCCGCGTCTAGTGATAGAAGCATATTGGTCTCAGAAAGGGTTGTGGAATTTAAAGTTCAAGTTTACAGTTTGATACAAAGTACGGTGAAATTCTTATTTTGCACAACTGGCCAACATGCGCCATTCCATTGTGCTCAACAATGTTATGGACTAGGAGTCCCATAGTTCCAAAAGTGGCCACTAGAGGGGGAAATACCATCAAATAAACCCCAGATGGTAACATAGAGAGGGGCCTTGTAGAATCTTTTTAAAATAAAAAGGATTTATTCTGCACAAAAAATGCTCTGTAACACAAGAAGCTCTGTGGAGCACAAATGGCAAAAAGGAATTGCCTGAAACCAACAAGTGCAAATAATAAATCCAAAGCAAAACCAAAACAGAGCACAGGTTCAAAAATCCAAGAAATCACAAAAATCCCAGGAATTCATCAGACCCTAGCGTATATAACAATGAACTGCCAGGAACTGTGGGAAGCCCTCAGGGCTTTATAGGGCTGAGGGCAGAACCTGCCGGTGATGGGCATGTGGACCTGCCTGTTGGGGAATCACCTACAAAACACAAGGCACATAACAAAGGCATTGACACAAAGACAATATCAAATACAAAGAGAAATGCAAATGAACATACTGTACATAAAATTAACACAAACAGAAGACAAAAATTTGAACCCTAACCAGGGGAAGTAACCAGGCTGATATATAACAAATATGTTTCATGATTTTTGGTTCAAGCATTCCCAGTAGAAATATACAATAAGCGGATGATTCTTATTGAGCCTACAGCAGGCTGTTATTCTGGTACAAAAACTACAGTGGTGCGTCATACTTCAAACTTAAATCATTTCAGGAGGCCGTTTGAATTCTGAATTGTTCGAAGTCCGCATCAGTTTTCTCTATTAGAAATGACAGAAAGTGAATTAATCCATTCCCAGAGCCTAAACAATACCAATTTCGATGAACTCAGACAGCAAATACACATAATTTAAGGTAAAAAATAACACAATTATAATAATAATTATAATGAATTAAAACATGAAATCAATAAATAAAATATGTAATTACTGTATAATAAAATGAAATGTATGGCAGCATGCATAGACACAGTGGGTTGGTGGTCCTCCTTTTGGGGCTTTGTTTGTCCTTTTGTGTAATGTTGCTGTTCGTCATAATCACATTCTGCTGGGTGAATAACGACTACAACCTCAACGATCTCCTACAAATAGGGCTATGCAGCAAGCAGACTGTTACAGCTGAGTTTCTCTGCTTCTATGACATCCCAGGGGACATAACCAGGTGTTAGGACTCCACGTGGATTACCAGGCGGTGCGGGGACAGGAGGCAGAAGTGGGGCTGCTGGGCTGGCGTGCTGGCAAGGCTATGGAAGCAGCCTCTTCCTAGTATTTTTCTCACCAAAGCATGATCCCTCGCAAACAAGATGCACAAATTGAAGCTGCAGGTTGCAGCGAATAAGATCGTTAAGGACGGTTGCAATCTGCTAATTATAGAGACTGGGCTTCATTCACTCATTTCGAATACAGCTATCGAGTTAACAGGCTGCACAGTACACCGGCAGGACAGGACCAGAGATTCTGGTAAGAGAAAGAGGGGGATTTATGACTATATGTCAACAACACCCGGTGTACTAAAACTAAGACTGTACACAACAGATGAGGGTCGCTGCGTAAGCACCATCTGTTGCTGCATTTTGTTTCACTGTGTGCACATTTTGAACGTAGAAGCATCGATTGAACTCCAGATCATATTTCTCTCGAATTTAGCATTCAAACTCTGGAACATTCGAAGTTAGAATCGTTTGAAGTACAAGGCACCACTGTATAGTGTTGGGTGAAAGGTCAATCGGTTTTTTAGGGGGGAATTTACTATTTACTAGTTGGACTGATCCCTTAATTAAGTTGGGTTAATTGGTTTACCATTTAAATCTAAGTGTAGAAGCTTTAAATGATTTCTTATCTGCAAAGGTTACGTAGTCGCAATAGAGATCCATGGCACCTCAGTAATATTCCAAAATCATTTCCTTTGTTAACGCAGATTCTTCTGATATTTTTACCATCACTGATCTTTGTTGAATAGGATTTGTGTTAACAATTGATGATAATTGTTAGCTTTTTAAATTCTGATGTTGAGTTTCACTGGCCTTTTGTTTCTTTACTTTGTGGAATTAGCCGCATGTTTGGGAATTTTTAGCTCCTTCATAGTCATTCACACGTCATACTTAACGTGCTGCTGTTTCCCTTCCTTGTCTACAGCACGTCAGTAGTGCTGGTCGAAGTCCATTTGGACCCCTTAGGCTTGGTGGATCAACATTACCCTTTGTCGTTCACAACAGGTAGTTGGTATTATTAGACTTTGACAACTGGCGGTGTGGGTTTCAGGAGAATTCAGGGTCCCTACAGTAACATAAATGGCAACCTTTTGTGTATATATAACAGACTTTAAGGAGTGTGTGGCCTTTGGTGTACAGAGTGTGCACGCTTACTTTAATAAGCAGCACATGGCGGCTGATGGCACCCACTCGGTATCGTCAGAGTTTGATGACCAGGTTGGGGTCCTCAGTGCCTATAGCACGTGCCCCGTAACTTTCATTAATGACACCCCTCGAAAAGGGGAATCAGGCTTCTCTGATGAAGGCATTTACTATGTTGATGCGGGTTTGTGTGCACAATATTGATGGCCATTGGTTACACTTGTTCTTCCTGCTTAAAACCTTTCTACCCATTCATAAACTTAACATTGAGAAAATATGTTTTCAGAAAGAGCTACAAATTTATACAATTTCAAAAACTGAAATCTTACATCCATAGAAGTATTCAGATCATTTGCTGTGGCAGTCCAACCTGTGGTCAGGTCCATCCTCTTTGCTTTAATTCTCCTTAAGATGTGTCCAGAACTGGACTGGAGTCTACCTGTGGTAAACTGAATTGACTGGACATCATTTAGAAAGGCACACGTGTACCTGTGTATAGAGAGTCTTACAATCCACACTGCATGTCAGGACAAAATCCAAGCCGTGAAGTCCAAGGAGCACTCTTGTAGACCTCCATGATCAAATTGTGGTGAGGCACAGATCAGGGCAAGGGGATAAAACCATTTCTAAAGCTTTGAGTGTTCCTAAGCCTCAATAACTGTGAAATGGAAGAGGTGTAGAATCACCAGGACTCTTCCTAGAGATGGCTGTCAGACCAACCTGAGTAGCCAGGCAAAACATTTCTTGGTCAAGCCAAAAATCACATGGCCACTCTAGTAGATCTCCAGAAGTCCTCTGCTGAGATTGGAGAACCTTTTGGAAGGATGACAGTTTCAGCAATGTTCCATCAATCAGGGGTTAATGGTAGAGTGGCTAGATGAAAGTCACTCTTGAAGGAAATGCATTTAAAAGACTCTGAAAGCCTGAGGAAGGTGCTCTGGTCTGAAGAGACAAACAAACTCTTTAGGCAGAACTCCAAACAGTATGTCCAAAGAAGACCAGTCACTGCTCATCACTAATACTTCCCTAGTGTGAAGCACAATGTTGCGGAAAACAAAGAAAAAAAAGCCTCATATCATCCCAATAAATGAAATCCAAAGACATCCTTCATTTACATCAGGGGTCCTCAATCACGGTCCTGGAGGGCTGCAGTGGCTACGGGTTTTCATTCCAGCCAGTGTCCTAATTAGAACTCAGTCCTTGCTGATAATGATAGTTGGTGTTTAACTCTATGCCTTGTTAGTGTCTTTATTCATCAAATACAAATTATAGTTACTTTGTAGATCAGAGGTCCTCAGTTACAGTCCTGGAGGTCTGCTATGGCTGCAGGTTTTCACTTTAACCAATTTCTTAATTAGAACCCTTTTATTTACTACTAAAGCAATACGTTTTTTGGGCTTAATTTGAGTTTGCTTGCCTGCTACCATTCAGAACCCTTAATTGCCTATTTTAGATTTTAGCACCCGCATTTAAGTTTTAATTATTGCCTGTTTTCTTAATCAGACATTAGTTAATAATGAGATGCAGATAACCAATAAACCAGCAGCTCTCCAGCTAATGTGCTTACCATGAAGTGTTTAGAAATGAATGAGAGGGGAATTGGAAGGACCATTAAGTTTAAATCTATTCTGGTCCACAAAACACATGGATAATGTTCTCACAGAAGGAAACTCTACAGTGCAATTCAAATTGCTCTTGGATGAATGCAGGCATTAACAAGTCAAATAGTTCAATACCAAGTTTCATTATCAGCATGGACTGTCTTCTAATTGGGAAACTACTGCAACCACAGCGGCCCTCCAGGACTGTGATTGAGGACCCCTGATTTACACCAACCAGTGGAGGCTCACCATGTGAGCAGCAAGGCTCTCCATAGCAAGTCTGCTTAGTCTTAGGTCGGGGATATACTTAATGATACGCGATGCATTAGCTTGCAAGCAGTGTACTGTCTATACTTATGTGCATACTTGAAGTAAATATGGAGGATTCCACCAGGTGTCAGTGTGAGAAATCATCACATGGAGAAAACAATGTCCGGTTTCACTATGTTGTAAGTTGAGGGAAGAAAGATATTAAAAATAAAAATTGTTTGCAGCAACACAGAATGTCGAGATGGTATGTGATACCTTTAAATGTATCACGTCATTATGATGGGGAATATGCGATGCTTGTATTGCCTATGTGAGAACTGGATGAAGAAAAGCACCATGAAGACTTCTGCATATCAGCATTTAAATTTGATGATTTGCTTCACCGCATCGAATCATTCATCATACATCAAAGCATGTAGATTGATCCTGTTAGAGCTGCAATGTGGGCTTGCTGTCACATGTTGATAGTAAAGAACAATGCTGACATCCCGAACCACAACTTGCACAAACACACCATCCATATTTCTGCTGGCACTGCAACTCAGTCTTGTTTTGTGTTAATTTCTGAGGACGTGGTCAGAAGATGCGTCAAAAGAACACTGGGAACATGGGATGACCATGATGCGTGTGTGTAAGCGTTCTGAGCATGAAGTATAAACTGTCCCTTAAGAGAACAGATTCAGTTATCACTTAGGATCATTTGCATATAGTAGCTAGTAAACATTCAATCCTACCAATGAGCACTCAGATAAATGGTACATACTATAGCAATACCAAGAGCCATTAAGTAACATCTGAAGGTCCCTAAAGGTTAATCATTAAAAATCTCATCTAAGCATTTGGTTTACAGAGTAAGATGGACTGACACCCTGTTCAGGCTTTTTTCCGGCCTTATGACTTACTAGCTGGGATAGGCACAACAGACCCCATGTAAGACGCGCCCCACCTCCAATTCAATCCCGTTCAGGATTAGACAGGTTAGAAAATACCTGACTGACTGACTTACTTCTTCTTTGGGCTGCTCCCGTTAGGGGTTGCCACAGTGGATCATCTTCTTCCATATCTTTCTGTCCTCATCATCTTGCTCTGTCACACCTATCACCTGCATGTCCTCTCTCACCACATCCATAAACCTTCTCTTAGGCCTTCCTCTTTTCCTCTTGCCTGGCAGCTCTATCCTTAACATCCTTTTCACATTATACTCAGCATTTCTCCTCTGCATATGTCCAAACCAACGCAATCTCGCCTCTCTGACTTTGTCTCCCAACTGTCCAACCTGAGCTGACCCTCTAATGTCCTCGTTTCTAATCCTGTCCATCCTCGTCACACCCAATGCAAATCTTAGCATCTTTAACTCTGCCACCTCCAGCTCTGTCTCCAGCTTTCTGGTAAGTGCCACTGTCTCCAGCCCATATAACATAACTGGTCTCACTACCGTCCTGTAGACCTTCCCTTTCACTCTTGCTGATACCTGTCTGTCACAAATCACTCCTGACACTCTTCTCCACCCATTCCACCCTGCCTGCACTCTCTTTTTCACCTCTCTTCCACACTCAGTTACTCTGGACTGTTGATCCCAAGTATTTAAACTCATCCACCTTTGCCAACTCTACTCCCTCATCCTCACCATTCCACTGACCTCCCTCTCATTCACACATGTATTCTGTCTTGTTCCTACTGACCTTCATTCCTCTCCTCTCATATCTCCACCTCTCCAGGGTCTCCTCATCCTGCTCCCTACTCTCGCTACAGATCACAATGTCATCAGCAAACATCATAGTCCACGGGGACTCCTGTCTAATCGCATCTGTCAAACTGTCCATCACCATTGCAAATAAGAAAGGGCTCAGAGCCGATCCCTGATGTTATCCCACCTCCACCTTGAATGCATCCGTCATTCCTACCACAGACCTCACCACTGTCACACTTCCCTCGTACATATCCTGTACAACTCTTACATACTTCTCTGCCACTCCAGACTTCCTCATACAATAACACAACTCCTCTCGAGGCAACCTGTCATATGCTTTCTCCAGGTCCACAAAGACGCAATGCAACTCCTTCTGGCCTTCTCTATACTTCTCCATCAACATCCTCAGAGTAAACATTGCATCTGTAGTGCTCTTTCTTGGCATGAAACCATCCTGCTGCTCACTAATCATCACCTCCCTTCTTAACCGAGCTTCCACTACTCTTTCTGATAACTTCATGCTGTGGCTCATCAATTTTATCCTCCTGTAGTTACTACAGCTCTGCACATCCCCTTTATTCTTAAATATCGGCACCAGTACACTTCTTCTCCACTCCTCAGGCATCCTCTCACTATCCAATATTCCATTAAACAATCTGGTTAAAAACTCTACCATCTCTCATAAACACCTCCATGCTTCCACAGGTATGTCATCTGGACCAACAGCCTTCCCATTCTTCATCCTCTTCATAGCTGTCCTTACTTCCTCTGTGTTAATCTGTTGCACTTCCTGATTCACTATCTCCACATCATCCAACCTTCTCTCTCTCTCATTCTCTTCATTCATCAGCCTCTCAAAGTACTCCTTCCATCTGTTCAACTCCCTCTCCTCGCTTGTGAGTTCATTTCCATCTTTATCCTTTATCACCCTAACCTGCTGCACATCTTCTTCTTTGTAAACTGTTATCACAGACTAAAGCACAAAGGTTAGGTATGTTCTCATTTCCTAATATAAAGAGTATGGGTTAAAATAAAGTCAGGAGGCCCTTGTTTAAGAGGCAGGCAGTTTCAAGCACCTTTTACCTTTTCCCCTTATACTAGTGATGGCAGGGTCATGTTCGGTGGGTGCTTTATAGCAGCAGGGACAGGAAGACAGGTCAAAATTAAGGAGAAGATGAAAGAAAGCGTGGCAGGGTTAAAAATGCTGCTTATCCAATGCAAAACTAATTTAACATTAACATTCCCTAGCAACCATAACTCAAATTGGATTGAGTGTGTATTGCTATGTTACAAATATAATTTGAAATTCTTGTTAATTCTGAGGGCGGCACGGTGGCGCAGTGGTATCGCTGCTGCCTCGCAGTTAGGAGACCTGGGTTCGCTTCCCGGGTCCTCCCTGTGTGGAGTTTGCATGTTAATAATAATAATACATTTTATTTATAATACACTTTATATTTGAAACAAATCTCAAAGTGCTACAAAATTAAATTCGACCCGAAAGCTCTGATAAAAAGATAAGTTTTAAGACCAGATTTGAAAGCATCAACAGTCTGTGTTCTCCCCGTGTCTGCGTGGGCTTCCTCCGGGCGCTCCGGTTTCCTCCCATAGTCCAAAGACATGCAGGTTAGGTGGATTGGCGATTCTAAATTGGCCCTAGTGTGTGCTTGGTGTGTGGGTGTGTTTGTGTGTGTCCTGCGGTGGGTTGGCACCCTGCCCGGGATTGGTTCCTGCCTTGTGCCCTGTGTTGGCTGGGATTGACTCCAGCAGACCCCCGTGACCCTGTGTTTGGGTTCAGCGGGTTGGATAATGGATGGATGGATGCATGGATGTTAATTCTGATTGATTTGAATAAAAATAATTTTTTTTTGTTACACTTCTCTGTCATTCACAGGTACAAGAGATCCTCGCTTGTACTCCTGTCCAATATACAAAAAGCCCGTGCGGACGGATCTGAATTACATCGCGGCTGTGGACCTTCGAACGGTGCAAATGCCGGAACACTGGATCCTACGGGGCGTCGCTCTGCTTTGCGATGTGAAGTAACCATATTCATTGTGCATGCGTACTTTGTATTGTTATGATTATGAAACACTGTTTAGTTTGATATATCTTATGAAAAATAAAATGGCAGATTATGACTTTGGTTGATCAATTAAAGTTCTTTAGTATGAAATGCAAATATACTCCATTATGGCCTAATTTAAGAAACTGTAATATACAAATTGAAGCTTTTCATATTTTGAATCTGTACAGTACATATTACTGTATGTTTTGGAATAAAAAAACACTATTTTTGCTGTATACTGTGTAAAGATATCTAAACGTGAATAGTAGCAAATTAAACATGAATTATAAGGATTACAAATGTTTACCTGATGAAGATGCCGTGAATAAACCTTTTTTTTTTTAAATAGACTGTTTCATGTATATTTTTTTTTGTATATATATTCTCCTTTCTGGTCATTTGAGGGAATGACAGTCTGATACTGTGACAAATTTTTTTTGGGGTGCCAACATGGCCATCCCTGCACAATGGCGTTTGAAAAGAAACAAAACTGCTGCCATCGTGCGGGTGGCATGGTGGCGCAATGGTAGCGCTGCTGCCTCGCAGTTAGGAGACCTGGGTTCGCTTCCTGAGTCCTCCCTGCATGGAGTTTGCATGTTCTCCCCGTGTCTGCGTGGGTTTCCTCCGGGCGCTCCGGTTTCCTCCCACAGTCCAAAGACATGCAGGTTAGGTGGACTGGCGATTCTAAATTGGCCCTAGTGTGTGCTTGGTGTGTGGGTGTGTTTGTGTGTGTCCTGCGGTGGGTTGGCACCCTGCCCAGGATTGGTTCCTGCCTTGTGCCCTGTGTTGGCTGGGATTGGCTCCAGCAGACCCCCGTGACCCTGTGTTCGGATTCAGCGGGTTGGATAATGGATGGATGGATGTTGCCATCGTATCACTCCGGCTAGCTTCGTCTGAATGACTTTGTCGCCTTGTGTTGCTCCTCTGCTTAGGTCACTTTGAACCAGAAGTGACTCCTCCTTTCCGGGGCAGTTTCACTTTCATGGCCCAGGGACCAGAAGGGGAGGAATCATTTACCCTCACTAGGCGATCTCTCTGCACTGTGGAGGGAGAAAAAGAAGACAAGACATTTAGTGGCAGTGCCCCCTTTCGGTTCAGGGTGGTGGAACCAGGGCTGTGGAGTCGGTAGATAAATCCTTCGACTCCAACTCCTTAGTTTCTGGTACTTCTGACTCTGACTCCCTGACTCCTCTGTATTTAATATGCTAATGTATTTTCCATGTTGATTAAAGGAAGGCAACATCCACGTCATTTACGAGCGTAACCACAGAACTACCGGCTAGGAAGCTGACTCTCTACTGTATTGGCCAGTTTAAACAAAAGACAAGAACCCCTGAACACACATCAGGCCATAGCACACACCTCCACCTTCATCATTACACGTGTTTACACTCAAATGAACTTGTTAAACACATTATATCTGAAATAAAATGAAAACACTTTTTGTAACGCACCATAATCCAGATTACAATATGTGAATGTCAGGTTGTATAATAGCTCAACTGAACTTCACACTAGTAGTAACTTCACACTGGGCTTTATTCTTACATCAGAGAAGTACTTAATTATGACTATTGTTTGTGAAAGGGGACATTTGAACTTGCTGTATTTTTTTTTCATTACAATTTAAATTTATTAGGAGTCGGAGTTGGTACATTTTTGCAGACTCCGACTCCAGATACCCAAAATTGTCTTAGACTCCTTGACTCTGACTCCGACTCCACAGCCCTGGGTGGAACATACCTAGGAGGAACTCATAGGGTGACCCTCTGACGTGCATGTGTGACACCTTGTTTAAGGATTTGAAAAGAAATGCCACTTTCATGAAAGGAACCCACACTTTCATCCTGCAGCTCTGCCCCCTCATGTTTGGTTTCCCTATTTTTTAATGGAATAATTGTTCTTTTTCTTTGCATTGAGGAAGCTTCAGAAAAACAAAGTTTGCATATGGTGTTTACTAATTTGGAGAATGCTCATGATAGAATGTCACGTCAAAATGCCTGGAGGTGCATGACAGAGAAAGGAGGACCAGAGAAGTGTGTGAGGATTGTCCAGGATACACATGAGGAAGTGAGGACTCAGGTTAAAAGAGCAGTGTTGGGGTAATAGACAAGATCTCAGTCTCAGTCAGACAAGATCTGCACCAGGGAACTTCTACATGTCCTTAACTCTTTGATCTGGTTGTTGATGTATTGCGTCATGGGGTAGACCACCAATCCCTCCGGTACAGGCTTTTTGCTGATGACATTGTGTTGTGTAGCACTAGAAAGGAGGAAGTGGAGAGGAAGTTGGAAGAATGGAGAAAGGCTTTGGAAGATAGAAGGCTGAAGAAAAATAGGAAGAAGAAGACAGAATTGATGAGGCTTAATGATGATCAGAATTCAGAAGTTAGCCTGCAGGGTGCGCTACTGAAAAGAGTGGAGACATTTAAGTATCTAAGATCAGTGGTAGCCCAAGATGGATAACCCACAGAGTGCAGTGGAAGAAGATATCAGGAGTATTGTGCAGCAAAGGTTAAAGGTAAGGTTTATAAGACAGTAGTAAGATTGTCAATGATGTATGGAGCGGAGACAAGGACAGTAAAGGATAAGGAGAAGATGTTGGATGTGGCAGACATGAGAAGGTTGAGATGGATGTGTGGAGTTACAAAAAAATGACAGAATAAGAAATGAGACAATCACAGGTGCAACAAAAGTAGGGGAAATATAGAAGAAAGTATAGGAAAGTAGGTTCACGTGGTATGGACATGTGATGAAGAGATTTGACATTGAATATGTGGGCAAAATAGTGATGGGAATGGAAGTCCAGGGGAAGAGAAAGCTAGGGAGACCAAAGTGGATAGATAAATTAAAAGAAGATCTGATGGAAAGAGGCTTAACTGGAGAGGAGGTACAGGACCAAGCTGTATGGAGAAGATTGACCATGAACATCGACCCCACATACAAGTGGGAAAAGATGAAGAGGAAGAATTGTTCCTGTCCAGGTCTTTCTGATGCGTCCTGAATTAATTTTGTAACATTATTAATTCTACACCAATTAAACCTGCTCAAGCGATGGTCTAAGTTAGTATGAAACTTTGTTCCCCATCTCTGACTCCAAGAAGCACACTGCAACTGTTAGCCCTTACCTCTGGAACACACTGCAATAGTGCTAAACCCGAATGTTAGTCCCATTATTGTAAATTTCAGATCAGCACAGGATCATCTCCAGTTAATTACACACTGCCACTGACCCAGTGTGTCTTTTGTTATGTTTCCTGTATGTTGTGGGTGGTTCTCCAAGAGGCGGGACCACCTGTCCTCTACCAAGGGACTCCCTCAACCCTGTAGAAGCTGAGAAGTCCCATGCAGCTCACTGAATGCATGTAGTGGTGTGGGTGACTTTGTGTTTAATACTGTACTTTTGTGATCTTTTGGCACTCTTTTGGACCATTTGTTCGGATTTTGTATTGGGATTTTTTTGCTACTGGATTCCATATTTCAGGCAATTTCTTTTGTGCTTACCCGGAGCACTTCCAGACCATTTTTGTAATACATCCATCCATCCATCCATTATCCAACTCACTATATTCCAACTACAGGGTCACGGGGGTCTGCTGGAGCCAATCCCAGCCCAGAGGGGACTGGGCAGTCTCATGGTCTGGAATCCCTACAGATTTTATTTTTTTCTCCAGCCGTCTGGAGTTTTTTTTTGTTTTTTCTGTCCCCCCTGGCCATTGGACCTTACTCTTATTCGATGTTAATTAATGTTGATTAATTTTGTTTTCTTATTGTGTCTTTTATTTTTCTATTCTTTATTATGTAAAGCACTTTGAGCTACTGTTTGTATGAAAATGTGCTATATAAATAAATGTTGTTGTTGTTGAACACAGGGCACAAGGCAGGAAACAAACCCTGGGCAGGGCGCCAGCCCACCGCAGGACACACACACACCAATACATATTTTTATTTAAAAAAATCATTTGTTTCCCCTGTGTAACACAAGCCAAAGACTGCTGGCCCCTTTCTCTAGTTGGGGGGTGTTTTGCTATATTTTTGGAACTTAATGTTAAGGTACTCCCAGATTCATCTTTCACTGCCTCTCACAGACACGTCGAACTTGCTCTCTATTGCAGAGCTCCATTATTGTTGCTGTCAGATTTGCATATAATCGCCAACATCCTTTGTTTTTCTTATTTAAATATCATGAGCGGACAGAAGAGGCGGGGCCTCTGAAACAAACCCATAAGTGATATCAGCATTCATGGTTGGACCCGTCCTCTGGCCTGTAGGTGAAATATAGGACAAAGTTTGTTTACTGCACTTCTCCAGGGGTTTTTGTTGTCGTGCTTGACTTAATAGTGCGGAAGGACACTTTATTTACTGCCACAAATCCTCATTGGAGGATCATCTATCCAGACTCATCAGACGTATGTAAGACTACTTTGGGATGAGAGGGGGCACTGTCACTAACAGTATCATCTCCTTCTTCCTCCACAGTGCTGAGAAGTTGTCCAATAAGGGCAACTGACCCTGCCCTTTCTGGTCTGAACCATGCAAAGCCTGGACATGCATGGGAGAAAGCATCCCATTTTGGTTCAGCCACAAGCCAAGCCAGACCTGCTCATCAGAGCAATTCAAATAGTGCCTGGAAGCCTGTTATTTAATTTGTTTCTGTTATTCTGCGCCATTCTGTGCCTGTTTTATATTTTATTTGAGTTAAAAGGGGCACCCGGGTTGGCACTTCAATATTTCTTGGGACTTGGTCCTTAGCCCCAATCGATCACAATACGTAAACATGTACTCATAATAAAAAATACAAGCTGTAGGCATGTGGTGCACAGTAGGAGTCCATTACAGCGTATGAACGTCTAATAAAACCAGTGCACTCAGGTGTAAGCAGTGGTAAAGCTGCATGGCCTCCAAGGGTGTTTGGAGGGGAGACCGAAAAAAAAATTGAGTGTGTGTGTGTGTGAGGTTGTGATCAGTTGAGGCAGTTTCCTCATTAACACTCTACGGCGCGTAATTAAGGCCCCTGCAACCACAATGGCATAACATGAGCCTGAGTAGCTTACAGGGGGGAGCATGAGAAACCAAGGATCAAGAAAAGAGAGAGGGAGAAGTGAGAGTGTGAGCTAGCGTGGTGGCAAGAAGGCAAAGCGGTCGTCGGCCCCACAACAGAACGAGCAGAATGGCGTTCCAGGAGTGGGTACCTTCAGTTAAGCACCACAGATGAGTGGAGAGCAATCGAGTACTCCAGGGGTCCTGCTGGACCACAGATAGGTGGCAGGATGATGGAGATACCAGTGGACACCAAAGGATGTTGGTTGGGACGAAAGCTGGAGGAGAGGAACCTTCTCTGTTGGCATCTCGGCTCTCCTGCATGACCCAAAGGGTGAGCTGAGGAGACAGAGGGAGAAAGACGCACTGGGCTGGCAAAAGATTGAAGAAAAGAAATCTGATGTCTGCGTAGTTACCCTAATTCTTAATGTATGGAAGGAATTTATTTATTGCTGTTTTTTTATCTCCACAAAGGCACTGATTTTATCGTGGATTATTTATTAACTTTATTTATTAATTGAAGACTGCAAGGCACTGTTAGCACTTTGAAGTGAGGAATAAAAACACTAAGCACAGTTAGCAGCTCTGTGTCCTCATTCGCCCTGGTCCATCCTGAGTATCGATGCCCTGGGGTTCAAGAGGAGTATGCCAGCTGGGGGCACCCTGGGCATCAGAAGGCTCAAGGCCGAAGGCACACTTTACATGAAAGAAGATCAATGTCCACATTAAAACAGCCAGTCTTACTTCAGAAACAGACTTATTAATTTCTTATTAGTTAGTAAAAGACGTTCTTTAAAGTACAAGATTGTCAGTTTGCATGCGTGTACTTGTGTAGATATTTATTAGCAGAAATAAAAATTCTAATTAAATTCAGTGCACACTTTTGTCTGTCTCCTCTATATGCCATTCTGTTTGATCTTAAAATATTTTTTATGTATAAAGATGGAAGTTTTTTTCTTTTTCTATTTTTTACACTGCCAGGCTACCAAAAAAAAACTTTCCCTCATTTAAATTCGGTGTCCTAGATTCTTAAGACATTCTAAAGCAACAATCATCTTCACCCAGCCCAAGAAAATTGAAAATGTAAATTCGGCCTGCTTAATGGAAATGCTTTCATACTGACTAGTGGGCTATTTTTTCATAATTTTTTTTTACAGAATAACTCCATTTAATAAGATGCCTCACTTTGGGCTTTACTTAATTAAAACAACAAGTTTTATTTTTGTTTAACAAGCTCGGTCCTATTGTTATGTGTATACAGTTCAAAAAATTCTTACTTACACGGCACTTGACACTCATGACGGTGGTACAATACGAACACCTGACAAAATAAATAAATAATAATAATACGACATCATGTTGTTAGGAGTCAGATAATTTAACAATTTGTTACAGAGTTAATCATTTTTTGGGGAAATCCATTCTAGCAATCAGAGGGAGCAACTAAGCTCCAAACCTTAGACACAATTGCTGACACACAAGTCTCAGGTTCAAAATGAATGTTTTTATTAATCACAATACCTGTACAGGATTTTGTCTTCACAGTTTCACAATTCCAACCTGAATAAGTCTTCCTTTCATCTCTTTATCCTATATTCCTCCACTCCTTCCAGACGAGATTTAACTGTCCTCCACCCCTGACTCTAATTCTCCTGGGTCATTTATACCAGACCCGGGAGTACTTCTGTGTCCAGCAGGGGGCACATGCTCCCTGGGAATGTGTTCTTTTCAGAAATGCAACTCATAGCTTGAACCTCTTGAACCAGAAGATGACCTTCCAGCAGAGGTGGGTAGTAACAAGTTACATTTACTTGAGTAACTTTTTAAAAAAATTGTACTTCTAAGACTAGTTTTACTGCACCATACTTTTTACTTTTTAGAAACGCTACTCTTACTCCATTACATTGGGCAACACTCGACTCGTTACTTTTTTTCCCATTTACACATTAGATACGCTATATTTTTCCCAGAGAGAAACCACCAGTGGATCTACTGCATGACCGTTCCACCAATCAGACGTAGCAACAATAATCACATGACTCCGTTTCACCAATCAGACGTAGCAACAGTAATCACATGACTCCATTTCACCAATCAGATGTAGCCATGCAGTCACATGACCATACACAAACTTCCTGCGTCTGCAGCCTGTGAGAGACTTTAGTCATGCAGGGCTCCTGTTCACTGCTAAACGGTCACAGCTTCACTGTAAGAACCTTGAGAGCCATCTCATGCTGAAGCTTAACCATCACTTCACTGAGTGAAGAACAAGCTCGTGTTAACCAAACATACACAGACAAAGACTGTCTAGGTAAAGTGAGACTTCTTGTACGTGCACAAGCTGCCTTGTTCTAATGTTATTTTCTATCAGCTGTGCAATTTGAAGAGCATATACAGTATTATACTGTCAGTGTACAGGATGTAGTTGCCAGAGTAAGGCGAAATCAGGCACGGGTAAAACGCGTGTCTAAAGAAATCTCACAGTCCAAAAGTTCATTTTGAAAATATTTAGTGAAAGTTAAAAGCAAATAATCCACATAAGAATAAAAGAAAAAATAGTTACACACATAGAATAAAAGGCAAAAAAAGGAAAAAAATGTATCTTGTCTTAAACTTAGCTTTTCTTGAGAAACTTTAGTTATTTCTGTACTTAAAAGTTCTTTACTTCTTCTTCTCTACTTAAAGATTCTTAGCTTCTTCTTCTGTATGCTTTAAGCATACAGCACAGCACGTGAATTAAGTACTGTTTTCTTACATATTTACTTCACACACTCAAAAGGCCCATAAGCCGATTGGCACATAGGCATGTGCCCAGGCACGGTTTAAAACCATAAGCCTTCCATACCTTACTCAAGGCAAGGCTGTCACTAGCTGAAGATTATTGTTTAGTCAAAGCTGTTAGAAATGGCAGGAATATACCAATACAATTCTATTTACGGGGATTATAGGAACCTCCCATAGACTATGTCATCTAGTAAAATATTCACGAATCTTATAGAACTAGGAAAATGGCTCTTACACAGGAACTTTGTGTTATTTGTGCATCTTTATTTTGTAAAGATGTTATTTATACATTATTTTATATTTTTGTCTGTCTTATTACAACATTTCTAAAAAATAAACCATTTATTATGATCAAACAGTTACTCAGTACTTGAGTAGTCTTTTCACCAAAAACTTTTTTTTTTACTCTTACTTGAGTCATTTTTTGGATGACTACTTTTTACTTCTACAGGCACTCTCCGGGTTACGTACGAGATAGGGACTGTAGGTTTGTACTTAAGTTGAATTTGTATGTAACTCGGAACAGGTGCATTATTTTAATAAATGCTATTGTTGACTGACTGTAACCAAGTGCTGTGCCAATGAATGATGGAGTTTCATTTCTATGTGACCTTTTTATTATTTCTACTTTATTTTCCATGGTAATGGTTTTTCTCTTCTTTACTGTCTCACCAGCACTTGCATCAGATTTGTGTTTCAGAGACATTCTTGAAGGGTGAAGACAAAAGGTTAAGATGAAATCTTCTGCACAGCACTGTCCACGCTATCACAGCAGAAAGTCACCCGTCATCAACACGCCTGATGTACTGACAAGAGACGACTTCCTGCTATGTGCGTAACAGTACAAGCAGACTTGTTATTGAGAATGAATGGGGGCAGTGAGGGGCGGTTCACCACCCGCCCACCACACAGTCACCTCCACTACACTATGCTGCCTGCAGCGTCCGCCCACCGAGAACGAACACGGTGTGACCAAAGGCGGGTAATGAATCGCCCAGCACCGCCCCAATTCAACAGGCAGCCACCTGAGGCACACAACAATGCTACCTCCCGCCGCCCCGTTCACCCTCAATGGCCTCCATTCAGCCACAACTGGGTCACCGCTTGCAGCATCACCAGGCACCCACCAAGAATGAACGGGGCAGACGTGTGTGGTGGGCGGGCAGGCAGTGAAACGCCCCCCTCCACTCCATCCAGCCTGCGTCCAGTCAGGAGCAGTAGCTGCGACTGCGTAGTGGGCGGGCAGCGAATCGCTCCATCAGGCCTCCGTCCTGCACACGAGCGATAGCTGTGGCCCCGGTGACTATGGACTACGGGTCACCACTTGCCACCGGGAGCCGCCCGAGGGACACTACACTGCGCAAGCAGCGAAATCGCCCCCCTCCAGCCTCCGTCCAGCCACCGCTTGCAGCGTCCCCAGGCCGCAGATGACGAAGTGGCAGTTACTGTGGCGCATGCGTCACAGGTGCGGCCCCGTTCGTAAGTCGTAGGTCGGATGTCTGTAACCTGGGGACTACCTGTACTTGAGTAATATTTATCTTTAAGTAAAGCAGCTCTTACTTGAGTACAATTTTTGTGCTACTCTACCCACCTCTGCCTTCCAGGCTCAGAGAAGCCATGCAATACCTCGCATTGCAAGAGGGGGTACCAACGCTAACAAAATCATCTGTTTTCACTTCTATAGCTCAGAGAAGCTGCCTTAGTGAGGTCACCTAAGCCACACCCACCATCAGCTAAGCCACGCCTCTTTTATTCAAGCCCATGACAGAGCTTCCCAACTGAGACCTGCTCAAGACAGCTAATTTATTTGGGTTTAAAGGCTGTAGCGATGCCATTGTAGGAGTAAAGTTGGACAGTTTAACATCTGTAGCAGAGCGACGGGCATTAAGCAAACTCCTGTCAATCATGAATAATCCACTGCATCCACTAAACAGTGTCATCTCCAGGCAGCGGAGTAGCTTCAGTGACAGACTCTATTATGGCTTTTTAACTCTTTCTTTTATCCATTTCTCCCAGGGCTGAATATTTTTTCTAAAAACCTCAGTTTTCTGAAAAGCACTCAAAGTAATAGTTTCTTATGTAAATCAACATGAGTCGTCTATTGCTGTGTGCAGTGCCCTGTCGCTGCATGTTAGCTGTCTCTGGCTGCCAAAGTAGCATCAGTGGCTGTGCAGGAGCAGTGGCGGCAGATCAGCTGATGCCAGTACCTCATTTTCGTTTTAGATCTCCAGATAACTTGCACCAAAATCGTAGTTGGACAAGTCAGTGTCCAAATCAAAATAATAAAATATACACAAAACGTCGTCCACTGAGTATTTTGCTTTACACATTCGCTTGCGCTCTCTCGCCAGATGTCGATGCCATTCTAGACATTGTTTACGCTACTCATGTCAAGTCAACGAGTCTAACCTAGCAAAGAGGGTCTACCTGTAAGGCAGCAGTGAGTTTTATTGATGTTTACAGCTGATTATCACCCTCTACTCATGGATATCGACTTCAATCGACATCCACCCTCGGCCCTGTTTTTCGACAGAAATCGACATTCGCCCTAAAAGAGTTAATATTATTTATTAAAAAAGTTACATTGAGTAATGTTAAACGCAAGACAAAACTTACAAAATTAAAAAGAGGCTATATTTTTATTAAAAGACTAGAAGAAAAAATAGTTTGATCAAATTAGGATATGAGAAAATGGAAACTTTAGCATATTATATTGCAATTTATGTTTAGTCAGAGTCGGTACATTTTTACTCAACTCCAGGAACTCATTAACTGCTTTCGACTCCAACTTCACAATGCATTTACTAAGCTTTTCTGTGCCCCATAGCCTCCAATTATAAAATGGCAGGACTGGCTAAGTCTTTTGTAAAATTTATAGAATCTGCTTAACTTTAGACACCATGTTTATGAAGAAATACCTTTGACCTGAAAAATACCAAACTTCTCCTTTAATTGCAATCCCGGAGCTAGAAAATAACGAAGTTATAACTACAAACATAAAGGCGTCATACATGGAGGCGCTACACAATTGTCTTTCCAAAAAAAGGGTTTAACTCCGCTAAAAAATAACAATTTCCTTACCTCTGTGCTGCTGAATTGCAGAAGCTCTTCTCTGCAAGTTTTTTTAAAAACATTTCAAGGACACCAATTTAATAAGCAGATGTGAGTCTCGTCTACAGCAGCCTCACAATCCAAATCCTTAGAGCATACATGCGGTGAAAGGAAAGCAATTATTACAAGCAATAAGCTTTAAGATTGCCAAGGCAACACCTCACAAAAAAACTTCCTAGACTCTCTGATCATTCTTATCTTCTGCCCATCTTTCTCATATTAATAATTAGCATTTCATCTTGGTTTTGGAAATTGATTTTTTTCCCCTTTGAAATCATTTATTTACAGGTTTGATTGACATTCTGTTTTAGTTTTATATTCACACAAGGTCAACGCACCGATTCCATTGCTTCCTATGGGGATCGGTGGGATGCATTTGCACTGGCTGGGCAACAACCTCAGGGGCCTCACAAAATAGAGCACAGACACTCGACTTACTGGTCTCTGGAAACAATAGAGAGGTTAAGCAACAGAAGAATACTCTTAACACAGGATGCCGAATCAGTAAACGCTCACTTGCCTAGTCATTTGTACTAGCCTGCTATTCTGGTTACAAAACATTTCCCACTTATAGGCACATAGCTGTGCCTATAAATTAAGGGTCATTCTCTAAATCAGGGGTCACCAGCTCCGGTCCTGGAGGACCACCGTGGCTGCAGATTTTCATTCTAATTCTTTCTTAATGAGTGTCCTGTTTTTGCTGCTAATTAACCTCTTTTGAACTAATTTTAATTGCCTTGCTCTTAAAGACTCAGACCCCTTAATTGTTTCTTTTTCCTTAATTAGCAGCCAAACAATAACGAAATACAACATGAGTCAAAACAAACATAAAGGCGTCATACATAGAGGAGCTACACAATTGTCTTTCCAAATTGGTGTCCATCATACAATATCTGAAAATAAAGAAAGATGAAGGTGTCAGGAACGTTGGTCTGCTCAGGTCCCCAAAACATTTTAACAGAGCTCTTAAAAAAGAGAAAATGAACAAATTCGGAAATGCCTGCTATTGTATAATGCGAGCAGCAACAAGCCACGAAATTAAAGAACGGGTTTAATTAATGACAAGAATCAGGCACCTCATTAAGCAGCTGGTTGGAGTGAAATTGGTTGGAGCTTGAGGCCCTGACTTAGTTGGTCTCCTGTTGGCTCACTCACTTCACATTTCACTTCTGCTTGGGTGCCATTTAAGAAAAGAAGTGAAGCAATTCAGAGGAACGATTTAGAAATCCTAAAAAAGAAATTAAATTTAAGCAAATTCACAAGAAGTTAATTAGCAGCACAAATGGGGCACTCGTTAAAAAAAAGGGTTAGAATGAAAACCTGCAGCCACGGTGGTCCTCCAGGAACCGAATTGGTGACCCCTGCTCTAAATAATTCTAAAATAAAAACAGACTGAAATAAAACAGACAAATTACATATTATATTTAGCATGCTATAAAAGCTGGATTTTCCAACAGCATTACAGGGAAGTTATGACCACACGACTGGATGACTTCACGTATGGATTATGCAACACAAGTAACATGACATGTTTTTCATGGACATTTTGATGTTGTTTGCTGTTGACCAACATTGATAAGCATTGACTTTTATTGCATCAGAAACTTTATCTCTGTTCTGCATAACAACATGACTTTAAAAACTCACGGGCCACTTTATTAGGTACACCTGATCAACTGCTTGTTAACACAACTCTGATCAGCCAATCACATGTCAGCAGCTCAATGCATTTCGGCCTGTAGACAGTGTCAACACGACCTGCATGGTTGCTGGTGCCAGACAGGCTGGTCTGAGTATTTCACAAACTGCTGATCTGCTGTAATTTTCACACACAATCATCTCTAGGGTTTACAGAGAATTATCTGAACACTGAACATATCAGTGAGCGGCAGCTGTCTGGGTGAAAATGTCTTGTTGATGCCAGAGGTCAGAGGAGAATGGCCAGACTGGTTTGAGCTGATAGAAAGGCAACAGTAATTCAAATCACCACTTGTTACATCCGAGGTATGCAGAAGAGCATCTCTGAGCACACGACATGTCAAACCTTGAAGCAGGTAGGGGGCTACAGCAGCAGGAGACCACACAGGGTGACACTCCTGTCAGCTAAGAACAGGAAACTGAGGCTACATTTCACATGGGCTCACCAACATTGGGCAACAGAAGGAACTAAAAAAACATTGCCTGGTCTGACGAGTCTCGATTTCTTCTATGACTTTCGCATGGTAAGGTCAGAGATTGGCGTCAGCAACATGAAAGCATGGATCCATCCTGCCTTGTATGAATGGTTCAGGCTGGTGCTGGTGGTGTAATGGTGTGGGGGATATTTTCTTGGCACACTTTGGGCCCCTCAGTACCAAATGGGCATTGTTTAAATGCCACAGCCAGTATTGTTGCTGAACATGTCCATACCTTGCTTGGCCAGGATGCCACCGAAACGGAAGGAACTGGGGGAGAGAGTGTGCTCAAGGCATTATTTTCCACAGATTAGCAGATGGCAGCCCACCTGGGTTGCAATGGCACCACAGATTCCCACAGGGCATGCTGGGAATTGAAGTTTGGTGGCTTAGGACTGTTGGCTTCCAGAGGTGCTGCAGGGACTCCTAAGCCCTATGTCACAGGGATCCCACCCTACCCCGGAAGTGCTTCCAGACCAGTCCTACAGGACACTGGAAGTACTCCTAGGAATTACAAAAAAGGAGCCAGCTGCCACTGCTCTAGGAGCCAGAGTCTGGAGGAAAGAGGAGGAGGAAGGAAGAAGAGAGAAAGAGTGTTAATTGTGTTTATTGTGCTGTGCTTGCTGGTGGGAAACAATTAAGGAAGTGTTTCCCACAAAATAAAAGCCTTGTGTGTTGCTGGACTTGTGCCTTGTGTCTATCGCTGTCAGGTATGGGAAGCTGCAACACCCCCTGCAGGCCACACCATATTAAAATATGGGGGTTTTCGCAGTTTTTTAAAACGATCCACAGTGTCACCCTGGCGAATTTCTATTGGTAAAGTATTCCAGATTTTGGGTGTATAACAGCAAAATGCCATCTCACCACTTTTTTTAAGTTTGGCTCTTGGAATTATAAGCACACCTCCATTCGAAGATATAAGGTTACTACTTGCGGTGTAGGGGGACAAGCATTCCTAAACATATGATGGAGCAAGATTATTTAAGGCTTTCTAAACCATTAGTAGTATTTCAAAGTCAATTCTGTAACAACGCTAAAACTGGTGAGATGTGCTCAAATTTTCTTTTCCTAGATAAGTTTCTGGCTGCTAAATTCTGCTCTAATTGAATCCGATTTATGTCTGTCCTAGTAGTTCTGTTAGGAGTGCATTATGGTAATCCAATCGACTAAAAACAAAAGCATGAACTCATTTTTCAGCATCTTGCAAAGTTATAGGAGGTCTAACTTTTGACGTATTCTTTAAGTGAAAAAATGCAGTCCTAGTAATCGGGTTAATATGTGATTTAAAGTTTAGGTCAGAGTCCACGATTAACCCTTAAATTCTTTACCTCCACTTTGACTTTTAAACATAAGGAATCAAGTTTATTTCTAATGCCCTCTCTATACCTATGTTTGCCAATTGCTAAGATTTTTTAGTTTAAAAAGGTTTCTGCTCATCCATTCGGAAATACATGAAAGACATTGGATCAGAGAGCCAAGAGCGTCAGGGTCATGCCATCTGCATAGCTGTGGCAGCTCACGTTGTGCTTTGAGATAGTCTGACCTAATGGAAGCATGCAGACTGAGAAAAGCAGCAGACCAACGATAGATCCTTGTGGTACACTATACACTATATCGGGGTCACAAAAGTACATTCACCACAACTAACAAAGAATTTTCTACCTGTTAAGTAAGACTGAAACCAATTTAAGACACTGCCAGAGAGGCCCACCCATTGTCTAAGGTGATTTATAAGAATACTGTGGTCTATGGTGTCAAATGCAGCACTCAAGTCTAAGAGAACAGGAATAGATATATGGCCTCTGTCCGCATTAACCCACAAATCATTTACTGGTTTAACCGTCGCAGTTACTGTACTGTGATTTATTCTAAAACCTGACTGAAACTTATCCAGAATAAAATGCTTATTCAAGTAATCATTAAGCAGCTTAATAATTGCCTTTTGTAGAATTTTACTTAAGAGAGGCAGGTTAGAAATTATACTAAAGTTATAAAAAAAAGAGGAGTCTGGATTATTTTTCTTGAGTAGGGGTTTAAAAACTGCAGTCTTAAGACAGCCAGGGAAGACCGCCCCGTATCTAATGATGTGTTTACTATGCCAAGTACACCATCAATGAGCACATCAGAGACTTGTCTGAAAATGCCTGTTAGTATTGTGTCAAGGGTGCAGGTGGAGGGTTTCATTTGAGAAATTATTTGATGTAATTCTGGTAGATCTATTCCAGTGAAAGAATTCAACTCACTTAAAGGGGAATGCTGGGATTCAATCAGAGTAACTTTGGGAGGATGTACTATAGTATGGCATGTGAATACCACAGGGGTTGGATGGGCATCCCGGTCAGAAAAAAGGATGGTTCCTTACCCAGACCAGAGGAGAGAGGAAGGAGACAGATCCAGAAGTGATGGCTGGAGTGGATGGATGGACAGCCCAATGGATGATGTCACTAGGGACACTGTATTCCCACAGGACACTAGATGGCAGCAGCCCTGGATATCAGTGCCCAGTATGGAGCCAGTAGGGCATGCTGGGAAGCGTAGTCTGGCAACACAGCACTGCTGGGGTCCATGGGTGCCAGAACGGGGCACTGCAGGGAGATGCACTCCCTAATAAATGGGACTTCTGTATGACCCGGAAGTGCTTCCATCGGGCAGTAGCCCTGGCACTAGAAGTACTCCCGGGTCCTAAATAAAAGGGACCTCACTCCCTTATCCAGGCGAGTCGGAACTGGTAGGACTTAGAGCAACACTCAACTGGAGGAGGGCAGTGCGGTGGTGAGAAGAGAGTATTGTGGAGAGAGAGAAAGAAAACCTGTGTTTGTGCGTCTGAAATTTTTACAAGTACTGTATTGTGTGGAATACAAGTTCCATTATTTGAAACCGGGACTCTTTGGTGTGTTTGTGTTTGACGTTTGGGGCTTGCTAATGAGAAAGAATATTTAGAATTAAGGTGCATCAGTCTTTCCAAATAATAAAAGTATGATGCTAATAGAACTATAAGAAGCGTGACACTTATGTATTAAATAAGAATATTCTCAGCTAACTGAACAAATGTAATCTAATGCAGATGCTAAAGCTATAAGAATGTAATTTCTTTATAACTAATGTAATGTACTGAACTAACCTTTATGTAATCCTTGATATTATATGAGCAATGTGCGTGCAAAGAAAGTATAAGGAAATGAGCATTGTCTAAAACCGCTGAGTTGCATACACCCTATAACCGTTAGGAAAAAAACTTTCTGTAACTGGACTTATGTACATGCAAGCTAGCAGAAGTGTATTTCCTAAAACTGTGAAAATGCTGACAACTATTTATCTGTAAAAAACAAATTCAGGATGTGGATAGGGACTATAGCAATCCACGTAATAAACTCAAGATAAACTGCTACATTTCCTCTTTTTTCTTTCTTGTCAACGAACTTGAGTATTAAAAGGAAGTCTCTTCTTCCTGCTGGCAGACTGACGGTCTGTAGCACACTGGAACGTGACAGGGTCTGCAGCCTCTCTGCCACCAAGAATAAAGAAATTGCTTTTTACTTTAAATTGGTTTTTGTCTCCCGTTGTTTTCGACTTCCAGCG
>JANRMT010062841.1:12479700-12493222 GCA_026402145.1 Polypterus bichir lapradei
TCTCGAAATTAAAACAGTGTAAAGATTATGAATGTTAAGGACTTGAGTTAAATACACTCTATAGGAAACGGAGAAGTCTCTGAGGCTTAAAAGCAAAATAAAGGAAGGAAGTGGGAAGAATAAATAACCGAACATTTTCTGATCGGGAAAAAGCATTGTTGTGGGAGGGCAAGTCTCTTTGACTCACCAAGAATAAAGAAATTGCTTTTTACTTTAAATTGTTTTTTGTCTCCCGTTGTTTTCGACTTCCAGCGACCACAGTTTTTTGGTGGCCCGTACGGGGACAGAGACGGCCAAGCGACTCCTTGAGCGGGATCGTCCAGAGGACCAGTGAAAGGAAAGATTCCGGCCAGATCGGAAGGACCAGCTCCAGAAAAAGTTAGGACTGGCCTGCCTCTGGCAAGTCCTGCATGGGGAGTTCTTATCCTCCTCTGATTTTCCCTGAAAGTCGAGTGAACTGGGAACTTCCAGATGGGAGGGAAAATTTCTTGGTGAGTAGGCCGAGGGAGTCCGACTGGGAAAAAGAAACCAGGCAGTGAGTGGACCGGAATGTATAGATAACCTCTCGAAATTAAAACAGTGTAAAGATTATAAATGTTAAGGACTTGAGTTAAATACACTCTATAGGAAACGGAGAAGTCTCTGAGGCTTAAAAGCAAAATAAAGGAAGGAAGTGGGAAGAATAAATAACCGAACATTTTGTGATCGGGAAAAAGCACTGTTGTGGGAGGGCAAGTCTCTTTGACTCACCAAGAATAAAGAAATTGCTTTTTACTTTTTATTGGTGTCCACCTTCTGTTGTTCCCGATTTTCAGCGATCACACTAATGGCCTACTTCTATTACAGGCACTATATTTTTATCAAAGCATAACCTTATATTTTAGAAAAAGCAAATGCAGAAACAACAACTTATTTTTTGTATTGCACTCTTAATTGAGTGCAGATGCAGAGCTCTATGAACAATTCTCATTTAGTTAGAATAATGCATTATACTACTTAGTAAATACACAATTGGTACACATAAAAATATGTATTTGTTAAAACATAAAGTAGCAACTGATTAATTAAAAATGAAAACCAATGTGTCCGTTAATGAACTTTTTAGGGCAGATATTGACTTTTGTAAACAGGAGAGTTGAGGGTGGTAATCAATTGTACAAAACTTGCCATTATATTTTAGTTTGACTCTCGTTGCTAGAAAGAAAGTTAGCTTCGTTGGTCTGACCGAGATACCCTGCGGTCGTGTGAGCAGTGAAAAGCAAACAACAGCAAAAATGGCATTGACATCTGGTGAGAGTGCGAAGCGAATGCGCAAAGCAAAATACTCTGTGGACAATGATTTGCATATTATCGATGTATTGGACTCTGACTATTCAGACTCCAATTTTGATGCAAGTAATCTGCAGATCGAGATCGAAAATAAAAGTGAGGTACCGGCATCAGATGATCAGCCCCCAGCTGATCGTGGTACTGAACACAATTGACTAGCTGATGTGTCTACAGAAATGTTCGGGTGGGAGGAGCACCGCTTATAATGACAAGAGGTGCAAACTTGCTTGCTGCTGCTGCTGCTCCTGCCCCCTGCCATGCGAAGACAGCCTGGCAGCCAACCTGCCGACCGACTGAGATCAAACCACAAGAGACGGTAAACTGGCAGCCACAGCAACAGATGTTTTATGTTGGTTTAGGAGTGAAACTATTGCTCTGTGTGCTTCTCAGAAAACTATGTTTATGGGAAAAAAATATTCAGCCCTCAAAAAGATAATTGATGAACTATGGTCAGTTGACAGCAGAGGAGACAAGAATAAAAAAAGAGAAAGTCACTGTTCTGGAGACCTCGGCAAACTGGTTGCTTCACACCCGCTCCTGGGCTCTGGGCTGAGAATCTTCCCATTGACTATTGTACACCTGTAAATCACTACTAAATGCGACAGAGAAAAGCCACGATGAAACAGAATAAAATACGATTTGTTAGTAATTTTCATAATTTCTGGATGGTGGACATTTATTCAAGTCCATTTTATGATGAGGTAGTTAAACTTTTAGGCCTTCATGCCAATACAGCTTTCTGATCATTTTTTTTTGTGGTAATTTTAAATCAACATTGACCTATCAACTTTGAATCATCTTTATAACGTTATTGAATACCGCCACTGCAACTGTGTCCTGCAATAATACAAAGACCTGTGGTGATGTCTGTGAATCCCATTCCCAATGATGCAATCTACTATAGATGCTTTCTGCATTCTGTGGGCTCAACTATTTTGCAACCTATTCAGTTTATTACTGTGAGATTAAATATACAGTATATTTGTAAAACCACAGAAGCATTCATGGGAGGGAGAAATGTTAAGAAATCCAATCAGACATAAAAAGAACAAATTCTTCACTAAAGAATGTCAAGGAAGTGTAGATGATGGATGGGACAGGGAGCAATGACAAAAGAGTCAACATTTAAAAACACTAGGGGGCTTTGCCCCCTGCTCGCTTTGCTTGACTGGGGGTGCGCTACGCACCAGCCACTTCGCGTCTCTGCCTCTCGCGTTATGAAGAGGGGGGCTGAACGCACCCCAAGGAGACGCGGTTGCTCCTCCGAAACCCCCTCTTAAACGGTGATACAATGGGAAACAAGTACATTTTTTTTTTACCTCCTCCATGCTTGGTCAGCTGGCTTGCTGCTGCTGCTGCTTGTGTCGTGCTGCGTGATCTGCATGTTGCGCTGCGCTTCGATCATTTAAGAGCCTGTACAGCAGCTGTCCTCCTTGTCTCGTGGGACGTTAAAGCGTCTCCGAGAAAATCACGTCTCGACCCAAGATTTTTTTATATAATAGAGAGATATAAATTTTTGCTTTCTTTCCTTATTAAACAAATACTAGCTGTGCTACCCACCTAAGATTTTTTTTTTGTTTATTTCACCTTATACAATTTCTTGTATTAGGAATTTGTTAGTTTTCGCATACCCCTTGGGGTCAGAGTGCAGGGTCAGCCATTGTACAGCACCCCTGGAGCAATTGAAGATTAAGGGCCTTGCTCGATGGCCCAGCAGAGTAGGATCTCTTTTGCCAGTGAGGGGGATTCGAACCGGCAACCTTTGGGATACCAGCGCAGATCCTTAGCCTCAGAGCCACCACTCCAGGCTGGAATCTAAGTAATCAACAGAAAATCAACATCAAGAAATCAGCATTAACATTTGCAGTAAACCATGCAATTCATATGTCTCTGTTACATTGTATTTGGTATGGGAGTCGTAAAAGTAGTGTTAATGCTTGTGATGCTATATCTGTTGGAAAGATAAATGCAATGCATTTTATTACTACTACTACTACTAATCCTTCTATATAAAAGCGGTCGGGATTGTCCTTCCGTCCCGTGAGTGCTACGCAGGCGCAGAGTTTCACACACGCCCCGTCCATTTTGCAATGCACGATGGGATTTGTAGTTTCGTTTTTCCAGGTAAAAGATGATTTTCTACTCCAGACTGTGCGAGTAGCACGGAGTTTCACACACGCCCCGTCCATTTTGCAATGCACGATAAGATTTGTAGCTTCGTTTTTCCAGGTAAAAGATGATTTTCTACTCCAGACTGTGCGATATCTTCTTCTTCTTTCTTACTATATAAAAGCGGTCGGGATTGTCCTTCCATCCCGTGAGTGGAAAGCGTAGCGGTTTTCCGCTTATCACAGACTTACTACTTGCAGCTTGCGGTACGAAGCGACATGATGTGAGCAGAGTTCTGGTGCTCCCATCGTTCCCTTTCTTTTGTGCGCGATGCGCTGGAAAAATAGACAAAATTATGCCTCTGGAAATAATTAATGTTGATGGAGTACAAATGCCTCACTGCGTAGTAAATATCAGGGGGGTTCAAAAGGGCGACCTCAATATAGAAAAAAAGTTTAAATTTCATCACAAAAATAACAGAAACTACGAGTATTAAAGTAATACCGCTCAAATGCAATATAACCAAATTAATGAGTTTGTATAAAATATCAAATTGATCTACATATTGAATTGCCTTAAGAAGTGGTCAACTTAAAAGTCGGTCGCCTTAAAAGGCGGGTCAGCCTAGTCTTATATATAAATGTCTACACATGGAAGTGTGTGTGTCTGTCTGTCCGGCCCGGAAGTGAAAGCTGTAGTCGGGTAATGGATCCACCTCAGAGGAAAGAAACTTGCTTAGCCGCTAATACACAAGCGAGGCGAGTACGTCGGCAAAACGGTATCCCCTTTACTTTTCCTTCCGCCATTAATACACAAGCGAGGTGAGCACGTTGGCAAAACGAAACCTCAGAAGAAAGACAAAGTCGCTTAGCCACTAATGCACAAGCGACACGAGCACATCGGCAACACAAAACCTCCTAGGAGAGAGACTCCCAGAGTAGTTCCTTTCAATTACCTGACATCTGTACATTTCAATTTTTTTTCTGACGATTTCAATAGCTCCTAGGACCATGGGCTTTTTACAGCACAGGCTTACACAGCTAGTAATAATAATTCTCTACATTTATATAGTGCTTTTCACACTACTCAAAACACTTTATATAGAGAGTGGGGTGACACTTCAACCACCACCATTGTGCAGCATACACTCGGATGATGAAACGGCAGCCATTACTGCTCCAGTATACTCACCACACATTAGTTATTAGGTGGTTATAGGTTGAGAGGGATAGTTAGCCAGTTAGAAACAGGAGGTGATTAGGGGGCCAGAATGACTCTGCTGTGGAGGGCAATTTAGCCTGTATATTGGGACACACCTTACTCTTCACAAAGGATGCCCAGGGATCTTTAACGACCGCAGAGATTATTCAAACCAAAGTTTTACGTCTCATCGGAATAACAGGAGTACAGCCACATACAAAGTTTTTGCGATGTGCCATCTTTAGGAATGACAGAGACATGGCAACCAGACGGACACACTCAGACATTTTTATTAATGTGGACACCCGGACAACAGCAGGTATGTCTGCTAATCTTTAATAATCCACAATGATATGACATGTTCATGAGTTGTGAACACATCACATTATATTAAGTCCATAAAGTAAAATATGAGCAAAGTATTTCTAGTAAAATATTTATGTGTATGTAGGTCTATTTCATTCATGAAAGTTTTATCTCCAACTCAACTCGAAACGCTCTGGTTCTTCTGACTGTTTTTCTGCTCCTACAAACTTCTACTTTTGTTCCCTTCACCCCCTCTCCTCAGTCGTGGGGGTCAATGTCAACAGCTCTACCAAGTTATTAAAATGACATCTCCGCTACTGTCAAGCTCTATTTTTATCATACAAAACTTTCCTCTGCTCCTCTGGCGCACAAACACACTGTCATGCCTTTATTACCTCTCAAGCAGACCACTGCAATTCAGTTTTTAATGGGGGCTTCCTGCTCAAAGGATCAACTCACTGCAACAAATTCAACATGCTGCTGCCAGAGTTCTGACAGGAACAAAACCTAATGAGCACATTTCGACTCACCCAGCACCATCATACCGACTACTGGTACGGTATTAGAAAACTGTGTTCAAAACTTTTCTGCTTGCTCATAAGCAGATTCTCGGTCATCGTGATGTGCACCCCTCCACCTGCCAGACAAGTGAGAGACACCCATGCTGTCCTCCAAACATTTTCAAAGTCTCATTTTGCAACAGTTGGTGAGCACTCATTCAGCTGCAGTTTATGGCTAATAACGCTCTTGGAATCCTCTTCTTAAGCCTGTTTGTGAAGCTCCATTAGCAGACTCATTCAAATCCCACCTCTTTCTTATCCTTTAAATCTCCTGGACAGGAAATGTCTTCTGTGGAAGACCGGGGCACATACAGCCGCCCTAACCCAACACAGCCAGGCAGAGGCTCGAACTGCCACACAGCACACCTTTATTTACAGCCAGGGAAGCGTTTCTTCTTCGCTCCCCCAAAGTAAAACACAGTCCTTTCTTCAACTGCCAATTCACAGTCCTTCCTTCTCCACTCCTCCCTTGCAAGCTTCGCTGCTCTTCTTCTTCCTGACCCTGGCTCCTTGAATGGAGTGAGGCTGCTCTTTTTATGATGGCCCTGGGAGTGTTCCGGGTGGCTCATTAATCGGACCTGGAATCACTCCCAGGTGTGGTGAGAGCCCAGTGTAGGGCTCTGCAGCTCCCCATAGTGGTCCCCATGGAACCCAACAGGGCTGTGCCAAACTCCAAGTCCCAGCATGCCCTGTGGGAATCCATGGCGCCACAACCGCCCAGGAGAGCTGACCTCTAGCGTCCCGGGAAAGGTATTGTGCTGCTGATGCTCTCTCCCCGAGTCCTTCCAGGTAATGGCAGTGGCCGCCCGTCACACTTCTTATTCCACTGTTTTAGATCAAATGTACTAACCACAATTCTGTCATAATGTCATCTATTCCACCTTACTATTCAGTTATCCTTTACTCATGAAAACTTATGTTCATAACGGTAATATTATTCACCTTCACATAAGAAGTGACTGTGTATCCATATGTTCATCCAATTGCTATGCCTCTGTCAATCCAGCAGGTGGCGCATCACAAACTGTTTTACTAATAAAATGCATTGCATTTGCAATAGAGTGTAATTGCAGGCCACAGTACCTATGAGGTCAGTTACGTTATGCACCAACATCATAAAATGGTCACAACAACCATCAGTTACACTATGGTGAAGATTAGGGTTGTGTGAGGGATTTCTGACTCACAGGGCATTTTGTGACTGGTGCTGTGGGCATTACCTGACCTATGCCATAGGTATTGCAGGCTGCTTTTAAACACATCTCTGCATTTGTCATTCTAGTAGAGGATGCATCACAAACATTAACATTACGAATCCCATACCAAATGGCATATGACAGAGACATATGAATTGCATGGTGTACTGCACTTAGTCAATGGGTGAGCCTCTCTGGCAATGTCTTAAATTGGTTTGAATCCTGTTGGTTTGAATTTCTACCTGGCAGGTAGAAAATTCTTTGTTAGTTGTGGTAATTATAACTCAAAGACACATGATATTCTATATGGTGTTCCATTAGGCTCTATCCTGGGTCCGCTGCTCTTTTCAATCTACATGCTTCCATTAGGTCAGATTATCTCGGGGCATAATGTGAGCTACCACAGCTATGCTGATGACACACAGCTGCATTTATCAGTAGCACCTGATGACCCCAACTCTGTTGTTTCACTAACATAGTGTCTTACTTGTGTTTCTAAATGGATGAATAGTAATATTCTCAAGTTAAATAAAGAGAAAACAGAGATTTTAGTGATTGGCAATAATGGATCTAATGAGGTTATTAGAAATAAACTTGATGCATTAGGATTAAAAGTCAAGACGGAGGTAAAGAATTTAGGGGTAACTCTTGACTGTGACCTGAATTTTAAATTGCATATTAATCAGATCACTAGGACAGCATTTTTTCACTTAAGAAATATAGCAAAGGTTAGACCTCTTATAACATTGAAAGATGCTGAGAAATTAGTTCACGCTTTTGTTTTCAGTCGACTAGATTACTGTAACGCACTCCTCTCAAGACTACCCAAAAAAGACATCAATTGTTTGCAACTAGTGCAGAATGGAGCTGCTAGAATTCTAACTAGGAAAAGAAAATCCGAGCACATTTCTCCAGTTTTGATGTCACTACACTGGTTACCTGTGTCATTCAGGATTGACTTTAAAATACTGCTTATGGTTTATAAAGCCTTAAATAATCTCGCTCCATTTTATATATCGGAATGTCTGACACCTTATATTTCAAATCATAACCTTAGATCTTCAAATGAGTGTCTGCTTAGAATTCCAAGAGTTAAACTTAAAAGAAGTGGTGAGGCGGGTGGCCTTCTGCTGTTATGCACCTCAAATCTGGAATAGCCTGCCAATAGGAATTCACCAGGCTGATACGGTGGAGCACTTTAAAACACTGCTAACACCCCATTACTGTAACATGGCCTTCTCATAACCTCACTTCAATTTAATCCTGATACTCTGTATATTCATTTAATTATCATTATTATTCATGGTGGCTCCAAAATCCGTACTAACCCCTACTTTCTCTTCTGTTCTTTTCCCAGTTTTCTGTGGTGGCAACCTGCACCACCACCACCTGATCAAAGCACCGTGATGTCCCTACATTGATGGATTAAAGGCCAGAAGTCCACATGACCATCATCATCAAGTCCTTCCATGACAACCCTAAATACAATGATGACTGATCATTTATGATAGGTAGAATGCCCAGAGGGGGCTGGGAGGTCTCATGGTCTGGAACCCCTGCAGATTTTATTTTTTCTCCATCCATCTGGATGTTTTTTTTTTGTTTTCTGTCTTCCCTGGCCATTGGACCTTACTTTTATTCTATGTTAATGAGTTTTGTCTAATTTTTCTTATTTAGTTTGTCTTTTTTTTCTTTTTCTTCATCATGTAAAGTACTTTGAGCTACCTTATTTGTATGAAAATGTGCTATATAAATAAATGTTGTTGTTGCACACGTCACTACTGAGGTCTACCTTGATTATTTCGTTTCCTACCTAGCTTAGACGGGTAGCACAGCTAGTCCTAAATAAACTGAATGAAATATCAACTAAATTATGTTCCCCAGGAGCAAAGTTTTGCAATGAAATTCGGTATTTGGTTTTACTTCATGTAAAAGGGAAATCTGTGCAAAATTATACGGAAATAAGTTCAGCGGTGTGGATTTGCATTCTGGAGAAGCTCACAAACACACTCAGCATTATACACTCACCTAAAGGATTATTAGGAACACCATACTAATACGGTGTTTGACCCCCTTTCGCCTTCAGAACTGCCTTAATTCTACGTGGCATTGATTCAACAAGGTAGAAATGTTGGCCCATATTGATAGGATAGCATCTTGCAGTTGATGGAGATTTGTGGGATGCACATCCAGGGCACGAAGCTCCCGTTCCACCACATCCTAAAGATGCTCTATTGGGTTGAGATCTGCTGACTGTGGGGGCCATTTTAGTACAGTGAACTCATTGTCATGTTCAAGAAACCAATTTGAAATGATTCGAGCTTTGTGACATGGTGCATTATCCTGCTGGAAGTAGCCACCAGAGGATGGGTACATGGTGGTCATGAAGGGATGGACATGGTCAGAAACAATGCTCAGGTAGCCCGTGGCATTTAAACGATGCCCAATTGGCACTAAGGGGCCTAAAGTGTGCCAAGAAAACATCCCCCACACCATTACACCACCACCACCAGCCTGCACAGTGGTAACAAGGCATGATGGATCCATGTTCTCATTCTGTTTACGCCAAATTCTGACTCTACCATTTGAATGTCTCAACAGAAATCGAGACTCATCAGACCAGGCAACATTTTTCCAGTCTTCAACTGTCCAATTTTGGTGAGCTCGTGCAAATTGTAGCCTCTTTTTCCTATTTGTAGTGGAGATGAGTGGTACCCGGTGGGGTCTTCTGCTGTTGTAGCCCATCCGCCTCAAGGTTGTGCGTGTTGTGGCTTCACAAATGCTTTGCTGCATACCTCGGTTGTAACGAGTGGTTATTTCAGTCAAAGTTGCTCTCTTATCAGCTTGAATCAGTCGGCCCATTCTCCTCTGACCTCTAGCATCAACAAGGCATTTTCGCCCACAGGACTGCCGCATACTGGATGTTTTTCCCTTTTCACACCATTCTTTGTAAACCCTAGAAATGGTTGTGCATGAAAATCCCAGTAACTGAGCAGATTGTGAAATACTCAGACCGGCCCGTCTGGCACCAACAACCATGCCACACTCAAAATTACTTAAATCACCTTTCTTTCCCATTCTGACATTCAGTTTGGAGTTCAGGAGATTGTCTTGACCAGGACCACACCCCTAAATGCATTGAAGCAACTGCCATGTGATTGGTTGATTAGAAAATTGCATTAATGAGAAATTGAACAGGTGTTCCTAATAATCCTTTAGGTGAGTGTACAGTACTCAGCTTAAATGAGTACCACTCAAAAGATTTTTCAGAAAATTATCTGTAGAATCAACACTTTTTATGGGATCTTTTACCATAAAACAGTCCAGCAAATCTGATTTATTGGTCGCAAATGAGATTTAAGGTCACAGGGCAAAAATGAGCACACTCCCCAGTGAAGGTCTTAGGAATAACACTTGATAAAATGATAATTAACAGGAATTTAATAACAGATTAATCTAATAAATCATCACACAGGTCCCATGTTAACCAGATAACTGACAATTTAGGGGGGTATTTCACAAGTAAAATCCCCTCCCATTCATTGCTGACAATATTGGCACCGCATGGAAGAGAAATGTCACAAGACTTGAGAAACTTGAGAAGTCATTTCTTTATTTATTAAAATAATGTACCTGTTTCAACTTACATACAAATTCAACTAACGTACAAACCTACAGTCCCTATCTCGTACGTAACCCGGGGACTGCCTGTATTTGTATATTTTGGTGATGGACAAAATCTACTAAATAACAAAGAAAATGCTAAACTGCAGTTCAATACTGTTTTTATAAAAGAAGATATCAGTTATTTGGAATAAAAGTGAAAATAATGTAAACTTTTGACTATATTTTTTTTCCTTTGAGTGCAGATTATCTAAAAGGTGCTGCTTTGCTGCAAGAAGTCAGCGACCAGGGGACATGATGAAATCAGAGATTTAAAGAGAATTTACTCAGGTGTTTGCAAAGTATGCTCATATATTGACAGCTCACTTTGTCTTCATCTATGGTTTCTGGAATCCAGGCATGGCACAGTTTGCACTGAATTATTTTATTATTGAAAACTAAAGTTACAGTTCTGTAGGAGATCAAGGATGAGGTCAAACAGGTTTTTATTTTGTTTGGAAAGTAGATGAGACAACTGGCATTTCTTGTCTTGTACCACTGGATATTGGGGGTGTAATTCAGAGGGTTTTATTGGTGTCTCTGATGTATCAGGAGGAGGGTGAGATGTAAAAACAGTGATAAGGTGACAAGATAATAAAAGTACTTGTTCACGTTAAGGAGTAAACTATAGATGGAGATTATGTTTTTTGTTACTATGTATTTTCTTTCCATTTAATACTAATTTTCATTTTAGTAATATTGATTTACAGTTAACTGTAACAGAGGAATAGTCTTGGCATAATTATGTAATGTTAAAAAATTATGCACTTCTGAAATTCTGTAAACTTCAAGACATGTTAGGCAACAGGAAATGGTGTTTATTCTGTTGAGACATACAATTATGGTATTCCACAACATTGTCTTCATTCTGGCTACAAGTTAAAAATCATGCTGCATAAAATAAAAGTGTTCATACATACTGTAGCCTTTAAGTCACGGCGATGTGCTACGACGTGTTGTTAAGGTCCACCTGGTATTTTGTTTAATTAAACTAAATTTGCTGTTTTGTCTTAAGATATGTTAAACCATGAATATTTAAGTGCTTGTGCAGCAGATGGGTTAGGGTTAGACTTTTTTATAGTCTGACATGAACAGCAATTATAGACAAACATTTTTTGTCAAATTTGTGAATATTTCAATGATCTTTAAGTGACATCCAAATGCCCCTATGAACTTAAAATTACAAAATAAAAGAGATCCCTCGTGTTCAGGATACAATTTTAAGAAATTCTGTCTCTTCTACCCTTTGTGAGCCAATGGCTACCGAAAGGTCTGTCGACGTCACTGTTTAAAGATACCCTTTAACGGAACACGGAGTATCGTCAATCTCAAACTCGTATAGCTTTCTGCATGTTTGTTAGCAAGTAATCTATTAATAAGGCACGTCCTGACCCCGATACTTATAATTACCATATAGGAAGCAGAATTTTATATAGGTTATTTCATTGTCATAATAGAAAAGAAAACCTGTTATTTGAGAAGAAAACAGCATCACACGCTCCTTGCGAAGCTCCTCTTCTAAACTGCAGCCTCCGAACACCGCGGCTCGTCTACCTTTCTGCCAATAAATCGCTTGCCGGTTCCAAAAGCCAATGACGTTTAAGACAGAGGGCGGGACTTCGCGGGAGCGCGCGTCTCTTGGCAACCAAGGGACGCGGCGTCCATAATTGGCGCGAGCACAGAAGCAGCATTTCATTTGTTTGTTGTATTTTTCTTTATACTTCTCAAGATGGAACAAACGACGTCGGAGACACACATGCTTGATAATGCGCCGATCTCATCGCTGTCATCGTTTAGCTACATTCCTCCCGGACGGAAATATTCGAAAGACCTTAGTTATTTCAATACTGAAGGAAAGGTAAGCACAAGTGAGTAACGCGCGTTATTTCTGTGAAGTAACTTGATCTTCTCCCGGAGTCGTAAACTCCAATTTAGGGGCGCGGAGGGTCGGAAATAGTTATGGAGAAGGTTGTGTCCATTCATATTCCTACAATAGGACCAATTAATAATAATAATTATTATTATTATTATTTGCATTTATATAGCGTTTTTCTCACTACTCAAAGCGCTCTGCAATTGCAGGTTAAGGGCCTGGCTCAAGGGCCCAACAGAGCAGAGTTCCTTTTGGCATTTACGGGATTCGAACCGGCAGCCTTCTGAGATATGTCAGTTCACAACATTTGGGATGTGGGAGAAAACCTATAAAAAAACACAATGGGAGTACATGCAAACGTCACACAGACAATGATGAGGTGCTGGGAAGCCCACCACTGCACATCTGTGTCATAGTAATAATTCATTACATTCATATAGCACTTTTCTCAGTACTCAAAGCGCTATCCACACAGGAAGGAACCGGGAAGCGAACCCACAACCTTCCACAGTCTCCTTACTACAAAGCAGCAGCACTAGCACTGCGCCACCTGTGATCTGTGTGTGAAGCAGTTCATTGGCAGTGCTAAATTGTTCTATGCATTTATTTATTTATTTATTTATTTATTGATCTTCTGTTTAAACTCAAATTCCCACCTTGGGACAAATAAGGTGCTCTCTAAGTTCATTGTAGCAATTAATTCAAGGCACGGTGACCAGATTTTTAAATTCTTGTCCTGTCCTTCTGAAGTAGTGGTATAACTATGCTAAGTGTCATGTTCTCTTGTTAGATATTTTAATATTGGCAACTATGACAGTCGCTATGACAAAGGCTCCATTTTTACATATTACATTTTTTATCATCCAGCGTGGGTTTCACATATGAAGTTTACCATTTCAGTCAGATCACACAAGATCAAACATTATAAACATACATCTCCCTTTTTCCAAAACAAGTGACCTCTATTAAAATTACCTGGCTGCATGGCATTGGCTGCAAAAGTACATATCCAGAACGTTCTCAAACTGCTAAAACAAACAAATAAAACTAATGGGGGGTTAGCATTATATAGCCACCAATGATCCTAACAGCATGCTTCATATATAATAAACATAGGCACATAAGATGAATAATAAACTGACATCTGACAAAAGATAGGCATGTAACACGGGAACATTTTTGTCATGGCATAATTTAAATGCTTCAAACTTTTATTGACCAAAAAAAAAAACAAACAAAATCTTAGCTTGCATTAAACATTGTTCAACTTACACACAGATTTCTTT
>JANRMT010062841.1:12518642-12535938 GCA_026402145.1 Polypterus bichir lapradei
AAAAAGTCATCTTTTTTTGTTTACTCATGTATTCACCGGGCTATACCGAATTTGCCTTGAATCAGTTTGTGTTTTATACAGCCGTGTACAGATTTACAGCCAAACAACTTGAGGCCATTCGTGCTTACAGATGAGGGCCAAAGGAAAACAACAGGGTGAACGGTGTTTTAGACATTGCCAAAACTAGCCACTAGAGGCCGCCAAGGCTGTACACCCCTTGTTTGTCACTTACGTGCTGCGGCACTGCCAGCTACATCATGACACACTCTGCACAGAAGCAGGGAGAGAAGCAATGGTGGTACCGCTGAGGTAGCAGACTCTCTTTGGTCTTCCTTCCTGTACTGATGCTGCAACCACAAACTAGCAATAAGTAAAATATATATATACTAGCAAAATACCCACATTTCACAGCGGAGAAGTAGTGTGTTAAAGAAGTTATGAAATAGAAAAGGAAACATTTTGAAAATAACGTAACATGATTGTCAATGTAATTGTTTTGTGACTGTTCTGAGTGTTGCTGTCATCTAGGATTTGATTATCATTATTTCTTTCAATCACGTTCGTATTTGGAGGATGTGTTGTGTTCAAGTTACATTCCGTGTTTGTCAACCGTTGTAAAGATAACAGGATTCATTCATCGAAGTGTTCACTACCCAAATCGGTACTCGTGAATCTAAGATGTTTAACAGGCATTCCCGGTATTAAGTTGTGGATTTGCTTGCGAATATTTAGCGGCAGCGTGTCTATGAACTTAATTCATATTCTTTTGCTGCCTTCTCAATTGTGTAATGTGTTTTTTGTTCAGCGCTGTTTGGAGCTCTTGCTTGTTGTCTGCGTACTGTGTTCACAGTCAGTTCATGTGAGTCGCTCAGAGTACAAGCATTGAAGGTTCTCAGCTGTGCTATCTCGTGCGATCTTGCGATGTCCGCGGCTTTATTTAATGTTAGCTCAGACCCGGCACTTAAAAGTTTCTGTCGCACTTTCGCTGAGTTTGTGCCAAACACTAGTCTATCCCTGACCATCTCATCTTCGTTTGCATAAGCACAGTCCTTCAACAGCAATTTTAACTCCGTTATAAAGTGATCAAAAGTCTCGTTTATACCCTGCGTCTTCTCATTAAACTTGTATCTCGCAAATATTGTATTCGTCTTAGGCATGACAAACGACTCAAAACGGTCATAGTAAGTTTTCAGTACCTTGGCTTCCTCCTGGGTGAGATTCAATGTGTTAAAAATGTCTCTTCCTTTTTCCCCAGTCCACAGGAGCAGGTAGCTGCATTTCTCACTCTCGTCTTTGCCTTTTAGCGGGCCAGAAAACTGTCTATTGGATTGCTGCTGACGGACGGGCTTATATGGGCAGAAACTCAATTACGTGGGAGGCGTGGGTATGGGGGGCGCAATATAGGCAGGCATCCAACTACGTGGGAGGCGTGGTGATGGGGGATGCAACTCTGCCTCACACGGCGACCGAGCTGCAGGCTATGGCCGTATATATGTACGTAAGTAGGATTCAGTTATGACCGTTATGCGTAGAATTTCAAAATGAAACCTGCTTAACTTTTGTAAGGAAGCTGTAAGGAATGAGCCTGCCAAATTTCAGCCTTCTACCTACACGGGAAGTTGGAGAATTAGTGATGAGTGAGTCAGTCAGTGAGTCAGTCTGTCAGTCAGTGAGGGCTTTGCGTTTTATTAGTATAGATATATATATATATATTGTGGAGGACGGCCAGCAGCTCATCCCAGCTGGGACGCCCCTGTGATGGAAGGATGGGGGAAAGGCAGCTTTTCCTGGACAGCTGCCTCCCCTAAAACACTAGATGACAGCTCCCCTGGAGTCTGGTTTCTCAGCCCTGTTGGGTACCGTGGGTGCCGCCAGGGGGAGCTGTGAAAGGACCTGGGGAGTCATGCTTCCCTTGCAGTCCAGAAGTGCTTGGAAGTCATGAGGACTGAAGCCCCACAGTACGTTTGGGCTGATTTAAAGAGTTCAGATTCTCCATCTGACCCGGAAGTGCTAGCAAGTCACAGGGACGGAAGAGTAGAAGTACTTCCGGGTCAAGGACTATATAAAAGACAGCTGGAGACCCAGCAAGCGAGCCTTAGACGGGAGGAGGTGGACAGAGCTTGCTGGGAGGAGTGGTGGAGAGGAGAGAATATTGTGTTTATTGTGGCTGTGGTGCTTTGGAGGCACTGGAAAAGAAGAAATAATTAAAAGAAAACTTCTTGGTGCTTTTAACTTGTGTCCAGAGTGTCTGTCTGTTGGGTTTAACACTAGAATTACCAGAGCCTTTGATCTGGCCCTTACATACAAAGGATGGTGCACGTGCCCAAAATATTAACATTTATATGTTACTTACATACAAGGCAGATCGAATGTTATTTACCCATTTACCTTTATTTATTTACTTACTTCCTACAGTCACAAGTAGAGTGCAGAGATTCCCATGTACATATACAAAGTACAGCGATGGCAAAAGTGCATTTTTGATCCGATGTAGAATCGTTGTCATGATTTGAGTTTACCTCTGTTATAGTGCGTCTATGTGAAAACAGCAGTGTCAAATGTGGAGGAGTTGGGATCGTGAACGCGGCTGAAAGGATAAAACTGAATAAAAAAAAAAAACAAAGCTAACCTTTACAAGTATCATAAATTACACTAGCTGTTACAGACTGGAATCAAAAGTATGTTTTTATTCTAAAATAGTAAGAATACGGGCAGCTCACTTCTCAAAACGGACTCGTTGGGGATCGAACCCGTGAAGCTTTGATTACCAGTCAATAGTTCATACCGTTGCACCACCAAAGCTGTCGTAGTAAATGTGTGTTAATGTCGCACCCTAACGTGGGTTCGTTTTCTGCAGTTATATTTTTGAATGGAAGTGCACTTGTTCTGTTATATTTGTACTTTTTGTGAAAGTGTTTCTTTGATACTTTGGACTTCAGGCTTCACGCATTATACACTTCATGTCTACATTTTGTCAATTATTACTAAAACATGAAAACGTTTCTGTTTTAAGGATGTGTTTACATAGATCGTTGTAGACACGGAACACACATGAAATGCAAGTGTTCCAGATAACGATAATAGTATTTACAAAAGGGGTTATTTTGCTTGACTTCTCACTCTATACAACTCTAAGCAGCTGACACGCAGGTAAACAGACTTGAGCTGAGAAAACTGTGCGGGGTGGCTGATGTGATAGCAGGCTGCTTGCTGTTTGCTGCTTATCAACACATTTACAGGACAAAAGACGCTGACGGAGAGGTGCCAAACGATTTAAGGTGGGACGGATCTACGAGTTTTTTCGTAGGCTCTGGTAATTCTAGTGTTAAGGGGCAACAGTGACCCTTAGCGTTCTTACAATATATATACAGTGTCAGTCAAAAGTTTCAGAACACCTCAGTTTTTATGGAAAGGCAATTCATTAATGTTTCATGAAATCAAGGCATAGAAGAAATAAATAATGGCAAATAAAAAGATAAGTCAAGGAATCATTAAGTGTACAAAAAGGTATTCAAATTTTTCATTCATCCAAGTTGCCTGCACCTTTTGCTCATGTAACAGACAAACTGAGGTAGCTCTTTTGATTCACAATGCCAGTCACTCTGTGCCAGTCACCCACTCTGCCTCCATGTTTGACAGTTGGCGTCACACAATGAGGGACCATCCTGTCACCAACTCATCCGCGTACAGACACCCTGCGTGATGAACTGAAGTGCTCAAATTTAGAGTCATCGGCCCATAAGACTTTTTCCAGTTTGCAGTCATCCACAGCCAGCATTTCAAGGCCCTATTTAGTCCTTTAAGGCAGGGGTCCCAACTCCGGTCCTGGAGGAGCACCGTGGCTACAGGTGTTCATTCTAACCCTTTTTTTAATGAATGCCCTGTTTGCTCTGCTAATTAACTTCTTGTGAATTCATTTTAATTGAACTGCTTGTTTAAGATTTGTTCCCCTGAATTTCTCCATCGTTCCTCTGAATTGCTTCATTTCTTTCCTTAAACGGCACCCAAACAGAAGTGAAATGTGAGGTGAGGGAGCCAACAGAAGACCAACTAAGTCAGGGCCTCAAACTCCAACCAGTTTCACTCCAACCAGCTGCTTAATGAGTTGCTGATTCTTGTTGTTCTTTAACTTCACGGCTTGTTGCTGCTGTCATTGTGCATTAGCAGACATTTCTGAAATTGTTGATTTACTCTTTTCTAAGAGGACTGTTCAAATGTTTTGTGGACCTGAGCAGATCGACACTCCTGAGACCTTCACCTTTCTTTATTTTCAGATATTGTATGATGGACACCAGTTGTTTTGGCTCATTTTGTACACTATCGCATTATTGTTTGGCTGCTAATTACGGAAAAAGAAACAATTCAGGGGTCTAAGTTTTCAATTGCAAATCAATTAAAATTAGTTCAAAAGACGTTAATTAGCAGCAAAAGCTGGTCACTAATTAAGAAAAAGGGTTAAATGAAAACCTGCAGCCACGGTGGTCCTCCAGGACTGGGGTTGGCGACCCTTGCTTTAAGGAATGACCTTCTTATCTGCCACTCGCCCTGTCAAATCTGCAGCACAACGTCTCCTCTTCACAGTCCAAACTGACACTTTGCTTTTGTCGACCTGCACTGTTAAGCTGTGCTTCAAGCTGTTGTGCTGTGAGGCGCCTGTCACTCAAGCTGTTGACCCTCAGAAACTTGTCCTCTGATTGGCTCCTGACTTTGGCTTTGCCAGATCTCCTAATTGCCTTTGGATTGTGATGGACACCACTGGACTCACTGACCGTACTTTGATTTTTTGTTTTTTGCAATCTCTCAAAATGAAAGGCCTATACTTCTAAGGGTAATAACGTTCGATCTCATTTCATTTGTCAATTGCCATTTTCTTGCCATTATCACTGGAATATTGTCCAAGTCGCAGTTCAGAGGGTGTAGCAACACAGACTGCTCCAACTCTACTTTAAGACAGGCAAGAGGGGCTTTAAGTAATCAACAGAAGTTGGGACACCTGTGCAAAACAAAAATAGTAGCATGGGACAATGTGAAAAAATCTAAAGCTTTCAAGCAATAGTTTAAAAAAAATTTATAAATGGTAAATTTGAATTACTGGGAGTATAAAAAAAAAAGCAACAACTCAATCATAACAATAGTGCCACATGTTTCCCATTTGCCGATATTAATACCATAAATGAAGTAGCTAAAATGAAACACTTCTCAACAAGATGAGACGTTGTAACCTATTAGTCGTTCCCTGAAGAAGGCCCATTAGACATATATATACTTAGCAAAAAAAGAAACGTCCCTTTTTCAGGACTGTGTATTTCAACAATAATGTTTTAAAAATCCAAATAACTTTACAGATCTTCATTGTAAATTGTTTAAACAATGTTTTCCATGCATGTTCAATTAACCATAATCAATTAATTAACATGCACCTGTGGAATGGTCGTTAAGACCTTAACAGCTTACAGAAAGTAGGCATTTAAGGTCACAGTTCTAAAAACGCAGGACACTAAAGAGACTTGTCTACCGACTGTGAAAAACACCCAAAGAAAGATGCCCAGGGTCCCTGCTCATCTGCGTGAACGTGCATTAGGCATGCTGCAGGGAGGCATGAGGACTGCTGATGTGGCTAGGGCAATAAATTGCCATGTCCACACTGTGAGACGCCTAAGACAGCGCTACAGGGAGACAGGAAGGACAGCTGATCATCCTCGCAGTGGAAGACCACGTGTAACAACACCTGCACAGGATCGGTACATCCGAATATCACACCTGCGTGACAGGTACAGGATGGCCACAACAACTGCCCGAGTCACACCAGGAACACACAATCCCTCCATCAGTGCTCAGACTGTCCGCAATAGGCTGAGAGAGGCTGGACTGAGGGCTTGCAGGCCTGTTGTAAGGCAGGTCCTTACCAGACATCACCAGCAACAACGCCGCCTATGGGCACAAACCCACCTTCGCTGGCCCAGACAGGAGTGGCAAAAAGTGTGTGAGTTTCTGCATGACAGCAATGTCAGTGTTCTGCCATGGCCAGCGAAGAGCCCAGATCTCAATCCCATTGAGCACGTCTGGGACCTGTTGGATCGCAGGGTGAGGGCTAGGGCCATTCCCCCCAGAAATGTCCAGGAACTTGCAGGTGCCTTGGTGGAAGAGTGGGGTAACATCTCACAGCAAGAACTGACAAATCTGGTCCAGTCCATGAGGAGGAGATGCACTGCAGTACTTCAAGCAGCTGGTGGCCACACCAGATACTGACTGGTACTTTTGATTTTGAGCCTCCCTTCATTCAGGGACACATTGTGAAACATTTTTAGTTTATGTCTTATGGTGTTGACTCTTTTAGTGTTCATACAAATATTTACACATTAAGTCTACTGAAAGTAAAAACAGTTGAAAGTCAGGGGATGTTTCTTTTTTTGCTGAGTATATTTCTTAAGTGAAAAAATGCTGTCCTAGTAATCTGATTAATATGTGATTTAAAATTCAGGTCCGAGTCAATAGTTACCCCTAAATTCTTTACCTCTGTCTTGACTTTTAATCCTAATGTATCAAGTTTATTTCTAAATGAAGACAAAGGAGCATCTGCTGATGTGAGAAACAAAGTCACTGAAGTGCACAAAGGCAGGAAATGGCTACAAAAAATATTAAAGAGTCTGAATGTCCCGTTGCACACTGCAAGGTCCATCATCAGAAAGTGTAAGGTCCATCATCAGCAGCACCCCGACTCTCACTAGAACAGGCCATCCATCAAAACTAAATGTCAGAGCAGGACGGCGACTCAAAATCCAAGCGTCCCTCTCAGAAGTCTGCAGTGCTCTTTGGCTGACACTGGAGTGAAGGTGCAGGGGTCCACAATTTCAAGAGTTCTCTAGAAAACAGGCCTTTACTGGAGGGGAACAAGAAAGAAGCCATTCCTTAGGAAGGTCCACATAAAAGCACGTATGGCATTTGCTACGAAGCATGACAAAGACTCAATTAGGATATGGGAGAAGGTTTTATGGTCTGATGAGACCAAAATTGAACGTTTTGGCCCAACTTCAAAAAGCTGTGTGTGGTGTATAACTACCATTGGCCAGGCCTCAAGAAACACCAGAGCTACGGTGTGTGAACACATTGAACGCAGGTGCTCCTCTGAAACCCCCTCTTAAATGGTAATTCAATGGGAAACAAACACAGGTTTTCATCTCCTCTTTGCTGGATCAGATGCTGGCTTGCTGCTGCTGCCGCCATGTCACGTGTTCTGCATCTCGAACATTTTAAAGTCTGCACCGCAGCTGTCCTTATGTCCCACTGCCTTGACATCCTCTGCTTTATTCTTTATGCTTTATCATGCTGTATTCGAATAAAGTTTCTGACTCTTGAAAACCCTGAATGAACCTGTGCAACTATGTGACCCAGTGAAATATGATGGTGGCAGCATCAGGCTATTGGGATGCTTGCCATGTTCTGGGACTGAGAATCTTGTCAGAGTTGAAGGGACAATGGATGGACACAAACATCGCATAATACTGGAGGAGAACTTGGGAGAAGATTCATCTTTCAACACGACAATGAGCCTCAGCAGAAGGCCAAAGTGACACTGGAATGGCTCAGAATCAGAAAGGTGAATGTTCTGGAATGGCCGAGTCAAAGCCCTGATCTTCACCCTATTGAGAATCGGTGGCACAATTTGAAAACTGCTGTCCAGAGGCGCCAGCCCACCAAACGAGAGGGTCTCTAGAAACAAGAATGGGGCAGAATCCCAATATGCAGAACTGGGACGTACTTACATAGCCAACAGAATGAGGGCTGTTACTTATTAACAAAGTAGGAATGCGTAGGCCTTGAATACTCACGAACTGTGGAGCTCAATATCTACACAAAATGGTTCACTTGGACTTTGGACATGTATTGTCACAGCATAAGAGTTCAGATTCAAAATACTGAATGGATAAATATGTGGACAAATCTTTTGTCATGCAGAAAATCAGGAGAACTTCCAAGGGTCCTGAATACTTTTGCATGCCACTGTGAAGCGTAAAAGCGTTGCCTGATCCCACAGCTGCCTGTTTTTAAGACCCAGTGGCCATCATGCGTATTAGAACTGCCAGTTTGAAGCCCTAACAAGAAATCTGCACACAACATAACACTAACTTTGTCTTTAGCAATGCAATGGAAAACTTCAATTGAAAACTTAAGTGTCCCAACAGGCCGGTGCCTAGAGAGTGGGGGGCTCCACTTTTGAAGGACGGTCTTTGCCGTGTCCTTTCTAGTGTCATTCACTTTGCTGATCCACTTTTGATGGCCGTTATAAACCATCCAAATTGAATGGAGTGGAAATGATTAGGTTACTTAGGCCAGGAGACAAGCAAGACGCCAAAACCTGAGAATTTCTGGTCTGACAAAGAAAGAAAGAAAGAAAGACATTTCCATCGTTGAGTGGAAAGCTTATTGTCTGCCACTTTCATGCATCAGCAGGCTTCCCTAAAACTGGGGTACAATTGGACAGTTTTAAGTTAGGGACTACAAAAGAATAAAAAAAATATATATATACTGTATATATCCCCTTCCTCCAGTAGCACCATAGTGTTTTAAATTTAACTTTCTATTATGGACCTGACACGCTGCAACTATTAGAAAATTACAGCTCAGCGCCCAAAAATCCATCAAGCCCCCCTGGATGCCTTGCTTCTGATTTGAATTATACTATCATTACATTCATTAACGTTATTAAAGCTTCAAACTCTGGCAAGAAAGAATAAGCCATCAGACGAGCCGCTAATTAGCGCGTCCCTTTGTACCTTCCTTTTATCTGCAAGTGAATTCCTGATTCTCATTTAAGATTTTCTTTCTTAGACCCTCCGTGAAGGGCTAATTGTAAAACTATTGTGCCATTCTCCGATATCTCACACGATGGCATGGCAGCTGTCAAAACAGAGGCGAAGTGAAAATATTAATAGCACGATCTGTGCCACGCATATCCTCGTCCCATTTGCTCCTGCTGTGCGTTCTTGGAATTTTTATGAATGATTGTCTTCATCACCTCCGGCTATTCTGGGAGATGGTGGTGTGGTGCTGAATCTACTGAAACAGAGGATCGGGAGATGATGAGAGTCAAAAAAAACAAAAAATGGAAGGCAAGGGTCGAAGTACCGTCAAGCAAAATAAATCTGAGCAGCTCCGACCAAAGGGGCGAAACAAAGATGGAGTGTCAAACCAAAAGAGCAAAACCTGACACTGAGGTTCTACTACCGCTAATGTAGGAAAGGCTTTTGTATCTAGCGAGGGATACCCAGAATGCACAGTCGCTAGCATTTTTACAGCCCCTCGGTGTTTGTCCTGCTTTATCACATGAATTATAATCTGGGATGAAAATGGATTTTCATTTGGCTTTTATGTTATGCACCTAACATCATACCGTATATACCCATTGTAAACGCTGGCCCGGACACACACAGACGGACAACACAGTTCACCCAACACACTGTTTATTTACACTATTTACAGTTTTTTCTCACGTGCAACCCCAGTGCCTCTTGCACCGATTCCCCCAAAGTCCAGGGCTCACAGTCTCTGTGCCTTCTCTTCCTGGCCGCCTCCAGTCCTCTCCCCAGCTCTGTCTCGCTACCTCCCGATATCCACCAATGACTGGAGGGAGGCGGCCCCTCTTATGGGAACCCGGATGGGCTCCAGCTGCTTCCCGGCAATTAGAGTTGGCCACACCCCTGTGTGGCAGAAGTGCCGGCTGCGCACCCGGAAGCTGTCCGGGTGTCCCTTGTCGTCTTCCCCCCGGCACTTCCTGGTGTGCCGGAAGTGCCGGGCTCCCGGGATAAATAGGCACTGGGGCCCCGCCTGGCGGTGGCCACGGGTCCCTACAGGGCTGGGCTTCCAAGCCCCCTACCCGAGGCCTCCTGCATAACCAGGACGGACGCCCCCTCTCAGTCTGGAGGAGGCACACGCCCTCCTCTGGTCCTCCAAGGCGTCCCGGCCGGGGACCACACGGGATAAACCGGCATCAGGGCGCCGCCTGGCGGTGGCCACGGGTCCCTACAGGGCTGGGCTTCCAAGCCCTCTACCCGAGGCCCCCAACATAACCAGGACGGACGCCCCCTCGCGGTCTGGAGGAGGCACAAGCCCTCCTCTCGTCCTCCTGGGCGTCCCGGTCGGGGACCACACCATGTATAAGCCGGGTCTTGAAAGCCGAAAAATCGATCATAAAATCAAACCCAGACTTATACGCCCATTCAAAAATGCGACACTTAAATTTTTTTTTCTTACATCTTCTTGCCTCCTCCAATCTCAAATCAATTTCTCAGACGTATTGAGTTTTGTTGCAGCAGCGCAGTTACCAATTTCTTTCGCTACTTCAACGACTTTTAATTTAAAACCAGCTTCATATTTTCTTCTGATCGAACGCTCCATCGTAGATAAGGGATTCTCTTACAATAAAGGCGTATGAGGGTGTGAGATGCAAAAAACACGAATCAGTGCAAACGTCGCTTTGGAATAGTCTGGGTATTACCGTGTGGTCACGTAGTCACAATACATAGAAAACAAAAGGCTGTGGTCTCCGTGGTTACTCTCTCAGGTGGACGTTAGCATATCGTAATCTCTTGGACCGATAGCATGAGTTTTCCACGTTCGACTTATACGACCAACATTATAAAATACCAGAAATTATACGTTAAAATCAAACCCCGACTGATATGCAGGAGAACTTAAACACGAGTATATACAGTAATTCAAAATTGTTGATGTTGAGTTCAAATAAATTATTATAAAATAAAATTATAATTTGTATATACACCATCGGTCAAAAGTTTTAGATCACAGTTTTTCTTGAAATGTAATCAGCTGAAATGAAACAAATGGTCTTAAATGGTGAAAAGGTAAGCAGTAAACTTCCAGAGGTTTAAACTTAAAAGTTTAGGTTAGAAAAAACTGAAAAAGAGAAATAGCAGAACATTACAAACTAGCTGTGTGTGGTCGTCGGGACAAAAAATACAACCCAAAGACCCCCTAGGAGTCAGTTTTACTACGTATATTGGTGAACTTGGAAAGGCGTCTGCTAACTCTTGGGTGGAGGATGTGGACCCACGTGTGCTTGCTGCCCTGATGGCTTTTGTCAGAAGACACTGGCCGTACCATATCTTAGGCATATCATCCTATTAACCTGTGTCTCGAGAAAATACCTCCAGATAGACAATAGTTTTTAGTGAAAACTTCAAGCCTTGCCGTCCGTTGCTGAGGTGTTTCACTTGCATGTTGTTGAGCCGCGGCGTTTGCTTCGTTTCGACGTTGCGTCTCATCATCTGTGTCATTAGCACAACGTCTTCGTTGCGGTATTTGCTGCACACACCTGTCTTTCATGGTGAAAAGTTAGGGGTATGCAAGCGCCATCTAGTGGCTGGCGTTGAGTGTGAGCAGAGCAGACTGCTTCATACACACACACACACACACACACACACACACACACACAGGTCTTTCGTAGTGAAAAAGTGAAGGGCATGCAAATGCCAACTAGTTGCTGTGGTTAAGGATGAGCAGAGCGGACTGCTCCACACACACACACACACACACACACACAGGTCTTTTGTAGTGAGAAGTGAGGTTCATGCAGGCACTGAAAAAATGTAAAAGTGCCTGCAAGCGCCATCTAGTGGCTGCCATTGCGTGTGAGCAAAGTGTACTGCTTCATACACCAACACACACACAGGTCTTTCGTAGTGAAAAAGTGAAGGGCATGCAAGTGCCATCTAGTTGCTGTGGTTAAGGATGAGCAGAGCGGACTGCTCTACACACACACACACACACACACACAGACACGTCTTTCGTTTATATACTCAGCAAAAAAAGAAACGTCCCCTGACTTTCAACTGTTTTTACTTTCAGTAGACTTAATGTGTAAATATTTGTATGAACACTAAAAGAGTCAACACCATAAGACATAAACTAAAAATGTTTCACAATGTGTCCCTGAATGAAGGGAGGCTCAAAATCAAAAGTACCAGTCAGTATCTGGTGTGGCCACCAGCTGCTTGAATTACTGCAGTGCATCTCCTCCTCATGGACTGGACCAGATTTGTCAGTTCTTGCTGTGAGATGTTACCCCACTCTTCCACCAAGGCACCTGCAAGTTCCTGGACATTTCTGGGGGGAATGGCCCTAGCCCTCACCCTGCGATCCAACAGGTCCCAGACGTGCTCAATGGGATTGAGATCTGGGCTCTTCGCTGGCCATGGCAGAACACTGACATTGCTGTCATGCAGAAACTCACACACTTTTTGCCACTCCTGTCTGGGCCAGCGAAGGTGGGTTTGTGCCCATAGGCGGCGTTGTTGCTGGTGATGTCTGGTAAGGACCTGCCTTACAACAGGCCTGCAAGCCCTCAGTCCAGCCTCTCTCAGCCTATTGCGGACAGTCTGAGCACTGATGGAGGGATTGTGTGTTCCTGGTGTGACTCGGGCAGTTGTCCTGTACCTGTCACGCAGGTGTGATATTCGCATGTACCGATCCTGTGCAGGTGTTGTTACACGTGGTCTTCCACTGCGAGGATGATCAGCTGTCCTTCCTGTCTCCCTGTAGCACTGTCTTAGGCGTCTCACAGTGTGGACATGGCAATTTATTGCCCTAGCCACATCAGCAGTCCTCATGCCTCCCTGCAGCATGCCTAATGCACGTTCACGCAGATGAGCAGGGACCCTGGGCATCTTTCTTTGGGTGTTTTTCACAGTCGGTAGACAAGTCTCTTTAGTGTCCTGCGTTTTTTAGAACTGTGACCTTAAATGCTTACTTTCTGTAAGCTGTTAAGGTCTTAACGACCATTCCACAGGTGCATGTTAATTAATTGATTATGGTTAATTGAACATGCATGGAAAACATTGTTTAAACAATTTACAATGAAGATCTGTAAAGTTATTTGGATTTTTAAAACATTATTGTTGAAATACACAGTCCTGAAAAAGGGACGTTTCTTTTTTTGCTGAGTATATAACAAAAGTTAGATTTCTTATAACATTGTAAGATGCTGAGAAATGAGTTCACGGTTTTGATTTCAGTGGTCTAGATTACTGTAACGCACTCCTCTCAGGACCACCCAAAAAATACATCAATTGATTACAACAAGTGCAGAATGGAGCTGCTAGAATCCTAACTAGGAAAAGAAAATCTGAGCACATCACCCCAGTCTTAGCGTCACTACACTGGTTACCTGTGCCATTTAGAATTGACTTTAAAATCCAGCTTATGATTTACAAAGCCTTCAATAATCTGCTCCATCTTATATTTCAAAATGTTTTACACCTTACGCTCCAAATCGTAACCGTAGATCTTCAAATGAGTTTCTGCTTAGAATTCCAAGAGCTAAACTTAAAAGAAGCGGTGAGGCAGCCTTCTGCTGTTAGGCACCTCAAATCTGGAATAGCTGACTGATAGAAATTCACCAGGCTAATACAGTGGAGCACTTTAAAAAACTGATAAAAAAACATTACTGTAACATGGCTTTCTCATCTTAGTTTAATCCTGATTATTATTCCTGGTGGCTCTGAAATCCGTACTCACCCCTACTTTCTCTTCTGTTCTTTTTCCGGTTTTCTGTGTTGTTGTGATCTGCCCCACCACCACCTTATCAAAGCACCATGATGTCCCTACATTGATGGACTAAAGGCCAGAAGTCCACATGACCGTCATCATCAAATTCTTCCATGAGAACCCTGAATACCATGAGGACTGATTGAGGTCATTTACGTGAGATAGAATGCCTAGAGGGGGCTGGGTGGTCTCATGGCCCTTGTACCCCTGCAGATTTTTTTTTTTTTTTCTCAAGCCGTCTGGAGTTTTGTTTTTTTCTGTCCTTCCTGGCCATTGGACCTTACTTTTATTCTATGTTAATTAGTTTTCCCTTATTTTAGTTCTTATTTATTTTGTCTTTTTTTCTTTCTTCATTATGTAAAGCACCTTCAGCTCCATTGTTTGTATGAAAATGTGCTATAGAAATAAATGTTGTTGTTATTTGCAGTGATTGTCCAACAACGACAATGGCCTTACAAAGGGGGCATTTTATATCCAGGAAGATAGAAAGGACTCACAAGTCGTACTTCATTATGTTTAATTATGATTGTCCCCTTTGTGTCATTTGTGTAAACCTGGAGCCTCCAAAGCACAGAGAGGAGCAAGAAAGGAGCCATTCCTTAGTAAGGCCCACATAAAAACATGTATGGCATTTGCTATGAAGCATGACAAAGACTCAGTTAGGATGTGGGAGAAGGTCAGATGAGACCAAAATTGAACTTTCTGGCAAAACTTCAAAGAGCTGTGTGTGTGTGTGTGTGACATAAAACTAACACTTGCCAGGCCTCAATAGAAACACCACAGCTACAGTGAAATCTGGTGGTGGCAGCATCAGGCTCTGGGGATGCTTGTCATGTTCTGGGACTGAGAATCTTGTCAGAGTTGAAAGGACAATGGATGGACACAAACACCGCACAATATTGCAGGAGAACTTGACAGTTGGCTTGGGAGAAGATTCGTCTTTCAACACGACAATAAACCGAAGGAGAAGGCCAATGCAGAAGACACTGGAATGGCTCAGAATCAGAAAGGTGAATGTTCTGGAATGGCCAGGTCAAAGCCCTGATCTTCACCATATTGAGAATCGGTGGCACGATTTGTAGACTGCTGTCCAGAGGTGCCAGCCCACCAACCAAGAGGGTCTCTAGAAAGAAGAATGGGGCAGAATCCCAATGTGCAGAACTGGGACGTACTTAGATAGCCAACAGAATGAGGGCTGTTATTGCAGCACAAGGCTTCTCAACAAAGTAGGAATGCGTAGGCCTTGAATATTCACAAACTGTGGAGTTTCAGCTCAATATCTAGAGATATGGTTTATTTGGACTTTGGAAACGTATTGTCACAGCATAAAAGTTCATATTATAAATACTGAATGGATAAATAAATATGTGTGCAAATCTTTTGTCATGCAGAAAATCAGGACAACTTCCAAGGGGACCGAATACTTTTGTATGCCACTGTGAAACGTGAAAGCGTTGCCTTAACCCACAGCTGCCTGTTTTTAAGACCCAGTGGTCATCATGCGTATTAGAACTGCCAGTTTGAAGCCCTAACAAGAAATCTGCACACAATATAACACTAACTTTGTCTTTAGCAATGCAATGGAAAATTTAAATTCCATAAATTAATGACGTAATGTTCCAACAGGCCGGTGCCTTTTGGGTTTTCACTTTTGAAGGACGGACCTTGCCGGTTCTTTCTTGCGTCATTCACTTTGCTGATCCAACTTTTGATGGCAGTTATAAACCGTCCAAATCGAACGGAGCAGAAGTGACAATGAGCTGAAGCAGAAGGCCAAAGCGACACTGGAATGGCTCAGAATCAGAGAGGTGAATGTTCTGGAATGGCCGAGTCAAAGCCCTGATCTTCTTCCTATTGAGAATTGGTGGCAAGATTTGAAGACTGTTGTCCAGAGGTGCCAGCCCACCAACCGAGAGGGTCTCTAGAAAGAACAATGGGGAAGAATCCCACCTGAACAAAGGGCAGAACTGGGACGTACTTACATACCCAAAAGAATGAGGGCTGTTACTGCGGCACAAGGCTTCTCGACAAGTAGGAGTGTGTAGGCCTTCAATACTCACAAACTGTGGAGTTTGTCTTCTTCAGTTCAATATCTACAGAAAATGGCTTATTTGGACTCTGGAAATGTATTGTTACAGCACATTAAAAATACTGAATGGATAAACATAGGAACAAAACATCTGTCATGCAGGAAATGAGGATGATGTTCAAGGTGACGGAATACTTTTGCACCCCACTCTATCATTCCAGGTATGTAAGGACTTGGGGTGGGGGGGGCACTCTCCCATGTTCAGTGTGTTCCCCAGTTTTGTTTTTTTCGGACAGGCTGGTGATTCAAAGGCAAGCCACCCTTCCATCAAGCATTCTGAAGATGCCAGCTGTCCGCCTAGCCGGGCTATGGAGGTGGCAGTGAAACACTCTCTGTGCTTCTCCCTGCTTATTATTACCGTGACACCATGAAGCAGAACGCCACACATCAGGTTTTATTCGGGTAGATTTGACTTTGACAAGCTCCAAACAGCATAAATAAATAATAGTTACCTGGATTTTCCCGAGCACCCCAGTGCTATCCATCCGACTTGCAACGTTGACCGTGTTTCCCCAGATGTCATACTGCGGCTTCTGCGCTCCGATCACACCGGCGATCACAGGGCCGTGATTAATCCCTGTCAGGCATATTAAAGCACAAGATGTGAGACATGCAGCGAATGAAATATCCGGGTCAGAGACTTCTCTAGAATGGGATTAATTTGAGCTCCGCTAGCGGTCACTATAAATTTAATAAAAAAAAGACAAGAAAACACAAAGGTTTATTTATCTGCTTTTATAGTCCATGAGCAGAGAAAAATCTAAAAAATAAAATAAGTTAACGTGCACATGAATGAATAAATGGATAGCATCACTGAAATAAACAGATACTCCTAACAATTCATTTCAATTTCATTTTTATGGTGTTACTTGACTATAGGCTTTCAGCACTTGTATACATTTACTATAATGTAAGAAAAGTGAACCATTAAACATTAAATGAATACTTAATGACACATTTTATTTATATGGTACCTGTCCCATGCTCAAAACATTTACTTAAAAGAATAATACTCCACTTACTTCAAGAGTTTTTTAGTGATGGCCAAGAAAAATGTTTAATCTTGTATTTTTGTGCAAAAATGACATGAAAATATCTCTGATGTAATAGGGTTCTATAGTGACCGAAGATTGACAATTGACATTATAAGAAACATCTGTGAAAAAACCTCACAATACTTGTGTCGCACAGTCCACATATTAGGTTATCCAGTTGTATGCTTTCTAAGCATGTGTATTTTTACTACAATATCCAACTCAATAAAATGATAAGTGTTTGGAAGTCTGTCCAGTTGTCATTTCAACAGATGGTGCATCACAAACATATGTAGCAGTAAAATACAGTGCGTTTGTCATTCTAACAGATGGCGTATCAAACATTTGTAGTAATAAGATGCATCACATTTGTCATTCCAGCAGATGGTGCATCACAGACATTTGTAATAGTAAAATACATTGCGTTTGTCACTCCAACAGATGACGCATCAAACATTTGTAGTAATAAGATGCATCACATTTGTCATTCCAACAGATGGCGCGTCACAAACAGTTGTCGTAGTAATATGCATCACATTTGTCATTCCAACAAATGGTGCATCAAACATTTGAAGTAATAAAATGCATCACATTTGTCCTTCCAACAGAT
>JANRMT010062841.1:12544510-12557377 GCA_026402145.1 Polypterus bichir lapradei
ACGTAGTTTTGTTTATCTCATCAGAACAAAATGTAAGAATCAGTCAAGTGAGGCCAAAAAAGTAGTAGGTGGTGAAGAATCAAATTAACTGTTTCAGGGCTGATGTTGACTTTTGTCAAAATTCAGGGGTAGAGGATGGTAATCTGCTGTAAACTGAGACAAAACTCACCCTTACTTTTTAGTTCGACTGTCTTTGCTTTAAGGAAAGTTACGTAACTTTGTTGATTTGACCTCAATTCCCTGCACGTGTAGGAGCATTGAAGAGCAAACAGCCTCAAAAATGGCATCAGCATCTGGTGAGACTAAAGCAAATGTGCAAAGAAAAATACTCCATGGACGTTTTCTGTATTATCGCTGAATCAGACTCTGACTTTTCGGACTCTGAGTTTGATGCAAGTGATCTGGAGATGGAGATCAAAAACAAAAGTGAGGTACCACCATCAGCCTATTGGTCCCCAGTTGATCGTGTTGCTGAATGCGTTCGTGTAGCTGATACGCTTACAGCAGCGTTCGCCTAGGAGGACCACCACTTATGATGACAAGAGGTACAAACCATATTGCGTCGCACTCTGACTGCCACCATCGCTCATCTGCTGTGCGAAAGCAGAGAGGTAGCCGGCTCGTCGTGCATTCCTGCTGGCCATCAAGCCGCCACTGCTGCCAGAGATGGCAAACGGCACGTAGCAACAGATGCTTTTTGTTGATTTATGTGTGAAACCAGTGCATTGTGTGCTTCTCAGAAAACTGAGTTTTTTGGAAAAAATATTCAGCCCTCAAAGAGTTAATAAAAAAGACAAAAAACAAAATGGCAAACTGAGCAGTCAAGTGCTCCCATTCCTGGCAGCAGTTTAGAGGGTTCTGGTGAGAAACTACAGCTAAAAATGTAGAGATTTGCTACGGCGCAGGGAAGAGAATAGAGAAATACAAGCAAAGAGGCAAAGAGAACGAATGTGGGAGACCAGGAGGACCGGATAAAGTGCTCTAAAATGGTGTAAATCTGTGACGTACTCTTTCCTGTGCACTGCTGCTGCCACTGAAAACTGTTCTGAAGCAAATCACTCAAAGATGCGGTTTGGGCGTCAGGTCTGTACAATGGACGGTAGAAAATGATGAAAACCGTGAGACTGTAAGTGATAAGGCCTGTACTTTAGTAGCATCAATCTGTGAGTATAACTTTGTGACTTATCATCATACTGTATAATATCATTTTACTTTTAGAAATCAAAATTTATGTTTTTCAGAATTGTTTTAAATTGCTACAGAGGGCTAAATATTAAAACAACTTTGCTTTATTTTTGTAGGCTTGACGTTTTACAGTTTTCCTTCTGCCCCGTTTACAGGGTTGTGTAGGCCATACGCCTGCACATAGAGTTTAGGACTAAGCTGCTTGACGAGGAACAATGAGGAGCACTGCTCCATTATCACACATATGCTGATGACACCAGGCTCATAGGACGCATATCTGGGGAGGATCAAATCAAGTGGACTGTACAGTATAATAAGCTGGTGTAATAAAAAACTCTCTCACTCTGAACGTAAAAAAGACCAAAAAAATCAGTATGTTCACCCATTGTTGTTTTGGAGGATGAGGTAGAAATAGTGAATGAATATAAATACTTAGGAACTAACCTAGATAACAATCTTAACTGGAATGCAAATACAAAAAAAATAAATATTCTCTAAATGCAATCAGCGCTTATTTCTTCTCCTTAAGCTCAAACTATTTAAAGTGTACAAGGACCTCATGTTGTCTTTTTATCGCAGTCCGTTATCACTTTTCAGTTTTATTGCCTGGTTTATTAGTCTGACAAACCAAAATGTAAGAAAACTCCAGCAGATTACTAAGCATGCGGCTACAGTTACCGGGACTGATGGAGATGATCTGGCAAATGTGTGTCAGAGGAGAATGCTGAAGAAACTGGAAATCATCTCACCTGATGACACATCCATTACACGTAGAATTTCACTTCAGTAAATCAGGAAGGGAAAACCCAAACAAGTCGCTCCAGGAATTCCTTACTTCCTACTTCCATATGACTTTTTAGTAAGGACTATCGAAGAAAATCGTAGAGGTTTGATATGTATCCGGTGACAATTTTTGGGCCAATACCCGTCTTGTCTCAGTTTGTTTTGTTTTATTTCATTCCATCTCTTATTAGATGCAACCGAGAAGGCAGTTTTCCAGTTTTCTTGTGTAAACACGATTACATAAAGAAATTTTCAACCTTGACCTGTGTGGCAATGCAGGTCTGGCTTTTCACACAGGAAGGAATATCCAAAAAGAGATCTCGTGAATATCTTTTGGGTTTCTCCTAGACAGCAATGAGATCAGAAAGAAATAAAATGGAGACATTGTCTTTTGTCTCCCGTCTCTCAGATTTTTATACCCCTGGCATTCTCACAAGTGGCTCCACTTGAGTTTCGGCAGAGACCTCATCGAAGTCACACAATGAGCTCAGCTTTTTCAAGTAGTGTCTTGCCATTTTCTTTTTTGCTTGCAATTTCAAAGTACGCACTCAGTAATATACGGTAAACTGTATGTCGCAATACTAAAGCAGTACTCTGATTGCTGTACAGTAATCCCTCGCTATATCTCGCTTCGACTTTCGCGGCTTCACTCTATCGCGGATTTTATATGAAAGCATAACTAAATATATAACGCGGATTTTTCGCTGCTTCGCGGGTTCTGCGGACAATGTGTCTTTTTACTTCCTGTATATGCTTCCTCAGTTGGTTTGCCCAGTTGATTTCATACAAGGGACGCTATTGGCGGATGGCTGAGAAGCTAACCAATCAGAGCACGCAGTTAAGTTCTCCTGACTGAGAAGCTAACCAATCAGAGCACGCAGGAGCTATGCAGTGTTAACCAGGAAGTCTCATCTCGCTTATTCAGCATCAACGTGCTTCGCTGTGTAAAGAGTTGTGCTCTTTAGTGTTTATCTTTGTGCATAGTCAAGCCCTTCATTATGGCTCCAAAACAATCTGCTACTGCTTCAGGGGCCGTGCCCAAGCGCAAGAAGAAGATGTTAACGATTGCCGAAAAGGTAAACGTTTTGGATTTGTTGAAGGCTACGATTCTTTTTATTTAAAAAGTAGGAAAGGAATATAAGATCTACGGCTGCAGCGTCCTTTTAACCAGGGTGCAAAACGAGTTGTAAGTGGATGTAATAAGGCAGTAGTCTGGATGGAATCTGCTTTAGGGATTTGGATTGAAGACTGCCAGAAGAAGAACAACGGCAGTGCTACACAATCGCCTGAAGTGGCTCCTTTACAAGGGCTGTAACGCTTTCCTTTGTTGTGCAGTAAAATTAAACTCATTGTTATCGGACAAGTCATCGTGTCATTGTTGGTGAGTAACCATAATTAATTTTCTTCTTACAGTGCTTAGTACATGTACGTACGTTTAGTGTCACTGTACACACATTTACTGTATACTATTTTTCTTGCATTGTACGTATTTATTGCTGGTGGCCTGTCTATCGTAATGGCTGTAACATATGTGATATCGGAGACACTCAATATCTTTAAAATAATATTTAGGTTTTACTGTATATAAACAGTGTGTTTATATACATCATTTCAATGAATCTTACCTAATATCTAAGAGAATACAAAGGGATTATGCTGTATAACTCTGTGGGGAATATTTATAAACAGTGCGGGAGAGTTTATAAGGGCTTAAAATATATAAAAATAACCATACAAACATATGGTTTCTACTTCGCGGATTTTCACCTATCGCGGGGGGGGTCTGGAACGCAACCCCCGCGATTGAGGAGGGATTACTGTAGTCCTTACTAATTAATATTACTGTGCTCTAGTTAGATTGCACTCATTCTGGAAGAAAAGGGTGGTGCAGTGGTTAAGACTTCAAATCCTAAGGGTGTGCTTTCAAATCCCACTACTGTGTGACCATGAACAAGGAACTTCATCCGCCTGTGACCCACTTGGAAAAACAAAAGAAACGTAACTGATCAGATTTCAAACGTTGTAAGACACCTTGGATTAAAGGCATCAGTCCAATAATCAGTAAAGCAACTGGAACAAAGCATACCACATCATTTACTCTGATTTTCAAAAAGCCTCTGATGCAGTCGTCCCTCACCTAGGATTCATTCTGAAACTACAGGCTGTGGGCATCAGAGGTAACCTGTGAAACTGAACCTCAAGTTGGTGAACCGGCAGGAGACAAAGAGTCCAGAGAAGAGGAGAATGGAGTGAGGTCATCAGGGGAGTCCCTCAGGGGTCTCTCCTTGGATCGTTACTTTGTCTGATTTATTATTAATCACAATGATTCTGGTACAGTTAGTAAACTTGTGAAATTTGCAGATGACACTTAGATTGGAGGGATGGCAGAAACTAAGGAGGCAGCAAAATGAATTCAAAATGACCAGGGGCCTCATGTATAACGCCGTGTGTAGAACTCACACTATAACATGGTGTACGGACAAAAGCGGGAATGTGCATACACACAGAAAAATCCAGATGCATAAATCGGTGCGTACGCCAACTTCAATGTTCTTCCACTACATAAATCCCAGTCAGCATGAAAAGTAATGCACGTGCACGCACCTGCTGTCCCGCCCTGTCTCCTCCCAGAATTACTCCTCTTTGAATATGCAAGTCAGTAAGTTGACAAACATACACAGAGCACAGTCCCCTTTATAGGACAGCCAATGCAATGCAAGGAGGACAGCCGCTGGTTCGCTCCTACGTCTTGGGTTCAATGTAGCCTTTCTATTCCAACATATATGGAAAGAAAATGAATAAAATTGTCACACGTCTGGAACACACAGGTTTTTGTACGTTCTTCCGCTCCATAAATCCCGGTCAGTATGAAAAGTAACTCACGTGCATGCGCCTGCTGTCCCGCCCCAACTCCTCCCAGAATTACGCCTCTTTGAATATGCAAATCAATATAAATAGCCCTTAAGTTCAGACTTCTGTGAAAAGGCAATGGCAAAAGCAAGAGGGAAAATAAAAGAATTTCAGCGAATACCAAGTGGAAGCAAAGAAAAACGTACAATTTGTTGGTTTAAACAGTGATATAAACAACAAAAGGAAGTTGATGAGTGATATAGAGTGTCGGAGAAACTCGAAAGCTTACGTTCACAAAGTCGCACAGTGCCCGAAATAAAAAAGAAGTATTCAGATATCAAAGTCGCCAAGAAAAGGCGAGTCATAGCCCACCGTCTGAGTGTCATATGAAAGCTTATCAGGGTACAGAGAAAAAAAAAAGGCACACAGTGGGGAAAAAAGCATGAAATGTCAACTTTAATCTCTAAATTTCCACTTTAATCACGTAGTTCATTTTGTCATTAAAGTAGAACATCATAAACTTCATCTTTAAATTGTTTAATTTACTAGTTTCTCAATCCCATCGTAACTAAAGTAGCACGTTAAATGCTTTGTTTTGTATTTGATCTTTTATGTGCTCTACGTGTGTGAATCACTACGTGCTTCCGGGCTTTCTCTTACGCCGACAGGACACAGAATTCATTACATTTGTGATATTACAGCTCTCTGAATAATTAAAATACTGAGATGTACACGTGATATCATTTTCATGATGATAGAAGTTAAAGCACGTTATTAAACATGGGAACACGGTGGCAAAGTGATTGTTCATGTCTCATGCAAGATGCTTGCTCCGTCGTGTGCTACCTTCGATGAAATACTTTATTGTAGCAGTACTGTCTCTTTCAAACGTACTAACCCCCAATTCCTGTCCTTCCTTTTCTTTCTCCAAATACCCAATCGCCATACAATCAGCTATGTATTATACGTTAAGCCATCTGTAAGCTTAGAACGCCGATTCTTCAAAACTTTAAAGGAACATCAAAATATCTCCGTAGTATGTGTTTAATTATTCTATCCATCGATCCTTCCCTTGTCGTGTCAGCACCAGCAAGAATACACCGTGTAGTTAAAAGTTAAAGTTTTATCTGCATAATAAACATATTTTGCTGCACTTCATCTTAAAAATGATATCGTCATCATATGTAAATACACGCTTTATAAAGTGGCTCAGGTTGTGCGATATTATAACTGTAGTGCAAGTTTACAGTGAGGTGATTGTACTTATAAGTCAGACAGTTCTACAAGGAGCACTTGATGGACTGATTGAGTGCATTTAGAGCTCTTGGGATGAAACTGTTTGTGAACCGCGAGGTCCGTACAGGAAAGGCTCTGAAGTGTTTGTCATATGAGAGCAGTTCAATAGACAGCATGGCCGAGGCAGCGTGTGCTTGATGCTGTATCCCGATAATTCTCTTTCCGATCAGCTGCTGTAGATCTGTGATTCACACTCAGACACAGTGATATAAATACTCCGAGTGGTGCAGTGAGAGTAATATGGAAAAAGATGATCCGCTGTGGGATCCGAGGTCCAGAGAGAGTAACAACGCTAAAGCAGTTATGGTATTTGGAATAGTTTGACCATTCTGTGGGCCATTATATTGTTACAGGTTAATTACAATCAGATGCATTAAACTAATAAACAATATGCGGTTAATTTCAGTGTATTTATAAAGCCGCGTCAGGGATGTGGATCTAAAAAGGAAAGGATAACCACACAGGAACAGTAGCACTGCTTTGATGCTGACTAGACAGAGATCTCACAAAATATAACGATTTAACACAAATTCTCAATTTTTAACTCCTTTTACCTCATGTCTCCATTTTGTTTGAAGCTTTGTCTCTTAAGGGATAAATGAGAGTCTCTGAGAAATCTCATGAGCCATCAAAGGTAAACCTTTGAGAAGTAGCATTTTGCTATGGATTGTTTTTGATTCCTGTACCCCTTTTGTGATACTTTTACGTGGCAGGGAATCACAGCACAGACCTATGGATGACATTGAGCAAACACGCAGATAACAATATATAACTCATCTTCCTTTTACAGGCTGTGTGTTTCTGTTGTTTCTGCATGGTTAGCAGAATTTATCGTCATCTTCGGTTGATCCAGATCTTCTCCATCTCGCTCACTTGCGTCTCCAACCAGATCTCCCTAACTGATGATGAAGCAGCCTTTGCTAATAAAATATTCGAGCTCCTCGGTTACATCAATTAAGTTGCTAGACGTTCCTCATTCACATTTATTAGTTACCGCAAAGTGGGCAGCTTGATACAATATGGTGAAATATTAGGCTACTTAGACCTGAGGCTAGTGCTGCACTTACCCACTCTGAGCTTGAAGTCGTTGAAGGAATGTTTATTAATGACATCGAGTTTTCCCACGAGGGCAAAAGCAAACTCTACCAAAGTCCCGATATGCATATACTGTCTGTCATGCTCCTGAAATGAAAAAAGACGCACAAGTTAAATGACAATACAGACGGAAACTTCCATTTGTTGTAAGCAACAGAAAACGTGTAAGGCTTCCAAAAAGGTTCAAAAACCAGCCTACAACTTCCAATGGTTTGCTTTGAAATGGCTCTATTCAATAAGGGCACGCACAAAAAGGCGAGCTTCAAAAAGACAACCTCAATTGGGCGCGGAGAATAAAGGCCCACGTAAATAAAGGTGAGCTTCGAAAGGGCGACCTCAATTGAGCGCGGCGAATAAAATATTCTTGCTTTCGCCTTTTTATACGTTGAATCATTGCCTTTATCTAATAAATTTTCTGTAATAATTTTGTTGCGTTTGCCTTTTTTCGCTGCGCCTAATTGAGGTCGCCCTTTTGAAGCTCGCCTTTATTTACACGCCCTTATTGAAGGATACCCTCACTTCAGCTTACAACAACCACTGGCAGGCTGTGGCCTGTTATAATTCTCTCATCAAAATACATGTGGGGTCTGCAAAAAGACCCACTAAAACAGGCCAGTTAAACCCAAAGGCAAGCTGAACCTCGGACAAATTAGACGGCCCAGGCCTCATTATAAAGAACAGGCTTTTAAAGTCCAAAAATCACAAGAGATCTTCCACAAACCTCACAAGAGGAAGGATGACTGTAAACCCCATAGCTTGTAAATGAAAGGGCAGACAAAAAATTTTATTATGAACAAAATAAAAAAAAGAAAAGAAAAAGCTCAAAGGAGCAAAAAGGAATTAGAAGCTATCTTTAGGCACGGTGGTGCCTCGCAGTTAGGAGACCTGGGTTCGCTTCTCAGGTCCACCCTGTGTGGAGTTTCCATGTTCTCCCCGTGTCTGCGTGGGTTTCCTCCCACAGTCCAACGACATGCAGGTTAGGTGCATTGGCGATCCTAAATTGTCCTTGGTATGTGGGTGTGTGTGTGTGTGCCCTGCGGTGGGCTGGCACTCTGCCCGGGGTTTGTTCCAGCCTTGTGCCCTGTGTTGGCTGGGATTGGCTCCAGCAGACCCCCGTGACCCTGTGTTAGGATATAGTGGGTTGGATAATGGATTGATGGAAGATATCTTTAAATGTTCAAAATACAAAAAAGGCCACAGTGGCTCTTTGAAAAGGCTGGGGACTTCGTGATTTAAGGCTTGGGATGGCACAGTGGTAACGCTGCCACCTTGCAGTAAGGAGACCAAGCTTTGCGTCCTTGGTACTTCCTATATGGAGTTTGCATGTTTTCCCAGTGACTGTGTGGGTTTCATCCAGGTGGTCCGGCTTTCTCCCACAGTCCAGAGACATGCAGGGTAGGTGGACAGGTGATGGTAAATTGGCCCAATTGTGCATGTGCTGTATGTGTGTATGTGTTCACCTTGTGATGGACAGGCCCCCTTGTCTAGGGATTGTTCTTGCCTCATGTCTGGTGCCTGTAGGGATAGAATTCAGCTGCCCTGCAACCTAATTCTGGATAAGTGGGTACAGAAAATAGATTGATGGAAGTTTGAAATACCCTGCCTGGCCAAACAAAAAGTCACACACTCTAATATTTCATGGGACCACCTTCAGCTTTGATTATGGCACACATTCACCGTGGTATCATTTCAATAAGCTTCTGCAATGTCACAGCATTTACTTCCATTCAGAGTTGTATCTTGTATTGACGATGGAAAATCAGCAGTTTCTGAAATGTCTGCTATTGTACAATGAGAGCAGCAACAAGTCATGGAATTAAAGAACAACAAGACTCGGCGCCTAAAGAAGTAACTGGTTGGAGTGAAAATGGTTGGAGTTTGAGGCCCTGACTTATTTGGTCTTCTGTTGGCTCCCTCACTTCACATTTCATCCATCTATCTATTATATTATATAGTGCTGATCTATCTATCTATCTATTGTCAGAGATGGCTGGGGTGGCGACCCGGCTGCGACGCCCAGGAGGACCGGAGGAGGGCTTGCGCCTTCCCCAGACCGTGTGGGGGGCGACCACCCTGGTACCTTTGGGGGCCACGGGTACAGAGCTTTGAAACTTCACCCTGTAGGTGCCCGCGGTCACCACCAGGGGGCGCCTAAATGCCTTGGAGACCCTGGACCTCAGCATTTCCGCCACACCCGGAAGTGCTGGGGGGAAGAAGAGCAGGGACACCCGGAGTGCTTCTGGGGATGCAGCCGGCACTTCCGCCACACTGGGGCGTGTCGGTGGGAGGTTGCCGGAACACACCTGGAGCACATCCGGGTACTTATAAAAGGGGCCACCTCCCTTCAGACAAGGGCAAGAGTCGGGAGTGGAGTAGGACGGAGCTCTGGAGGAGAGGAAGAGGCGGCTGAAGAAGCAAGGCATTGGTGTTGAGGCCAGGACTTTGGGGACTTGTGGGGTTTGTGAGCACTACTTGTAAATATGGAGCACTTAAATAAATGTGTGTTGGGTGACATGAACGTGTCCGCCTGTCTGTGTCCGGGCCAGCCTCCACACTATCTATCTATCTATCTATCTGTCTCTTTAGTTGTTTCCTTTGCTTGATGCAGGCCAATTATTTGACCCTTCTGAAACAGAGTACCGTCTTTTTCACAACCCCAGGATATGCCATCTGACAGGCTTATTTAAGAAATGAGAAGCTGCTCATGGCATCAGTGTTGCCAGCTGAAACATACCCATCACTGCAATACTTGCCCAATGGAAGGTCCTTACATACAGTATTTGCTTAGTTAACATGGCACATAATGTAAAAATGCCTTTCTAGGGAGAGGAACTGTAAAATCACTGGCTAGATGAGACAACGTGAAGCAAACTATCTTTATAAGTAGACAGTTTAATTCCATAATCCAAAAAGAAGCAGAAGGAAGCAGTAAAAAAGGGGCCAAAAGAAATGCGCTTTGTAATGGCGGAGGAGATCCTAGGAGATGTGGTCCATGAGAGGCATGTCATTTCAGACGGTGCCTTCAGAAAGCATACTTTGCTTTCTTTAATACTTTGTTACGTTGCAGCCTAGGGCTAGGGCCTTTGTGTCGAATGAGCAGTTGCTCATGGAGTCCCGAATGTGGCACTATACCTACATTGTGAGGGAGTGTCAGTTACGGCACTACGGCCATGTGGCGCATTTCCCCAAGGGTGATCCAGCTCGTAAGATCCTCATTGTTGGGGACCCAAGTAGCTGGACCAGGCCAAGGGGTCGCCCATGTAACACCTGGCTGATAGTGGGTCATTTCCGGAGGCTGGCACTGGACAGCATGTCTGCCTGGGGCGTTGCCAACTGGGCGGAGTGGTGGCTCTGAGGCTAAGGATCTGCGCTGGCATACCGAAGGTTGCCGGTTCGAATCCCGTCACTGCCAAAATAGATGCTACTCTATACTTGAGCAAGGCCCTTAACCTGCAATTGCTCCAGGGGTGCTGTACAATGGCTGACCCTACGCTATGACTCCAAGTGGTATGCAAAAAGATGCATTTCACGGTGTGTTGTCCTGTATAACTATGTATGTGACAAATAAAAAATTATTAGAACCGGGATCCCGAGCTGTGGTGTGTGTGGCAACACGCTGTAACAGTGCATGCTCCCCAACTTGACTTGACTTGACTTGGGCTAAAATCGTTTCAGTTCTTTTCTCCTTCTCAGCAAACAACACTGAACACCCCAAACTGAAAAAGTGAAAACAAGGTTTTAGAAATGACTGCAAATTTATTCCAAATTTCAGATTGACACAAGTATTCAGACCCTTTGCTACGACAGTTCAAATTTGGCTCAGGTGAAACTCGCTCTGTTGATCATCGTTGAGATGTTTCAGCACCGTTGTTTGGAGTCCAACTTTGGTAAATTCAATAGGTTGGTCTGATTAGGAAAGGCACACACACACACACCTGTCCATGGAAGGTCCAACAGGTGAGCAGAACCCAAACCATGAGGTTGAAGGAATCACCTGCAGAGCGTAGGAACAGGATTGTGTTGTGGAACAGATCAGGGGAAGGCAGCAAATTAGATTTCTGCAACACTGAAGGATCCCACGAGCACAGTGACCTCCATAATCCTTAAGAAGTTTAGAACATCCATGACTCTTCCTAGAGCTGGCTGCCTGAATAACTGAGCAATCACGGGAGAGAAGGGTCATGATGGTAAGAGTGGTGAGCAAGAACCTGGTGGTCACTCTGGCTGAGCTTCTGAGAACCCACATTAAGCTGGGAGATAACGTCCAGTGAGAAGTCAAGCAAAAGGACCCCTTTCATTGGCTAACTGAACAGATTACAATATGCAAGCTTGTAAGGTAACTCAGGCCCCTTCTTCAGGCAGTTTCCTTTCGAAAGCTTGCATATTGTAATAACAACAACAACAATATTTATTTGTAGAGCACATTTTCATATAAATGATGTAGCTCAAAGTGCTTTACGGGAGAAAAAAGACAAAATATAAAAATACAATTAGCCAATACTAATTAACATAGAATAAAAGTAAGGTCCGGCGGCCAGGGAGGACAGAAAAAATTAAAAAAACTCCAGACGGCTGGAGAAAAAAACAAAATCTGCAGGGGATCCGAGGCCACGAGACCACCCAGCCCCCCTAACATAAATGATCTAAATCAGTCCTCATAGTTTCCAGGCTTCACATGGATGAACTTGAAGATGATGGTCATGGGGACCTCTGGCTTTCAATCCATTAATGTAGGGACAGCACATTTTAATATTGTTAATGCAATCAGTTCGGTTAGCTAATAAAAGGTGTTATTTTGCTTGACTTCTCATTGTTTCCAAAATGGCTAACATGGTACAACACCCTACTCCAAGAAACTCCAAGAAAGACTAACAGCATTGCAACACTCCACTAGTCTGGGCTTTATGGCAGGGTGTACAGACGATACATGAAAGCCAACGTGGAGTTTGTAAAAAGGCCTCTCAAGACTGTGAGGAAGAAGATTCACTGGTCTGAACTGCTTGGTTTTAATTTCTTAGTGAGATTTCTGGAGAAAACACCATTCATCACCTGTGCAATAGCACTCCAATAGTGAAGCCTGCTGGTGGCAGCATCTCAATGTAAGGTTGTTTTACGGTGGAGTGGACTGGAAGACTAAACAGGCTTGAGGGAAAGCTGAATAGACCACATTACAGAGTTATCCTTAATGAAAACCTGCCCCAGACTGGACCTTACTCCCGGCCAAAGGGTCACCTGCCTAAAAGACAATGGCCATAAGCACAAAGCAAAGACAATAAAGAATTAGGAGCAATTCTGTGATGTTTTTGAGTCAGAGAGAGAGCCCAGATTTAACACCAACTGAACAATGCTGGACAGATCTGAAGATAGCACCAGTGCACCAGTGGTCTCCATCCAACCTGGCAGAACTTGAGAGGATCTCATGAAAACAATGGCAGAAAATCCTCAAATCCAGGTGTGTGAAGCTTGTCATGTCATATCCAAGAAGACTCCAAAGGTGGACATGAACCCAATCAAACATCACTGGAGAGAACTGAAGACAGCAGACCACGGATGGTCGCCATCCAACCTGACAGAGCTCAAGAGGATCTGCTAAGAATAAGGGCAGAATATTTCCAAATCCTGGTTTGTAAAGCTTGTCATGTAATATCTAAGAAGACT
>JANRMT010062841.1:12557387-12569040 GCA_026402145.1 Polypterus bichir lapradei
ATATCTAAGAAGACTCCAAAGGTGGATTTGAACTCAGTCAAACATCACTGGAGAGACCTGGATATAGCAGTGTACTGATTGTCTCCATCCAATCTGGAAGAATTTGAGTGAATCTGCTGAGAAGAATGGCAGAATACAGTATTCCTAAATCCAGGTGTGTGAAGATTGTCACGTCATATCCATCCATTATCCAACCCGCTATATCCTAACTACAGGGTCACAGGGGTCCGCTGGAGCCAATCCCAGCCAACACAGGGCGCAAGGCAGGAAACAAACCCTGGGCAGGGCGCCAGCCCACCGCAGGGCATGCGCACACACACACACACACAAACACCCACACACCAAGCACACACTAGGAACAATTTAGGATCACCAATGCACCTAACCTGTATGTCTTTGAACTGTGGGAGGAAACAGAAGTATTCGGAGGAAACCCACGCAGACACGGAAAGAACATGCAAACTCCATGCACTGAGGACCCAGGAAGCAAACCCGGGTCTCCTAACTGCAAGGCGGCAGCGCTACCCACTGCGCCACCATGCCGGCCTCACGTCATATCCAAGAAGAGAAAATGGTGTGAATACTTGCGTCAATGTGAGATTTTGTAAAATATTTTTTAAATATTTGCAAACATTTCTAAAATTCCTTTTTCATTTTGTCAATCTGTGCTATTGAGTGTTGTTTGATGAGGGAAAAAATGAATTGAAATGATTTTTGCACAAAGATGCGACATAACAAAATGTGTAAAAAGTGAAGGCATCTGAAGGCTTTCTGAAGGAACTGTAGATCTGCACATTTCAAATAACAAAACAAAAGACCTGCGTTAACATTTCTTCTTTTTATGCTCTCGTGTGGCGCTACAACTCCAAAGACAGTCTATGAGGTAACTAGTTGCCGTCTATCTGTAGATTGGCTGCCGACGTAATTTCATCATGAAAGTGATATCAACTATAAATCTAAAAGTGCAGAGAGTTAGAATATCAGACATTTAATGTGTTCTGTGTGGCGATCTATTGCTGTTTGCCGCTGCTGTCAGGCCAGGAGGAAGCCCAAGAAAAAAAAGACGGCACAAAAGATGGTATGTGAGACTTTTAAAATGTATTGTGTCATTACGATGGGGAATATGCGACGCTTGAATATCAAAGCACCATGAATGCATCTGCATGTCGGCAGCATCTGAGAGCTGTGAATTAATCAGAGGCCTTGAGCCTACAATCGAAGAACACAACAAAGGGAAAGGGGCCACACAAAAGTGGCGGCGGAGGGGGAGAAACTTCAACAGAGAAGAAAACATCAAACATCTTACTGACATCCACCGGTTATTTACCTGGATATATTCAGATCCTGATGATGCACTCAATCCTGTGGCTGCCATATACGTACTACCAATTGTCTTGATTTTCTCCACTCCGCTGAACTTTGGCTTGGATAGCAACTGTGGGGGACAAAAAAAAAAACAAAAGTGCAAATCTCAATGGCTACAATTTTTTGGTTCCAACGAGTACAAGCATGGGGGTGCCACAAGGACCTGTGCTGAGTCCTCTCGTCTTCTCTGTGTACACCTCCTCAATAGGGACTATCATCCATTCCCACGGTTTCTCATATCAGTGCTCTGCTGATGATAAGCTGCTGTACCCGTTGTTCCCTCCCGGGTTCCACGTGGTATCAGATAGAATCTCTGTACTCCTACCTCACTGATATTTCAACCTGGATGGAGAAACACCATCTTCAGCTCAACCTGGCAACCAGCTCAGCCTCCTTGTTATTCAAGCTCGTCCAACTAGTCAGCCCTCCATCTCTGTGCTAACACCTCCCAAATTGGTATGCAACCTTTGGATGGGGACTGATGACCAACTGACCTTCACTGACTACAATGCAACTGTTTCTTGGTCTTGCAGATTCACACTGTACAACATTTGCAAGAACAGACCATATCTGACAAGAGTATGTAGCACAACTGCTGGTCCAGACTTTGGTCTTGTCACATCTGGACTACAACTCCGCGCTGGCAGGAGTACCGGTTTGTGCAGATGATTCACTTATTTACATTTACTTGCTTAGCAGAAGCTTTTATCCAAAGCGACTTACAAAGGAGGTCATCATGATCAACGTGATTCAAAATGCAGTGGCATGTCTGGTGTTCTTCAACCCAAGATAGGCACATGTCACTTCTCTTTTTAGATCACTACATGGGCACTCGGTAGCAGGACACATTCATTTCAAATCCTTGATGCCTGCCTATAGAGTAGTAAATGGGTCAGCACCGGACATGGACAAATATGTTGGTCCCCTTACAAGTGATTCGATGAACGCAATTGTCCCCCCTGTGTGTACCTACATGCCTTTGATGTGTCATCGAGTGAAGCAAAGCCAAGTGTGACAAGAGATCAAGTGTTGCATATTCTACAAAGATCTTCTAAAATGGCTGGGACACATTTGTTGGGACCCCAAGAAAAGATCCTCAATAATTGGATTTGAGTGATTTTTCAAACTTTTTGTTGTCTTTAATTTGTACCACACACACGTCTCCAATAGTGTAATCAGTCATTCAGCAGATTTAATTGGAGAGAAGTCATCAATCTGCTGTGTGGTGTCATCGTGTTTCCCACACTCAAGATGGATCAGAGAAAGCAGAGTTGTCTGAGGAGATCAGAAAGAAAATGATAGACAAGCATGTTAAAGGCAAAGGCTAGAAGACCATCTGCAAGTGGCTTGATGTTCCTGTGACAACAGCATCAAATATTATGAAGATGTTGAAGGTCCATAGCACTGTAGCCAACCTCCCTGGATGTGGCTGCAAGAGGAAAATCAACCCCAGAATGGGCAGGAGGATAGCGAGAATGGTAGACAAAAAGCCAAGGAGAACTTCCAAAGAGACAGAAGCTCCAAGGTCAGGGTCCATCAGTGTTTGATCGCACCATCGATAGCCTTTTGATTGGCAGTGGGCTCCATGGAAGAAGATCCAGGAGGACTCCACATAAAGAAGCCAGACTGGAATTTGCTAAAATGCACAATAACAAGCCATAGTGATTCTGGGAGAATGTGCTTTGGACAAATAACAAAAGTTTGGAGCTCTCCGGCAGGTTACATCAGCTCCATGTCCACAGACAAAAAAGTGAAGCTTTTAAAGAAAAGAACACCACAGCTACTGTGAAACATGGAGGAGGCTCAGTGATGTTTAGGGGCTGATTTGTTGTGTCTGGCATGGGGGGCCTTGAGTCTGTGCAGGGAACAATGAAATCTCAAGACCATCAAGACATTCTGGAGTGAGACGTACTGCCCAGCATCAGAAACCTCTGTGTCAGTCACAGGTCATGGACCCTCCAACAGGATGATGAACCAAAACACACAGCAAAAAGTCCCAAAGAATAGCAAACATTGGACTATTCTGAAGTGGCCTTCTAGGAACCTTGATCTGAATTCCATCAAACATCTATGGAAAGAACTGAAACATGCAGTCTAGAGAAGACCCTCTTCAAAATGTGACCCAGCTTTTTTCTTAATAAAAATGGGCCACATGACCCGTGGGGAAGGTGAAGAAGCCTCATGGAGAGCTCCAGGAATCGCATGTGTGCAGGGATTGCAAACTCTACAGGTTGTGCAACAAAATATTAGGTGAGGGGTCCCATCATTTCTGTACATTTGTGTTCTAATTTAAGTTGTACCGTGTTAACCATTATGAATGTAGTGAGAGGTCAAGCAAAATAACCCCTTTTATTGGCTAACTAGAAAGATTACAATATGCAAGCTGTCGAGGCAACTCGGGCCCCTTCTTCAGGCAAGATGTCTTTGAAAGCTTGCATATTGTAATCTTTCTAGTTAGCCAATAAAAGGGATCTTTTGGCTTAACTTGCTATTATTTAAAAAAACCTGTTGAATCAAAACTCTGATTTTGTGCAGAATAACCCCAGAATAGGCAGAAGGATAGCAAGAATAGTAGACAATGATGGGCGCGATTACTTTTGTCAGTTTCAGCTTATTTTACAGATACAATTGTGGGTGCTTATTTCTTTGTGGAGGGATACAAATAAATTTGTCCACATCTGTGTGAACATCGTGCGTCTGTGGAGACCCTTAGGTGGTCCTGTGCCTCTCTGGAACCCTCAGGTCTGCCTCTGAAAGGCATCTGGCGATACCACCTCTGGATTTTATCAAATCTCATTCCAGACTCTTCTCGTGTGTAGCTCCTACCTGATGGAATGAACTTACAACCTTCATACGGAACTTCGGACCCCATCAACGTGTTTGAGAAGCAACTGAAGACTCTTGTTTGGTGAAATGCTGTCTAATTAATAATGGCTTTGGATTTTGTAGCGAGCCAGCTTTTTGTCCAAAGCTTTTCACTTGTGATGATTAATTTTGTAACCTCATCATGTAGTATTAGGCCAGGTTTATACTTCACTCGGCGTGACACATGCTCCAGTGGATGCTCCTGTGACATAAGCGTTTTACTGTTCATACTTGCATGTATACTTTACGTAAATCTGGAAGAATCCACCAGGTGGCAGTGTGAGATATTATTAAAGTGAGAACAGGTTTGGCTTCGCTGTGTTGTGAATTGTCTGAACCATCCATTAAATTCCGATGACACCTTACCGCAATGTCTCTGAAAAGGATGTTTAATGATTAAATCCATCAATCCAGGGATGTGTCCATTCCAGCAAGCATTGGGCACGAGGCAGAAACAATCCCTAGATTGGTGAATAAAAACACACTTACATACACTATTGTCATTTTAATGTCACCAAATCTGCATATCTTTGGAAAGAAATCGGAGCACACTGTGGAAACCCAGCAGGAAAACATGCAAATTCCAGGCAGGGAATACCAGTGACGTGACCCCCTGCGAGACAGCAGTGCTACCGCTCTGCCACCTTGTCACCCCCATGTGTGTAATTATTACCAGTATTCATTATTTAAACGAAATTAAAGATTTATCTGTAAAATGTAACTTACTTATCTCTCTATTATAAAAAAAAATCTTGGTGAAAAGGAGACCAGGGAGATGAGATGTGATCTTCTCAGAAAACACTTAAAAGACCCCCGAGATGAAAGAGATTGGCCACTGAGCGTCTCGCGGGGACCTTAAACATGAGACTTGGTGCCAAGAGATTGCAATTTGACGTCCCGCGAGACAAAACAGTGAGACATTTAAAACAAGTTCACGAACATCTAACCAAGCAGTTGTTGGAACGCTTTTGGCAGACACACTTCATGTGCTCCCAGCTCTTAAAACAACAATTGACAAGCAGAATACGCAGCTTGCCAGCAGCAGCAGCAGGAAGCCAGCAGATGATCCGACCGCTTCTCCTTAGCGTGTGTTCAGCCCCCCAACCCCTTTCACAACGCGAGCGGCAGAGACGCCAAGTGGCGAAAGGACAGCTGCTGTACAGGCTTTGAAATGATCAACGCAAAGCGCGACAAGCAGAAAACGCAGCTCGCCAGCAGCAACAAGCCAGCAGATGATCCGACTTGCGACTCCTTAGCGTGCGTTCAGCCGCCCACCCTTCATAACACGAGCAGTGTTATACGTCCTGCGAGAAAGAGATTAAACCATGCCCGGGGCCGGAAATAAAGGACAAGTATTGTTTTTACAAAAGTTTTAAAGTAAAAGTGAAAATAATGCATATGTAACAATTCCCATGAAACTAACAATCTCTTTAAATTGTATATCCGGTTAACCAAACCTGGGTGTGGGTGAGCGAAGCGAGCAGGGGGCGGTGCCCCCTAGTTTTAATTAATCTCATCATGAAAGTAATATCAACTATAAATCTAAGGATTCCAAATGTGCAGAGAGTTAGAATATCATAAATGTAGTGTGTTCTGTGTGGCGATCTATTTCTGTTTGCCGCTGCTGTCAGGTCAGGAGGAAGCCCCAGAAAAAAAGACGGCACAAAAGATGTGAGACTTTTAAAATGTATCGTCTCATTATGATGGGGAATATGCGACGCTTGAATATCAAAGCAGCACCACAAATGCGTCCGTATGTCGGCCTTTTGCTTCACCACATCGAACCATTCATCAAACATCGAAGCGTGCACATCGATCCCGTAGGATCCGCATAGTGGCTCTCTGTCACATGTAGATAGTAAACACAGACTCTGACATCCGATTCCGACTTTTATCACAGTGTGCCCCCCCGACTTTTTGCTGGTACTGCAACTCATGCACGCGTCACGTTAATTTCTAAGGACCTGCTCAGAGGACGCATCAAATGAATGCTGGGAACGCGTGGCAGCCATGATGCGTGCGCGTACGCGTTCTGAGCGTGAAGTATAACCGAGCCTTTAGAGTGTTGTACCGTGTTAGGCGAAGGGTCCCATCATTTTTGTACATTTGAGTTATTACAGGCAGTCCCCTGGTTACGTAAGAGATAGGGACTGTAGGTTTGTACTTAAGTTGAATTTGTATGTAAGTCGGAACAGGTACATTGTTTTAATAAATGTTATTGTTGACCGACTGTAACCAAGTGCTCTGCCAATGAATGATGGAGTTTCACTTCTCTCTGACCTTTTTATTATTTCTACTTTATTTTCCATGGTGATAGTTTTTCTCTTCTTTACTGTCTCACCAGCACTTGCATCAGATTTGTGTTTCAGAGACATTCTTGAAGGATGAAGACAAAAGGTTAATATGAGCTCTTCTGCACAGCACTGTACATGCTATCACAGCAGGAAGGCACCCGTCGTCAACACGTCTGATGTACTGACGAGAGATGACTTCCTGCTATGTACGTAACATTACAAGCAGGCTTGCTATTGAGAATGAATGGGGGCGGTTCATCACCAGCCCACCTCACAGTTACCTCCACTACAGTATGCTGCCTGCAGTGTCTGCCCACTGAGAATGAACAGGGTGCGGCCAAAGGCGGGTAGCGAATCACCCCCATTCAATAGGCAGCCATCAGATGCACCGCTTGCAGCATCACCAGCTGCCCACCGAGAGCAAACGGGGCAGCCATGTGTGGTGGGCGGGCAGTGAAACCGCTTGCTGCCTGGAGCTGCCCGAGGGACACTACACTGCGCGAGCAGCGAAATCGTCCTCCTCCAGCCTCCATCCAGCCACTGCTTGCAGCGTCCCCAGGCCGAAGATAATGAAGCAGCAGTTACTGAGGCGCATGCATCGCAGCTGCGGCCCTGTCCGTATGTCGTAGGCCGGATGTCCGTAACCTGGGGACTACCTGTATTTAAATTGTTGTACCGTGTTAGCCATTATGGATGTAGTGAGAAGTTGAGCACAATGACACCTTTTATTGGCTAACTAAAAAGAGTACAATATGCAAGCTGTTGAGGCAACTCGGGCTCCTTGTTTAGGCAACTGTTTGAGACAGTAAGAGTACATCTGCGGGATACTCACTTCATCAAAGTCTGCAATGATTTCATTCAGCAGCCTCAAGCACTCCAGGCCTTCTTTATTGACATCCGATTCCGTATAAAATTCTTTGAAGTCCGGGATGGAAGCAAACATAACGCAGACAAAATCGTACGACTGGTGATACAAATCCTGATGGACAGAAAGAAAGAGATCAAAAAAAAATTTGTAAATGACGTCACTTTTACACAAGGAAATGAACGTTGCAGGAATGCGTGTTACTCTACTTTCACGCCAGTAATAGGCTATATGTATCAGCCAGCTTCTTCACTGATATCAAACCGGACTAGCTATGGCGTTTTACACCAGATTGCTTCAAGACGTGCCTATTCTTTTTTTTTTTTTTTTTTAACCGTGTCCTGTTCGGCTGTGAAGCAATCAGAATTGATGTCTGAATGCTGGCGACTAGCCTTACAGTTTTTCTCTCAGGTGGAGCGTTACAGCTTCTGCTGACGCCACGCCTGATACCAAAACTTTATTAGAAATATTTTCAGATGTTTTTAAGATTCGAACCGGACACGGAGACAAAAATGAAAGAAAAAGAAGAGAGAAAAGGAGGAGATGGAGGTAAAGGGGGAAGGGGGGATTTTCGTATAGAATAAACAATAAATGAACCAGAATCCGCTTCGAGACCTGCAGAAAAAGAGGGGGAAAAAAAAAAAAACACAAGACAAAAACATTGCTGCATCAGCTACATGAAGATATATAAAAGTAAAAATGTTTGCTAACAATCACACAGTAATTATTACTAAGGCATTTAGGGCCAACCACAGCCTTAGGTCATGTGCTGAAGATGTCCAAGTCATACTTATGAAAGCACCATGTGAGCACCTGTGTGCGTACGCACGCTTGTATGTGTAAGGTTTCTCTATAGGAGCGTCCAATAGTGAGTGTGAAGGGCCACAGACCTGCCCCCAAAAACGTGCGGAAGATGGAGGGAGTTCCAAGCCCAGAAATCCAGTGGTCACCCCAGAGCGCGGAGACCCCAGGGAGACCGTCACCAGAGAAGCCCCAACCCCCCCTCGAGAGGCGCAGAGGATCACCCTGGGGGGCCACAACCAGCAGCCGGTAGAGTCCCGGGAGATATCAACGGCTAGCCCCCAGGCCCACCCGTAGCCGCTCACCCCGGAGCCGGCCGGGCCCGGAACCCAGCAGCCCGGGACACAAGGGCGACCCACCCCGCCGAGGACCCAACAGAGCCCAGGGACCCAGATCCCACCAGGCAGCCACCGGGAGCGACCAGACAGATGTTTAAAAAAAAAGTGGCAGGGGGAGGGTAGGCGAAGATGTTGTAGCACTGCCAGATGTCCCAGGAGAGGGGAGGAGTCCAAAACCCCACCTGACATATACAGTCACACACAAACACAGTCATACACTCCCTCCCTCATGCTCTCACATACACATACAACCCAAGACTTACAAGGATGTACGCCAGACACCCATTCACACTCCCCATACACACCCTACTAACTCTGGTCCCGGTGCTGCCGTACCGAAGGCACAACCATTCCCGGACGCCAGAGTTAGCCCCGTTCCGCTGGGGTAATAATGAGCAGGCACCCCCGTCCAACGCAGAGCAAAGCAACCCACCACTCCAGACCACAGGCAGACGGCCAGCTCCCACTCCTAGCCTATTCTAACGCTAAATGAGGTAAGTCGCATGACTCAAACGTTGTGCCAAATGTCAGGAGTTAAAAAGGAGAAGGGCTTCAAACTCTGTGTTTCAAGCTACATCCACAATTACGAAGGTAAGAACCGGACGTATTAAAAACTTGTGTCTACTATGAACTTACATGGGACAAATACGTGATTACGTTAACAGAAAAAGCAGAATTTCAATAATTAGTTATTACACTTTACTCAGGGGCAGGTGAATATATAAAAACACGAGTCTGCTGGCCATCTTACTTTGTAAAAAAGCGAATGTCTCTGTCTGAGCCAGCTATACTGTTGCTTCATTATAAAGGGTCTCAATTTACTTCCTCAGCTGGAGGATCTCCTCTCTGAGAGACGTGTGTTCATGAAGCGCTAGGTCGACAACTGCTGGATCCAGAGCCGAAGTGTAGTGGTGGTCCTCTAGGATTTTATCATCCTCCTCCTCACCTGGTGTGTCATCTTCTTCCTCGCCTGATGTTGTCATCCTCCTCCTCACCCAGTGTGTCATCCTCTGTTGGTCACTTTCTCTTCTCCCAAATTCCCTGGTCTTGAAAGTGGAACAGAGAAACCGTTCCACTAAATGAACACAGAAACCAGACCCTTCTTCAGCAGCCGCCAAACCCTGGCTCGCGGAAATCCTCTTTTTTAACAATGCCGGCTACAAACCCGGGTATGAGGACTAACTGTAAAGCTCTCTCCAAATAGTGATGATCCTTTTAGGTCGGGTTTCCACATCAGAAGGGAATGTTTTAAAACTAGATAGCCTTGTTGTATTTACTGGAAGCTGAACATAAATCTACACAACAATGTTCAGCTGTAGAGCCGTCTGTACGCTGAAACTTAAACTTCTTTTTCTCAGACATTCTCGACACTAAACAAAAAGTACAACTGCAGAATGGACAATGGAAGTGACTGAGCTGGCTGAGAATTCAATGGAAGAACGTCAGCACTGCCAGGTGCATAGAGCCGATTTCATTATATATCATTACAGAAGGACTTGGATAGCAGACAGGCTTGGGCAGATTTGTGGACGATGGAATTTAATGTCAGTAAATGTAAAGAATTACAAATAGGAAGTGTAAATGTTAGGTTTGAATACACAATGAGACGTTGGAAAATCAAGAGCACACCTTATGAGAAGGACGTAGAGTCGTAGTGGACTCTAAGCTATCGACTTCCAGACAGTGTTCGGAAGCCATTAAGAAGGCTAACAGAATGTCAGGTTATATAGCGCCTTGATGTGTGGAGTACAAGTCACAGGAGGTTCTGCTCAAGCTTTATAACACACTGGTGAGACCTCATCTGGAGTCCTGGGTGCAGTTTTGGTCTCCAGGCTACAAAAAGGACATAACAGCACTAGAAAAGGTCCAGAGAAGAGCGACTAGGCTGATTCAGGGCTACAGGGGATGAGTTATGAGGAAAGATGAAAAGAGCTGAGCCTTTACAGGAGATGAAGAGGAGACCTGAGTGAAGTGTTTAATGATGAAGGGATTGAGACGGTGACTTTAAAAAGAGTTCATCAAGAACACGGGGACACAGTTGGAAACTTGTGAAGGGTAAATTTCACACAAACATTAGGAAGTTTTTCTTTACACAAAGTACGATAGACACTTGGAATAAGCGACCAAGTAGTGTGGTAGACAGTAAGGGACATTAGGGAGTTTTAAAACTCGAGCTGATGTTTTATTGGAAGAAATAAGTGGATAGGACTGGGGAGCTTTGTTCTCGTCTAGATTGTTCTATATTTCTTTAGCAGTGTCTTAAGTGGCCAAGAGTGAACCTTCAAGTTCTAAAGAGTATTTACCTTATTTTGCATTGCTAGTATGGGAAGACAAGCACTGCCCTTCAAACAGTGGCAATGCAAGGAGAGGGAGTCACACCGGGGTCCAATGGGGCCCCACGGTGACTGCACGGTTGTCATTAACATGCCTGCCTTCTTGATGTTGGAATGAAAAGGTTGATGTTGTTAATATTCTTACAACCCCATAAAGTTTTAATGATGTCTGTTGACCTTTAGTAGCTTATATGCTAAGGGTAAGGGTAGAAGCCCCTTTGGCAGAAATTCCAGCCTCAAGTCTTCTTCTCATACCTGGATTTGAGCAGTTTGTCTCATTCTTCCTGGCCTATCAGAGTGGCGTACACTCTGCAGCAGGTTCTATGCATTTGGCTGCATTCATCCTTCCCACAATTCTCTATCAATTTTATGTGGTGACTGGAGAGACTGGGATCCAAACGATCTGGATGAGCAGCCCTTCAATGATTTGAGAGGCAGCACTGGACTCCCCACCGGATCACAGGGAATTCCCGTGGGCCGCGACAAAAAACAAAGAGAATGAGAAAGAGAAAATAATATGGGGAAGATGGAAAGAGTGTGCAGGTAAGAGGGAAAAGTAGATAAAGAGAGAATGTGTAAAGCAAGTCATGAAATGGTGGATGAGTTAAGTAAGTTGATGGTCACGTCACTGACAGCACACACATCCATCCATACATTATTTATGTAGGACCAATTTAGAGTTGGTGGATAACCTAACGTGAACATCTCTGGGATGAGATTATGTCAGAAGTTCAACGCTGGTCCATGCATCTGTGGCACAACCATGCTAACCCTCCGTCCCACAGTGAGGGC
>JANRMT010062841.1:12586740-12622123 GCA_026402145.1 Polypterus bichir lapradei
GATAGATAGATAGATAGATAGATAGATAGATAGATAGATAGATAGATAGATAGATAGTCTGGAAGCCGGCCCGGACACAGACAGGCGGACACGTTCAAGTCACCCACAACACATATATTATACATTCTAATATTTACTGTTAGTGCCACACAACCCCAAAGTCCCCAAAAGTCCAGGCCACCAATCAAATGCCTCACTTCTCTTCAGGCCGCCTCCACTCCTCTCCTCCAAGACCTCGTCCTTCTTCCACCCGACTCAAGTCATTGAATGGAGGGAGGCGGCCCCTTTTATAATCACCCGGATGTGCTCCAGGTGCCTCCCGACAATCTTCCATCGGCACTCCTCAGTGTGGCGGAAGTGCCGGCTGCGCACCCGGAAGCACCCTGGGTGGCGCCGATCCTTTTCCCCCCAGCACTTCCGGGTGTGGCGGAAGTGCTGAGGTCCAGGGCTCCCAAGGCATTGGGGCGCCCCCTGGCAGTGACCACGGGCCCCTACAGGATTGAGCTTCAAAGCTCTGTACCCGTGGTCCCCATAGGCACAAGGGCAGTCGCCCCCACGTGGTCTGAGAGAGGCATAAGCCCTCCTCTTGTAACTCCGGGGCGTCCCGGCCGGGTCGCCCCCCCCAGCCACCTGTGACAATAGATAGATAGATAGATAGGAAAGACACCATATGATTAATAGACAGATAGATGTGAAAGGCACTATATAACATATAGATAGATAGATGTGACTCTCAACTGGAGGTGTAAGGAGAGGAAAGATTCTCATTGTTTTTATGGTTTTAGCTGGGCGTCATTGTAAAAAAAGTGCTTGGTGGATTAAAATTCCATTCTTTGAACCTGTGGCTGTGTTGGGCATTTCTGTGTCTGGGGTTTGAGGCTCAGTGGCGCCCCCTACTGGTTACAATATGTAAAACGTGACTGTTATGTATTGCTATTTATAATTTAAAATCAGTTACTGAACTATTTTGTTCTTGGTGTGCTGCTCTTCACTTGCCACTTAGACGTTTGTGACTGCAATGGTTTCTTTATACTGTTTCACACACACGAGATGGCGGGTGTTATGTGAATTTCTATGTAGCTGTTAATGGCTGTTAGGTTCTTGTAACTAATGAAGCTGAAATGGCTTTCATTTTGTTCTCTGCTCTTCACTTGTGATGCTCAGTTTTGTACCCTTGTCCTATAACACTTGTTCTTGAATATACCCCCAGGCCGATGTTGACTCAATTAGGTTGATCTCCTTTGCAAGTTACTTTGGATAAAAGAGTGTGCTAGGTGAATAAATGTAAAGGCTCAGAGTAGAGCCGCACACCCTCCGCATTGAGAGGAGCCATTTGAGGTGGTTCGGGCATCTGATACGGATGCCCCCAAGCAGAGGTTTTAGGGGGCACGACCGGCTGGGTGGACACCCTGGGGAAGTCCCAGGGCTCATGGGGAGGATTGTGTCTCGGGATCGCCTTTGGATCCCACAGTTTGAATTGGGATGTGTGGCTGGGGAGAGGGAGACGTGGGCCTCAATGCTAAGACCGCTGCCCCCGTGACCTGGTTTTGGATAAGCTGTGATAAATGAGTGGATAAATGAATGAACTACAGCAGGTGTATTATTGTGAGAAAAATTCAACTTTATATCTATTATCTGTTAAAATTATTTTTATTCTTTTTTATTAATTTCAGATCGATTCACAACATACCTGAGCACCATATGGCAAATCTAATCTCAAAGTAATAGGAGTCCTCACTGGACTCTGCTTTTAAATACATTGTAGGCTAAACAACAGCTCATTTGTCCAGTTTGACGTCCGTTCAGACATGACAGACCCCTCAACACTGAGACTCTAACAGTCCCATCAGCCACACTACTGAGCCTCCACTCCTAGTCATTATAACCTGAACTTTATGCAGATATTCCCTGTGGAGCCTCTTGCTGTATACACTGAGCTGGCTGCACAGTCAATATAATTTCCCCATCAATAAAGTCTGAAGTTAACATGATCACAGGTTACTGACCCTGACAGAAGAAAGAAAAAATAAAAAAGAATGATTCAGCTGTAAGCTTGTTGCACTTCTCCATAATTAGGATGACAAAGCCACTGTGACCCATCATATTGATTGAAGTATTTACAAGGATAGTCATTGGGTATGCAGGTCATGGTCTCCATGTTTATTTCACCACTGCCTGTTCTTATCTAATCTAAGCAGGTCGTAGCAAACTCGGATATGGCTTACCTTCTGATTTCTGTCACCTTGTGGGAACTGTACAGTCATGCCAGTCTGCCCTGCCCATAGTATTCCTCTAGTGCCCCCCCCCCCCTACAGGCACCATCAGTACCTACAGAGTCTGCCACCCCTGGTGCTGCTCAGACTAACAATACGTAAGCAAACAGTACCTTCTGAAGATTAGATAGATAGATAGATAGATAGATAGATAGATAGATAGATAGATAGATAGATAGATAGATATGAAAGGCACTATATAATAGATAGATAGATAGATAGATAGATAAGAAAGGCACTATATAACAGATAGATAGATAGATAGATAGATAGATAGATAGATAGATAGATAGATAGATAGATAGATAAGAAAGGCACTATATAACAGATAGATAGATAGATAGATAGATAGATAGATAGATAGATAGATAGATAGATAGATAGATAAGAAAGGCACTATATAACAGATAGATAGATAGATAGATAGATAGATAGATAGATAGATAGATAGATAGATAGCACAGTGGCGCAGTGGGTAGTGCTGCTGCCTTGCAGTTAGGAGACCCAGGTTCGCTTCCCGGGTCCTCCCTGCGTGGAGTTTACATGTTCTCCCCGTGTCTGTGTAGGTTTCCTCCCACAGCCCAAAGACAGGCAGGTTAGGTGCATTGGCAATCCTAAATTGTACTTGGTGTGTGTGCGCTCTGTGTTGGGCTGGCACCCTGAGCGGGGTTTGTTTTCTGCCTTGTGCCCTGTGTTGGCTGGGATTGGCTCCAGCAGACCCCCGTGACCCTGTAGTTAGGATATAGTGGGTTGAATACTGGATAGATAGATAGTGTCACAGGTGGCTGGGTGCAGTCGGCAATCAGCCGCCTATTTAAGGAGCCGCCGCCCTGCAATCAAGGCTGGAGTCGGGTGGAAGCAGGACGAAGCAGAGGAGAGTGTGGTGGCGGCCCGAAGAAAGGCGTTGTGTGGCCAGGACTTTGGGGGGTTTGTGTGCACTTTTGGACTTTGTAAATAGGATATTTGTAAATAAACGTGTGGTGGTGGAAAAAGAACATGTCTGCCTGTCTGTGTCCAGGCCACGTCCACAATAGATAGATGGATAAAAAGGCACTATTTGGGTTACATAGATATGAAATGCACTGCATAATTGATCAAAAGGCACTATATAAGGAAAGTCACTTTATGGGTTAGACAGACAGATACAAAAGTCACTATATAGTATAGAGAGATTGAAATGTACTTTGGGTGGGTTGGATAGATGGATAGATGGATAGATAGATAGATAGATAGATAGATAGATAGATAGATAGATAGATAGATAGATAGATAGATAGATAGATAGATAACAACAACAACATTTATTTATATAGCACATTTTCATACAAAAAAATGTAGCTCAAAGTGCTTTACATAATGAAGAATAGAAGAATAAAAGACACAGTTAGAGAATAAAATAAGTCAACATTAATTAACATAGAATAAGAGTAAGGTCCGATGGCCAGGGTGGACAGAAAAAACAAAAAAAAAAACTCCAGACGGCTGGAGAGAAAAAAAAAATAGATAGATAGATAGATAGATAGATAGTGTGGACCCCAGGGGGTGATCCAAGTCCCCAAACACCCAATACATCCAGACACGGACACAAGTATAAAAGGCAAAGAGTCTTTTGTTGGGGGAAACTATTCCTTATCAAGCGTTTCCCACCACTACAGCCACAAGTAAAATAAAGCACAAGCACAGGCACAAGTCTTTGTGTTCTTCCTCTTTGTCACTTCCTCCTCCACTCCTCTTTGCAAGTGTTGTCTACCTTCCTCCCGACTCTGGCTCATTGATGTGAAGCTGGCATCTCCTTTTATCTAATCCCCAGGAGTGCTTCCGGTGACACGACACTGCAGCTCTGAGGCACTTCCGGGTGAGGTTGGAACCCAATAGAATAGGGACTCCCAAATCCCACAGCACTCCCTGGTGGCCCCCACAAGACCCAACAAGACTGTCCCCATGGGACAATCAGAGAATAAAATAAGTCAACATTATTTGGGCTCACTGCCATCTAGCGTCCTGGGGGAGACAAAGCCCGTTGTAAGCTGTCTCCCCCTGTCCTTCCACCTCAAGAGCATCCCAGGCAGGTAAGAACGTGGGTCATCCCTCACAATAGATTAGAGAACTTTATTTGTCCCCACTGGGAAATTTGGCATTTTACAGAAGCTCTTTAAATAAATAAATACATAGTTAGATAAATAAATAAATATACACACAAACTCTGGTCTAACATATACCAGAATGAGAAAAAAGCAACAAAATTAAAAAGAAAGAAAACTTCTGACTTGGCAGTCCCAGTCCCAGTCCCAGTAAGGTGCTACACAGCCATATTGCTGTTGGTATAAAGGAGCCCCCAGTTGCATTTCTTGACCCACTTATGCTGAATGATTCATTGGCTGAAAGTCCTCAGTGTTGGTGTGTCAGAGAGAGGATGTGCAGCGCTGTTCATAATGGCACTCAGTTTTGTCTTCATTTGTTCTATAATTGAGTCTGCCCTTATAATCAGTTTATTGATTCGTTGGTCCTCTCTTGAAGTGATGTTACCAGCCCAGCACACCACAGCACAATAAACTGCACTGACCATCAGAAGAGTTGTAGAAGACGTGAAGGATGACACACATTAAAGGAACACTGTCTCCAAAGAAATAAAGAGTCTACTGCTGCCCTTTCTTCTCTAGACCCTCGGTTTTCTGAGACCAGTCCAACCAGTCATTGATGTGGACCCCTAAGTACTTGTAGGAGTGGACCACCTCTACATCCACACCCTAAATAGTGAATAGATATGTTGGACCTTTGGTACGGTGAAGGTCAGTTTCTTGGTTCTTCCTGATGTTAAGAAGAAGACAATTCTCTTTGCAAACATGTGACCACACTGGGGGAGAATGCAGCACCCCAAACCCCAGACACAACCTCACAGACAGAAGTCCCAATATGAATACAAGGTTTATTTTTATAAACACATTGTGTAAATGTTTAAACAGGTCATAAATGAACCATAGCACACTTCTTTTCTTCTCTTTCTTTCTCCACACCTCCCAGGCGAGCTTTGTCCTTCTTTCTGTCTACTCCGACTCGCCTGGATGAGGTTGAGTGGTCTCTTTTATTTTGGACCCGGGAGTACTTCTGGTGCTAGGGCATAGCCCAATGGAAGTACTTCCTGGCCAATCAGAAGTCCCACAAGTCCCTTCAGCTTCCCCCTGGTGGCCCTCACAGAGCCCCTCAGGGGTGCATCATGGGACTACAGGTTCCAGCATTCCCTGTGTTAGTCTGTGTGGGAATCCTAAACCAGGGGGGCTGTCATCTAGCATTTTATGGGAGAAAGTGTCCCAAATGAATTGTCTTCCTCGGTCCCTTCTGTTACACTGGCCTCCTGCCTGCGTAAGGATCTCTTTTCAGTCCAAGAAACCAAGAAATAAAGTTTTCCCCCTGACTCCTCTCCTCTGTCTCACCTCCCTTATCAATATACCCCATAAGTGCAGAATCATCTGAGAATTTCTACAAGTGACCTGACCTGCTATTCTATTTCTAGTCTGAGGAGTACAAGTGAGGAGTAAAGCAGACAGGCCTGTTCCTTGTGGTCCTTCAGTGTTGCTCACACAGTCCGTGAGTCTCACAAATGGTGGTCTGCCCAACTGACAGTACATCATCAGGACACCACAGGCTCATCCACCTGCATATCTCTGAGTTTTCCCCTTAATAGGAATGGTTGGATGGTCAAAAAACCCTTCATGGTTGTTTAAATTCATTTTTGCTGTCATCAAACAACATTCAGTACCCCAGTATGGTATTCGGAATTCAGACCCTTTTGCTATGACCCTTGAAATTTGGCTGAGGTGCATCCCATTTTAGTGATCACCATTGAGATGTTTCAGCACCTCATTTGGAGTCCTCCTGCGGTCAATTCAATTGACTGGACTACTTAGGAAAGTCACAGAAATGTCCATAGAAGGTCCCACAGTTGAGCAAATACCAAGCCATGAGATCAAGGGAATTGTCTACAGAGCCTATGGAAAGGATTGTGTTGAGTCACAGGTTTAGAGTAGGCTACAAAACATTCCTGCAGCATTGAAGGTCCCCAAGAGCACAGTGGCCTCCATAATTGTTAATGAGAAGAACTGTAGAACAACCAGGACCCTTTCTAGAGGTGGATGCCTAGCCAAGATGAGCAATCTGGGAAGAGAGAGATGACCAGCAATCTGCATGAAAGTTACAGATCTGTGAAAGTTGTTGTAGCATTGAAGGTCCTCAAGAGCACAGTGGTGTCCACAGTTCTTAAATGATATAAGTCTAGAACAACCACAACCCTTTTTCATTTTGCAATTATAGGAGAATGGTCTCGATAAAAAAGCTGGCCAAAAAACCGATGGTCACTCTGGCTGAGCTCCAGGTAACCTTGCGTGGAGATGGAAGAAATTTCTAGAAGGACAACCACCAATGCAACACTCCCCTAATCTGGGCTTTATGGCAGTGTGGCCAGATGATACATGAAAACCTACTTGGAGTTTACAAAAAAGGAAACCAAAGGACCCTAAGACTATGACTGGTCTGATGAAACCAAGATTGAACTATCTAGCCTCAATTCTAAGTATCGTGTTTATATTAACAAGGCAGCGCTCATCACCTGCACAAGACCACTCAAAAGATGAATCATCATGTTGTGGGACTGGGGACTGTGAGGAAAAACACAGTATGGAGATATCCTTTATTAGAACCTACTCCAAATTTACCAGGCTATCAGAGCTCTTCATTTACCAATTGATCTCCATCCCTATCCTTACGTATGGTCATGAGCTTTGGGTAATGACTGAGAGGATGACACTGCAGATACAAGCAGCCGAAAGGAGCTACAAGGTGGTTGGGCTCTCCCTTAGGGACAGGGTGAGAAGCATAGACACCAAAGAAAGGCTGGGACTAGAGCTGCTGACCCTCCGTATTGAGAGGACCCAATTGAGGTGGTTTGGATATATGATATGGGTGCCTTCTGGATGCCTTCCTGTGGAGGTTTAATGGACAACCCAGGTGGAAGGAGACCCCAGGGAAGACCCAGAACTATTTGGGAGGATTATATCTCACAGATGACCTGGGAAGGTCAGTATGAGTTGGAAAGTGTGGAAGGGGAAACAACAACAACAACATTTATTTCTATAGCACATTTTCATACAAAAAGTAGCTCAAAGTGCTTTACATAATGAAGAATAGAAAAATAAAAGACACAGTAAGAAAATAAAATAAGTCAACATTAATTAACATAAAATAAGAGTAAGGTCCGATGGCCAGGGAGGACAGAAAAAACAAAAAAAAAACTCCAGACGGCTGGAGAAAAAAATAAAATCTGTAGGGATTCCAGACCATGAGACCACCCAGTCCCCTCTGGGCATTCTACCTAACATGAATGAACAGTCCTCTTTGGATTTAGGGTTCTCACGGAAGGACTTGATGATGATGGTCACATAGACTTCTGGCTTTTGATCCATCCATTATTGTTGGAGCATCATGATGCTTTGAGTAGGTGGTGGTGGCACAGGAAAGGAACTTATGGGCCTCACCTCTAAGACTGTTGCTCTTGCGACCCAGTAGAAAATGAAAGAATGCATGCTCCAGAGCACTCTGGACTTCAGACTGGGTCAAAGGTTCACAATCAGTAACCTTAAGCAAAGATAACACAAGAGTGACTTAGGGACAACTCTGGGAATGTTCTTGAGTGGCCAAGACAGAGCCTGAACTTAAACCCAGTCGAACATCTCTGGGGAGACTTGAAGATAATTCTCCTCTGAAGGTCTCCATCCAACCTGGCAGAACCTGAGAGGATCTGCAGAGAAGAATGGCAGAAATTCTCCAAATCCAGGTGTGTGGAGCTTGTCATGTCACATCCAAGAAGACTCCAAAAGTGGACTTGAACCCAACTGAACATCTTTGGAGAGACCTGAAGGTAGCAGTCCAACCTGACACAGCTTGAGAGGATCTGCAGAGAGCAATGGCAGAAAAATCCCCACATCCAGGTGGGTGAAGCTTGTTGCGTCAAACCCAAGAAGACTCCAGTGCTGGAATGGCTGGCAAAGGGGCTTCAATTGGGTACTGAGTAAAGGGTCTGAATGCTGGAGTCAATGTGACATTTCAGTGTTTTTTATTTTTAATATATTTATATTAAATATATTTTTGCTATTCTGGGGTAGTAAGTTTGAGGACAGAGTGAGGTCATTTATGTTAGGTAGAATGCCTAGAGGGGGCTGGGTGGTCTCGTGGCCTGGAACCCCTGCAGATTTTATTTTTTTCTCCAGTCGTCTGGAGTTTTTTTTTTTTGTTTTTTCTGTCCTCCATGGCCATCGGATCTTACTTTTATTCTACGTTAATTAGTTTTCCCAAATTTTAATTATTTATTTTGTCTTTTTTCTCTTTCTTCATCATGTAAAGCACTTTGAGTTACATTGTTTGTATGAAAATGTGCTATAGAAATAAATGTTGTTGTCGTTGTTTACACAATGAGAGAAAACATGTATTTAAAGCTGCAAGATCACAAAATGTGAAAAAAGTGAACATGTCACACAAGTGTTCTTGTGGGCCACCTTTCAGGCTCTGAAGAGGTAAGCAGTTCCAGTCCAGGATTAGAGGGGGCGCTGACGCTAACAGTATCTTCTTCTCTTTCCACCGTAGCATTGAAAAAAACGTTCATGGAGGATGCCTAGCCCCGCCCACAATGCCCCACCCTTTCCGGCACAGACACTATAAAACAGAGCTGCTCCGAGGAGGTGGTGTCACATGTTGACCTGGCATTCGAGAAGGCCAGATCTCCAGCTCTTTTGTTAACCTTATATCGGTTTGGAGGCTGACTGAAGCCTCTTTGTCTTCCCAGTCAGAGTGAGACAGTATGCAGGCGTATTGCTGTTGTTATGAAGGAGCCCCCATCATATTTTTTGACACACTTCTTCTGAATGATTTGTTGGCAGAAAGTCCTCAGTGTCAGTGTGTCAGAGAGAGGATGGGCAGCATTGTTCATAATGGCATTCGGTTTTTATGAGCACGACACGGGGAGGATGACTACACATCTTCGGAAACAGAAGGGGGGGGGGAGGTCAAGGAGGGGATTTGGTGCCCCATAAACCAGTGCCTACTTGATCTCTGCCTACAGCCAGCAGTGGCTTGATGTCACGTATACAGCTGCCCTCTACAAAAATAGATACTGGCAAGTTCATAAAAGTATACATCCGAACTCAGGTCGTTGTATCAACAAAGCCGTAGCGCTAACCACCGCACTACTGGCTAGTAAAAATGAAATTAGTCAGCCATCTACTCTACTTAAGAGTTCACAGCCATCTTCTTTTTTTACAAAAATTATGAGAGTAATTCATAGTCTCCATTTTGATTGCATGTAAATTGGGCCCATTCCAGTGTGGGCACAACTATTTAATGCTATGACAAACTCAACCACCCCCCCCCCCAAAAAAAAAAGACACCATTAACCCCTCAGGGGCTCCAATGGATGCAAAAAAGAAAAAAGACAAAATAAAAATGTGAATACTTACTGGAAGATAGAAGTTGTTTTTCTCCAAAAAGGTCTGAGTCTGCCCATTAGAATAATTTACAGTCAGGTTAGAAGAGTTAAAAGCAGGAACAGCATAGGTCAGGTCATCCTCTAAGAAAAACTGAGAAGAAAAACAAAATTAAAAGTTGCACTTTAATTCTTCTCCTTTCGGGTGCTCCCGTTAGGGGTTGCCACAGTGGATCATCTTGTTCCATACCTTTCTGTCCTCGTCATCTTGTTCTGTCACACCAATCACCTGCATGTCCTCTCTCACCACTTCCATAAACCTCCTCTTTGGCCTTCCTCTTCTCTTCTTGCCTGGCAGCTCTATCCTTAGCATCCTTCTCCCAATATACCCAGCATCTCTCCTCTGCACATGTCCAAACCAACGCAATCTCCTCTCTCTGACTTTGTCTCCCAGCCGCCCAACTTGAGCTGACCCTCTAATGTCCTCATTTCTAATTCTCTCCATCCTCGTCACACCCAATGCAAATCTTAACATCTTTAACTCTGCCACCTCCAACTCTGTCTCCTGCTTTCTGGTCAGTGCCACCGTCTCCAGCCCACATAACATAGCTGGTCTCGCTACCATCCTGTAGACCTTCCCTTTCACTCTTGCTGATACCCGTCTGTCACAAATCACTCCTGACACTCTTCTCCACCCACTCCACCCTGCCTGCACTCTTCTTCACCTCTCTTCCACAATCCCCATTACTCTGTACTGTTGATCCCAAGTATTTAAACTCATCCACCTTCACCAACTCTACTCCCTCCATCCTTACCATTCCACTGACCTCCCTCTCATTTACACACATGTATTCTGTTGTGGTGGTCCTACTGACCTTCATTCCTCTCTAGAGCAGATCTGCACCTCTCCAGGGTCTCCTCAACCTGCTTCCTACTATCACTACAGATCACAATGTCATCAGCAAACATCATAGTCCATGGGGACTCCTGTCTAATCTCGTCTGTCAACCTGTCCATCACCATTACAAATAAGAAAGAGCTCAGTGCCGATCCCTGATGTAATCCCACCTCCACCTTGAATGCATCCGTCACTCCTACCGCAGACCTCACCACTGTCACACTTCCCTTGTACATATTCTGTACAACTCTTACTTAATTCTCTGCCAATCCCGACTTCCTCATACAATACCACAGCTCCTCTCGAGGCACCCTGTCATATGCTTTCTCCAGGTCCACAAAGACGCAATGCAACTCCTTCTGGTCCTCTCTAAACTTCTCCATTAACACCCTCAGAGCAAACATCGCATCTGTGGTGCTCTTTCTTGGCATGAAACCATCCTGCTGCTCACTAATCATCACCTCACTTCTTATCTGAGCTTCCACTACTCTTTCCATAACTTCATGCTGTGGCTCATCAATTTTATCCCCCTGTAGTTACTGCAGTCCTGCACACCCCCCTTATTCTTAAAAACAGTTGCAGTTTAATAATGTAGTATAATCGTCCATTTATCATGTGCTTAATACACAGCAGGATTAACGTCCAGTGTAGGATTCAGAATGGAGGCTCAAATTGAAATTGGATGAAAATCCACAGTGCCGGTCAGTGTCTATCAAGTGTGAGGGATGACCCGGTGCCCCAGCTGGTGTGGACCCCCACTCCCTTGATAACAGAGGGTCATGGATGGAATGACAATATCTCCATTCCGTGCCAGGATCTAGATGTGGAAGGATGTTACTGCAGCTACAGTGGGGCTGGCATCCTAGCAGCCACTGAGCCACACCCAGGAACAGGGAAGGACAGCACAGTGGGTTATTGCCTGCTGTGGGCAGAGTGTCTCCCCCTGTGCACCGGGTGGCAGGTGGCATCCTGTCTGGCAACGGGAGTTGTGTGCTTAACTTCAGGTGGATGACCTCTTCTGAAGTGTGTTTGGAAGTTCGTTTTTTTATCAAATAGCTAAACTGTCTCAAAACCTACTCCAAATATTTCGTAAAGGTTGTCTGCTTCAACCCCATGAAACTCTCCTTACACCAAGGACAAAATGTGAAACCATGACAAGGTGAAAAGCCATCAACTGCCGAGAACACTTACCATATTGAAAACCGCCATGATTAATATCAGAGCTGTCGTCGTCACCGTGAGGCTGATTCTCGGCCAGGGCTTATTAGCAATGATTCCAGATGACTTCAGGATCCACATCAGGGAGGCTGAGGCCTTTTTGCTGCACTGCTAGAGACAAGAACAGAAGAAATCCTTATCAGCATCTTCCAGTCCCAGGGGGACAAACATCACCCTAATTGGAGTGCATTTATGGCACATGGCACAGCTGCTCCATCATATCCAACAGTGGCAAAAGTGAACGATTAAACAGGCGGAGGAGAGACATTCTGTGTTACATAGTGTATCTAATTAGGGAAAACCACCTTCAAAGGTTCCATGCCAGATTTATCTTCCCCTCCCATGGAAGTGGCGGTTTAATTAAGAGAGTTGTGACGGACTGGCTGTGAACACTCAGGCGCTGTGATCTTCAGAACTGAAGATCCGAATTCTGTGCCGGTGCTGAGCTGTCTTTAGGTTTTAAGATGTGCTTTTAATGGAGGACTGTAGAGTACTGCACGCTGTGCCAGCTGTAGACCACAGGGCCAACATGGGCCCTTTCTGAAGGCGCTGTATGTATTGTACAGTTTGGATCTATGACTTTCTTTATCTGCATCTCATTTCCTATGCTTTTGTTGCTTCAAAGTGTGAAGAGAGTGTGAAACACTAGGGGGCATTACAGCACAACCAAACCCCAGACACAACCACCACGACACAAGTCAATAAAACAATAAAAAAGGATTATCGTCCCAAACACCTTACAAAAAGTCTTTACAAATCACAAAAAAACACTTTTTTTTTTTCTCCTTCTAATCCTCCAGGCTGGCTTTGTTCTTCTTTCGCCCGACTCCAGTCAAGTGGCTTCTTTTATCTTGGACACCGGGAGCACTTCTGGTGCTAGGGCATAGTAATTTCAGGTCAAATGGAAATTCCACAAATTAGGGATCATGGATCTCTGCAGTACCCATAGAAACCAGATAAGGCTGCCCCATGGGACTACGATTCCCAGCATGCCTTGTGGGTGTCCGCACAGGTGGTGTCACCCAAGGATGCTGCCACCTAGCAAATCAGGGGAGCATGTTGCTCTGACAGGTTGTCTTCATGTTCTCCATGCAGCACACTGACCTCCCAGCTGGGTATTGTTCCTTGGTTCAACCCAAGGATGTATTCACTGCCACACAGGCCTCTTTTGCCAATCTGGAATATCATGAAGAAGAAAGAAAGCACTGGTGAGCTGAGTAATTGCAAAGGGACTGGTAGGCCAAGGAAGTCCTCCACTGCTGATCACAGAAGAGGCCCCGTGGTGGCACTCATGGAACTCGACAAGGTTTCCCCCATGGGAGAACAGTTCCCAGCATGAGTTGTGGGTGTCCGTACAGGTAGCGTTACCCAGGGTTGTTGCCATCTAGTGCATTGGGGTAATATATAGTCCAATCATGCCGGCAGCACCCATGGAAAAGGCTGTCTTAACAGCATCATAGGCCTCCGATTAAAGTAATGCACTGGGGCCCCTGTTTTGATAGCAAAACAGAAACATACATAGGCATCACAAACATCGCCAGCCCTATGCTCCTGGGGCCCCCGGTTAGTGTCCATTGTGTCGATGCGTTAAGACAGACCGACCCACAGAACCCGAAAAGGCAGCCCTCATTAGACTACAGTTCCCAGCATGCCTTGCGGGTGTCCGTACAGGTAGTGTCACTCAGGGATGCTGCCACCTGTGCATCAGAGTAACAGTCTAGACAAGTTGTTTTCCCCTTGTCCTTGCAGCACACTGACCTCCCACCTGGGTTTTGTTCCCCTGCTGGGATGCCAGCGTACCCACTGCTGCAGTGACATTTTTTGCCTGTTTGGAATATCATTAAGAAGAAGGAACACACTCGCAAGGAAACTGGTACGCCAAGGAAGACCTCCACTGCTGATGACAGAAGAATCCCCCTTGGCAGTACCCATGAAACCTGAAAAGGGTTCCCCATGGGACTACAATTTCCAGCATGCACTGTGAGTGTCCGTACAGGTAGGACATCCAGGGATGCTGCCACCTAGTATATTAGGGGAGCATGTCACCCTGACAGGATGTCTTCCTGTTGCCCTTGCAGCACACTAGCTGAGTATTGTTACATTGTTCAACCTGGCCAGGATGCCAGCGTACCCCACTGCTGCACTAGCATGTTTTGCCTGTCTGGAATATCATTAAGAAGAAGGAACACACTCGCAAGGGAACTGGTAGGCCAAGGAAGACCTCCACTGCCGATCACAGAAGAAGCCCCCTGGCGGCACTCATGGAACCCAACAAGGTTTCCCCCCATGGGACTACAGTTACCAGCATGACTTGTGGGTGTCCGTACAGGTAGCGTCACCCCGGGTTGCTGCAATTTAGTGCATCAGGGTAGTATACCGTCCAAACAGGTTGTCTCTCCCTTGTCTTTGCAGCACACTGACCTCCCAGTCATCCAGTATATCAGGGGAGCACGTCAGCCTGACTGGATGTCTGCCTGTTGTCCTTGCAGCACACTGACCTCCTGGCTGGGGATTGTTTCTTTGTTCAACTTGGCTAGGATGCCAGTGTACCCACTGCTGCACTGGCATCTTTTGCCTGTCTGGAATATCATTAAGGAGAAATAAAGCACTGGTGAGTTCAGTAATCACAAAGGGACTTGTAGGCCAAGTAAAGATCTTAACTGCTGATCACAGAAGAAGCCCCATGGCAGCACCCAGAGGACCCAAAAAGGCCTGTTCCATTAGACTACAGTTCTCAGCACGTCTTGTGGGTGTCCGTACAGGTAGTGTCGCCCAGGGATGCTGCCACCTAGCACATCAGGAGAGCATGTAGTCTGGACAGGTTGTCCTTGCAGCACACTGACCTCCCAGCTGGGTTCTGTTCCTTGGTCCAACCTCGCTGGGACACCAGTCTACCCAATGCAGCACTGGCATCTTTAAGAAGAAAGAACACACTTGCAAAAGGGACTGGTAGGCCAAGGAAGACCTCCACTGCTGAATACAGAAGAATCCCCCTGGTAGTACCCACGAAACCCGACAAGGCTGAATCTTGGGACTACAATTCCCAGCATGCCTTGTGAATGTGTGTACAGGTAGCGTCGCCCAGGGATGTGTATCAGTGGAGCATGTAGTCCCGACATGTTGTCACCCCCTGTCCTTGCATCATACCAGCCTCCCAGCCAGATATTGTTCTTTGGTCCAAACCTGCCGGGACACCAGTGTACCCACTACCATACTGGCACCTTTTGCCTGTCTCCTAGCTGAGGCAGAATGATTTTTCTCTCAAATTTCCATGCATCCAAAGGGCTGGCCTCCTGTCCAAGTAAGGAATCCTGTCCCATCCCATTTGGGAAGCCCGCCCGTGTGCGCCATCCATCACAAGAGTCAAATTTAATTGATAATCATTTCATGATGTTTGTCTAGGAAACATAAGCAAAAACCCAAAATGCTGTGATCCACAGCAGACTGCAACAGCATCCAAATTTTCATAAAATAAATAAGTCAAATTCTGAACCACACGATGAACGATTCATATCCAGTTCAAGAAGAACCCTGCTGATGTAAGAAGCCACAAGAATTTGTGCTCCATGTGAATCTCAAACAGACACTAGTTAATAAAAAGGCGAAAGAATAAAAACATTTTGTTGAATCAGTGATGCGTAATGAATGACTTTTCCTTGAAAATCAACGGAGCATTTCAATGTTATTAACATGTTCGAAAAATCAACCGGAGGGAATAGTTAAGTGTAAAATGTCCGCATGCTTCAGTGCATACTAATTACTTTCACACAGCTGCGTCTCTCTAAAAAAAGACTTCCAGCCGAAGGTAATCAGTCCCAGAAGGTTACCTCTGGATGGGTGTTGTTTTTTATATTTTACATTTTACTTCCATGAATGTTTTAGGATTGCCTTAAGACTGTGATGAATCCTTCACAGGAGACCACACACTAATCATGACAGCCTCACAATAAAGCTTAATTTGTTTTCGGAGGACCAGATGCACCGCCTCATTGTTTCCTTCTTCTCTGATATATACCCGGGTGGGAACTTTATCTGGGTGATAGTATCAGGTATGACCCCCTTTTTGCCTCCAGAAAAGTCGGAATTCTTTTAAGCATGGATTCAACAAAGTACTGGGGACACTTCTTATGGATTTGTTGGTCTATGCTAACCAAACCATTACCAGGTTTTTGCATTGTCAGGGTAACCGTCAATCAAATCTGACTCGAGCTGTACTTGAGATGCTCTGGAGGTCCGCCGCAGCTCGACTCTGTCGCTTATTTCCAGGTTTCTCCAGGTATGGTTTGACTTCGCTGAGCTTAGTTTTGGTAACTAAAGGGGCTTGTGTTCTGGACAATGAGGGGCAACCCAGACCTCGGACCTTGAATTATAATAATACTGACTGTGCACTATGGATGCCGAGGGTCACTGCTTATGCAACTAAACCAATTTACTGTACAGAAAAAGCTGGAACTTCTCACGGCCATTGATGCTAGCAAGAAGGAAACAGATGGGTTTTCTCGAGGTACGGTTTGACTTCGCTAAACACATTGATCTGATTGAGAATTGATTTTTGGCTCGCCCTTCAGCAAAACTGCTGATTGCTGAGCTTCCCTCGTGTTTACGCTTCTCAACCAGTTTTCAACATGTTTCATAAATTCGCCGAGATTTTAACCTTATGAGCACCTGACCACCCTATTCTTTTTAAAAAACATTTGATGCATACTAAAGCAGTACAGACTTTATGAACTTCTTCAATGAGAAAATTAAAAATATAAGATCCCAGATCTCTGCATCACAGTACAAACCAAATACTAGCTTAGCAGACCCTGCCACACATTGCATTCATCACTTTAGTAATTTTAATCCTGTAACTGAGCAGGAAGTTGTAACTTTAATTTCTAAAATGAAGCCCACTACTTGTTCCCTAGATCCAGTGCCAACAAAACTAGTAAAAAGTGCAATGGATGTTCCTGCAGTGCCTATTTTAACCATTATCAGTAGTTCATTATTGCATGGCACAGAACCTGATGCACTAAAAGTGTCAGTCATTAAACCTTTACTTAAAAAGTCAGACCTAGACCCACACATACTAAATAATTATAGGCCTGTTTCAAATTTAACATTTCTCTCTAAAATACTAGAAAAAGTAGTCGCCAGTCAGCTTCAGTCACACCTTACGCATTACAATTTATTTGAGAAATTCCAGTCTGGCTTCCACACTGGTCAAAGTACAAAAACGGCACTAACGTGGGTTGTAAACGACATTCTGATATCCTCTGATGAAGGAAACTCCACTGTAATGATGTTGTTAGACTTAAGTGCAGCATTTGACGCCATTGACCATTCTATTTTACTGCACAGGCTAGAAAACGATGTTGGGCTTACAGGCCCCGTGCTCACTTAGTTTAGTTCCATCCATCCATCCATTTTCCAACCCGCTGAATCCGAACACAGGGTCACGGGGGTCTGCTGGAGCCAATCACCGTCAACACAGGCACAAGGCAGGAACCAATCCCGGGCAGGGTGCCAAACACACACAAACACACCCACACACCAAGCACAATTTAGAATCGCCAATCCACCTAACCTGCATGTCTTTGGACTGTGGGAGGAAACCGGAGTGCCCGGAGGAAACCCACGCAGACACGGGGAGAACATGCAAACTCCACGCAGGGAGGACCCGGGAAGCGAACCCAGGCCTCCTAACTGCGAGGCAGCAGCGCCACCACTGCGCCACCGTGCCGCCCATTTAGTTTAGTTCTTATTTATCAATTCCAATATGTACAGAAATGTACTGACAGGACTCCATCATTATACAAAGAAGTTCAATATGGTGTCCCGCAGGGCTCAGTACTAGGACCTTTACTGTTTTCACTTTACATGCTTCCACTGGAATCTCTCATTAGGAAACATAATGTTAATTTTCATTCGTATGCAGATGACACCCAGTTATATCTTCCTTTTAGACCAAATGAAGATTCTCTGATGTTGCCTTTAATTAGTTGTGTTAGTGAATTAAAGGAGTGGATGGATGAGAACTACTTGTCTTTATATACAGATAAAACAGAGATGTTAGTTGTTGGAGGGAATGACGCTGATCACAGCAATATTCTGTCATCATTTAACTCAGTTGGAATCCCAATTAATTTTACTGAATCAGCCCGCAATCTCGGAATTATCTTTGACTCCAGCATGTCATTTAAAGCGCATATTACAAAGTTGTCCAAATAATGTTTCTTCCATCTTAAAAATGTTAGGAAATTAAGGCACTTTCTAAATAAACAGGATTGTGAGAAATTAATTCATGCATTTATTTCTAATAGGATTGGCTGCTGCAGTGCGGTGTTCACTGGATGTTCAAACTGTTCTTTATACAGCCTCCAGTTAATCCAAAATGCAAGAATTATTACAAGAACAAGAAAATACGAACACATAACTCCAGTTCTTAAATCCTTACGCTGGCTCCCAGTTAGGTTTAGGGCAGATTTAAAAATCCTCCTTTTAACATATAAAGCATTAAATGGCCAAGGTCCGGCCTACTTATCTGAACTTATCATGACTTACAAACCTGAGCGTACATTAAGATATCAAGATGCCGGTCTGCTTAGGATTCCAAGGATTAAAAAAATAACAGTGGGAGTTCGAGCTTTTAGTTACAGGGCCACTAAACTGTGGACTGGTCTTCCTGCTACTATAAGAGATGCCCCTTTGGTCTCAGCTTTCAAATCCCAGCTGAAGACTCACTACTTCAGTTTAGCACACCCTGATTAGAGCTGCTGATTAACTGTGCAGACCGTATCTCTGTTGTTAGTCATTAGCACTAAAACATAAGTAACGTGAGAGTTAGAATTGAATACTAACTCTCACCTATTCTGTTTCTATTCTCTATACACTTGGTGCCACGGCCCACCTGCCAAGTTGTTTTGCCTGCCTAAGGTAAAGTCATCCCTGATGGAGGATCGCAGGAATCATGGGGTAGAGGGTCCTTTCATCGGATTGGCTGGCACAGCGCTATGTCAGCTGTGGAATGGCCAATTGGGGGAGGCAGCTTGATGGATGAGGTCTCCAGGCCTCTGAACAAATCCAAATCATATTATGTGATATCATCTACTGTTAAATTCTGCTCCATACTTCTAAAATTTTTATTTTTATACTGTATTGAGGATTTTTTCTGTTCTGTGTATTGTATTGACCCCCTTCTTTTTGACACCCACTGCACGCCCAACTTACCTGGAAAGGGGTCTCTCTTTGAACTTCCTTTCCCGAGGTTTCTTCCTTTTTTTCCCTACAAGAGTTTTTTTTTTTGTCTTCTTAGAGAGTTAAGGCTGGGGGGCTGTCAAGAGGCAGGGTCTGTTAAAGCCCATTGCGGCACTTGTGCGATTTTGGGCTATACAAAAATAAACTGTATTGTATTGTATTTGAATGCGTATTTCAATTTTGTGCTAGCAAATTTATACATCCAATAATTCTTATTCACGAATATGATCTCTTAGTCATCTTAATAAAAAACAATCAATCAACTGCTCATCATGAATATGAACAAATCTGTGCCGCCAGGCTACCAAAATACAGTTACGTGGTACTTACCAGGAGACTGCCGGCAAAGCAAATGAAGACGATAAATGACAGCAAAAGGAAGGCGACTCCAAAGGAAATTCCGAGAACTGGAGTTCTGGAAAATATCATGAAGAAACTGTTAAATCTTGAATACTCAGTACGCGACAAACATAATGACAACATGGATAACGACACTTCTGGATTCGTTCTTCTGTTTCAGACACCATTTTGATTTCATTTACTTGCTTGTCTTTGGCTTACTCCACCTGGAAGTGACTCAGATCATTGGAAAGGTACTGGGAGGTGAGTGTGTGTTAGTGATGAGCATTTCGATTCACTTTACCGACTTGATTCTTTCAAACTACCTGTTTAGGAGAATCGATTCTTTTGACTTGTGTGATTCCTTTTGAGTTTGGACCTACATTTTTGAGACCCCAAAGCTTGAATTGTTATAGGCAGTGGCGGTTTTTGATATGGGCGACATGGGCCGTTGCCCAGGGCGGCATCGTGGTGGGGGCGGCATTTTGGGCATTGCCAAAAAAAATATATGTTTTTTTTTTATTTTTGCGTGCGCCCATGCTGCCCCGACATCATGCCAGAGCATTTTTGGGATTGCATGGGCCCCGATCGGTTTTCTATTGCCCATTTGCGGGGAATAAGGGCGCCCTCCACTTGCGAGGTACGCTTGCTGCTTGCAGAAAAGGGAGGAGAGGGGCGGGTCGGCGGGGGATTCTCTGGCTGGCTGGCATGGCATCTAATAACCAGCTCGCAAAATAAAACAAAATAAAAACAAACAAACAAACAAACACAAAAGCACCAGACATTATGATACAGACTTATAATTTGCACCAATGTGTTTTCTGTCAAATTCTGTCACACCCATATATGCGGGAAGTGAGCGCGAGGGCCAACGGTGCACCTGCTTGCTGCTGCTGCTGTGCTGAAGTCTCACACACAACCTGTCGAAAGGGGAGGGGGACGGGGTGCTTCCAAATAAAGCACATTTCATTTATAAAATTGTCAATCCAAGCCCATTATGTCACAATTAATTTTTCCTGGGTTGTGTGAAATCGCAGAAATTGTTAGATGGGCACTTCTTGCACGAGCAGCATAGAGCAGAGTACAGCAAACAGGAAGAATAAATCCTCCTGTGTGCAGCTGACGCCAGCTCAGTGCGTGTGCTCTCTCTATTCTTTATCACAGGTTAGTACATTTGCCATAATTGGAGTGCACATTACAGGCTTTAAAATGGTAAAATATCGACAATGAGATTTTGAATATGCTGATAAAATGATTTGAATTAGTAAGAGTTTTTTTGTATGGATATATATGTTTGCATGCTAACTTACTAATGCAATTGACTCGCGTAGTGGAGAGTGGTAGGCGGGGAAATTTAACCCGAAATAATAAACTGACTGCAGCTCTGAGAGAAAAGGTTTATGGAGTTGTTAGTGACCTGGTGAACTGATGACTGGAGATGGTGCTAAAGTGAAAATTCTTTACACTATAACGAAATATTTTGGTGCTGTATAAATGTAAAATGTGATTTTGTCTCTGTTAGACATTACATTTCCAATAGTTTGTTTTATTGCACTGTATTTTTTCATTGTTTATTAGAATGCTGGGGGGGGTGCAGAGGGGGGCGCCAGAGGGGGTGATCACCCCGGGCACCAAACAGGCTAAGACCGCCCCTGGTTATAGGGACCCGATTTGCAACTGGCAACAAGGCCTTATCTTCTCCAATCGGATTGTTCTATGACAGATCACCACATATTTTTTACAAAATTCAACCACTATATCTCAGATTTCGATTCAAATTTCTGTTCTGAACTACACTATATAATTAATATTATTTTTTAAAAAGCTCCTTTCCATTCAGTAGACACCTGAAAGCAATGTGTACTAAAGTTGCATCTGGGGCCCTGTCCGGAGTTACAGGCCCTGCAGATTAAGCTTCATTAGTTGGTTAATAATAATAATAATAATAATAATATTAATAATAATAATTCTTTATATTTATATAGCGCTTTTCTCACTGCTCTACGCATAGTAGATCCAAGGCCGTCTCAACAGCAGTATAGTCCCCCGGGCAAAGTAGTTCACTGGGACCCCTACCTACACAACCACTCAGCAAGTCACAACATACATTGATTAGCATGGGGCCCCTGGGCAACTGCCCAGCGTGCCATTGTGTTAAGACGGCCCTGAGTAGATCCACCACTAGGCATAGGGTAGTCCCAGGGAGGGGGTCCCCTCTGATTGCATCACAAATATTTAATTGGAAATTTGACACATTTTTTCTTTTATATTATGCATTGTCACGCATATGCACCCGGGTGTCCCTTGACAGACTCAAACAAGGTAAGCGATACCACTCAGAGTAGAGATCCATTATATGTACACACAACCGGCCATGACATCGTTCTCAAATCCCACCCCTCCTGGTCGGTTTGCCTGCAATTAAGAGGGACAAATCTGAAAGGTGGTGGCTTCATCCCGATGAGGAGCAGAGCACAGCACCACTGACAGAGCATGCAACATTAGAAAAACCTCAGGAGACTGACTTGATTTCGCCTTTCGTCTTTCAAGTTCAATGTTATTCTACCGGTTTTTTGTAGGTTTTTGGTTTGGTTAAAAAGGGTTTTTCCCATATCCCAACTGCCTCCTAGCCACCGGTCATAGCATATATGTGTGTATATCCATAATATCATAGTGTTCTTAATGTATTTCTTACTTATATATAAATATATAATTAATGATTTAATTAACATGATAATTCATACTCCTGTTTCCATTCACAAAGTAGGGCTGCACGATAACAGAAAAAATGATTATCACGATTATTTTGCTCAAAATTTTTATCACGATTAATAATGACGATTATTCCTTTGGTAATGAACTTTTATTCACGTGTGTATTTTTATTGCACTTTACAGCCACAAATAAAGAAAAATAAACAAACCTCCCTTAAGGTTTTGTGGTTTTTATCGTCATTGTGCAACTTGACGGAACACAAGGTTGCGTCTTGAGCGTAATATGAATTAAACAAATGTATTGCGTTTCATTAAAAATGGTATGAAAGAATCAGTTGTTCTTTTGTAATAAAACCGAAATAAAATAAAATAAAATGCTATTTGAGTACGTATCTAATATCACGTGAGTGCGTGGCACTTAAATATCGTTTAATAAATCACGTCACTGACTAAAGACTGTTGGTGAAGAGCGCACTGTCATTTGGCCGTCTTAAAGTAGCCGAAAATGCGCACAGCTGCGCCTCATTTAAAAATTACCACTGCCACAAGCGGAAAACACGCAAAATTATTTTATTTCAAAACGAAACCACTTTGTATGGTGCTTTCCGCCGGTGCAGAATAGGGTCCTGAGTCGGAGGAATAAACACTTTTCGAACATAAACGCAGTACCTAAACCGAAAGGACATAAAACAAATGGTGAAGGTGAAATTTTAATCGCACGCTGTCAAAAAACGGTCACAGTCAAGAGCTCTTCTGTTTTGTACGCGAAAGCGCTGTAGTAACAAAATGACGTTACGCGTTCATCATTTTTGCCACGCATGCGTACCTGCATACCAGTTATGTGCACCCCTGATTATAATATCACTAAAACAACAACAACAATTAATATTTTTAAATTGTCAAATTGTTTCAATATATCTGGGAAAAAAAACATACAAATTACCGATGGCTAAATGAAGTCTGTGACCAAAGCAGTGTAGCCTCGGCCAGTTATTCACAGATGCTGCCCTAATCATATTAGCTGCGTTGTTCGCTGTGATGCACACAGGTCTTTCTTCCACCAAGCCCCAAGCGGACATCGCTTCTTTGAGGCCCACTGCAATAAACTCCGCTGTATGGTCTTGTGGGAAAAACAAAGTTTGCAAAAGCTTGCTTTTCATCTGAAACTCGCTGTCAATAAAATGAACTGTCAAGCTCAAATACGGTTCCGCAGTTCTGCTTGACCATAAGTCGGTCGTGGCAGCAAAATATTCAAGGCTGAGCCTGAGAATTTCTCTTTCTATTTCTTTTTGGCATTTCGCATACAGCGAGGGCAGCGCAACATTGGAAAAATGGTTGCGTGAGGGAATGCTATATCTTTTATCAAGTGTTGCGATCATTTTTTTAAACGCCTCACTGCTCACGATGGTTACTGGTTACTTGGCTATATGGTACGTGATCGCCTCTGTTATTTCCCGGTGTCTTTGAGAGCTAGGCAGATATGGTATTGCGTTGAACAATGTCCCTGATATTGTTGTCTGTGTTGTGGATGGCTGGTAATTTTTTGTGACTTCAGTCGTTGAAATTCTTGATAGTGTACTTTGTGGTGGCTTTTAAGGTGGTTGATGAGGTTTGTTGTGTTACCTTGGGACGTTTGGATGGAACAGGAGCAAAGTTTGCACAAGACTCGTAACTGATCAACATCACATTCCTCGAAACCGAAATAGTTCCAGACAACTGAGTATGACCCCTTTTTATGAACTAACGATCGCACTTCTGCACCTTCCACACGTTGCTCCGCCATCATATGTTTATTCTGACTGACTGTTATTGCTGTTATTGACTTCTACTGCTTCAGAAAGCGCTTGCAATCTAGACGCAGTAATGTCATAGTGACGCAGTCCAATCCGTAAACTCCGCCCATTAAAAACAGTTTGGTCTTTATACTGTAAAATCGCAACGATATTTATTAACTGATCGTGGGTCATAAATATCGTTATCGTGACAAAAAAAAAGATTAATCGTGCAGCCCTATCACAAAGCATAAAAACACAGGTAAGATTCATAATTAAAACAAGACTCTTTGTCACAGATTCACAAGTGAATGAGAATGTAAAACTCGTTAACAATTCACTCGCAAATCAAATGAGCGAGACTCGCCAGACTGATTCTCGGATAGTGGAATCACACGAATTGAGACTCAAGGCGGATCTTTGCGTATGCAATTTAAACATCTATGAGCAAAATGAAAGAATCTGACGACATCACCCAGGAAAGGGAAGGTCTACAGGACGGTAGTGAGAGCAGCTGTGTTATATGGGCTGGAGACGGTGGCACTGACCAGAAAGCAGGGAACAGAGCTGGAGGTGGCAGAGTTAAAGATGGTAAGATTTGCATTGGGTGTGATGAGGATGGACAGAATTAGAAATGAGGACATTGGAGGGTTAGCCCAAGTTGGACGGTTGGGAGACAAAGTCAGAGAGGCGAGATTGCGTTGGTTTGGACATGTGCAGAGGAGAGATGAAGGGTATAATGAGAGAGGGGTGCTAAGGATAGAGCTGCCAAGTAAGAGGAGAAGAGGAAGGCCTAAGAGAAGTTTTATGGATGTAGTGAAAGAGGACATACAGGTGATGGATGTGACAGAACAAGATGACGAGGACAGGAAGATATGGAAGAAGATGATCCGCTGAGGCAACCTGTAATGGAAGCAGCCTCAAGAAGAAGAAGAAGGACTACAGTTTTGTAATTCTAGTAATTATTGTAATTTTGTAATTACTACCACAAACAACTATCCATACATGTCACCGCATATTACTGAGTGCAAAATGCAAATACTTTCAATTGGCCAAAATATGTGATGATGCTACTTGGAAAATCTACGCCCACTGTGTGACTTTGCTGAGCTCTCACTGCTGAAACTCTAGACCAGGCAACAAATCTGAGAAGCAAGAGACAAAAGAAAGCGTTTCCATTTTATTTCTTTCTGTTCTCATGTTTGTCAAGGAGAAACCAAAAAGATATCAAGGAGATCTCTATTTTGATTTGTAATTCCTCTGAGAACAATCTTTTAATATTACGAGACCTGCAGTTTAGTTTCACCCAGCAACGTCAAAAACACGATAAGAGAGACAGCAACTCATATTGCAATTCATGACAATATTTGGAAGTGGTTATGCCAGTTAGATGCTTTGGGGTTGTTGAGGGGGTGTATCTGAAATCGGCTATGCATGGAGGAGACCCCTCAGACATCACATAGCTGACTGAATTCTGCAAGGAGGAGCAGGGAATACTTTATCCCAGTGGGAGGCTGCTACACAGTTAGAGGAAATGCTGACTTGAAGGGCCAATGCCAGCTATCAGAGCCAAAGGGGGGCTTACTTTTTTCACAGATGGGAACGGCATATCTTCATGTTTCATGGAACAAAATTATTGCAAGGGCAAATATTCAGTTTTTTTTCCAATCACATCACCTTTATCTATTTTGTCCACATAGGTTACAAAAGAAAAAAAAAAAAGTCTTGGGGTGCACTTACTTTTTCACACGACTGTAAAAGTAACCATAATGGAAATCAAATTGCGTTGCTTCAGATTATCTTCTTAAAAATATGGATACATGTCTTTTCTGTGACACAGGCATACTTACTTGGGCAGCACCAGAATTTGTACAATGAAGACGCAGAAGAATATCAGGCAAGCGCAAGTGACGTAATACTTGAAGGCTGGCAGCGTCATCGCTCTGTACTGAGAAAAGAAAAGGGAACTTGTTAACAAGATGGCACGGGGCCTTATCTGATGAACACTCAGGAGCCCCAGGCGTCCCAGCAGTCAGATAATTAAACTTAGTAGCCATACAAACATCCCACAAAGGTGCCTATGCTTCCCTCCCACTCTTTTAATAAATCTTTATTCACCGTTTGTCAGAATTACTGTACTTGTGAGCTTGACAGAAGTCCCACTCTCACTCTCTCCATTGACACGGTGTAGCCAGAATTATAAACTAGTGATTTGGTTTTCTGATTTATGAGACTAACTGTGTTCAGCACACAAGCATGCAGCTGAATTAAGGGCAAGTTGCTTCTGGAGGGGCCTTCAGTGATTAGAAGAGACGCACAGTTCACAGACAGCGAAAAGTATGTGCTGTATTGGGGTCTTAGAAGAGCACCGTCCATATAATGGACAGCAAATTCAAAGAGCTCCACTGGCAGACACCCATACCTGGCATTTGTCACAAACAGCTCACCAAGCACAGTAAACGTGTGGGTATTCAGGGTTCCTCAAGAGCAGCGTCTTCCAGCCTCGGTCCTGGGCACCCCCTGTGGCTGCAGGATTTTGTTCCAATCAGATTCCTAATCAATGTCAACACCTGATAGCACTGAGCTCATTTAATTAGCTGGGATTATTTTTCTTTTATTCTACATTCAGAAAAGCACAGCAGCATGATTTTTACATTTATAAGACATTTAGAAATATTTCTGCTTTTGCTATCAATCTAATGGCTTAACTCTCTTTTGTTGATTTCATTATATTTTGCCCTTTCTCTGTGCAGTTTTTTCCCCTTCGTTGTATCTTATTAACTCTTTCAGGGCTGATGTTGACTTTTGTTGAAATTCGGGGGTAGAGGACGGTAAAGGGGCTATAAACGGTGACAAAACTCGCCCTTACGTTTTAGTTTGACTCTCTTTGGTTGAAGGAAAGTTAGCTTTGTTGATTTGACGTGCAGGAGTAGTGAAGAGCAAACAGCCTCTAAAATGGCATCGACATCTGGGGAGACTAAAGCAAATGTGCAAAGCAAAATGCTCCACACTACGTTTTACATCATTTTGTTGAATCAGACTCTGAGTTTGATGTAAGTGATCTGGAGATGGATAGCGAAAACGAAAGTGAGGTACCAGCATCAGCCTATCGGTCCCCAGCTAATTGTGGTGCTGAACACGTTCATGTAGCTGATATGCCTACAGTAGCGTTCGCCTAAGAAGACCACCACAGGCAAGAGGTACAAACCATATTGCGTCACACTCCGACTGCCACCGTTGCCCACCTGCGGTGCGAAGACAAAGAGGTAGCCAGCCCGCCATGCATTCCTGCTGGCCATCGAGCCCAAAGCAAAGCCAATTCTGCCAGGGATGCCGAACAGGTGCCAACAGCGGTCTTAATTTATGTGTGAAACTAATGCATTGTGTACTTTTCAGAAAACTGAGTTTTTTGGAAAAAATATTCAGCCCTCAAAGTGTTAAAGGCAATTAAAAATGAGCAGAGCAGACCCCTAGGTCTGGTCTGCTCTTAACCGACACTAACGAGACTGAATAATCAAAGGCTGCAACTACTTTAGCATCAGACCCACTAATTAGTAAATAATGGATTAATTAAAAAATTAGAACACAGAGAAGTAAAATGAAAATCAAGATGAAAATATTGTTAAAAAGAAAAAATACATTATTCCCATATAACTGCTGGGTACATTTTAATAAATATATTAAACAGACAGACACGGACACAATGTTCCGAAAAAAAACACACTCTTTTATTTATAAAGTCCAGCACACAACACAGCGCCCCTGCACCAAACACCTTTTTTCCGTCTTTTTCTCTCCCTTCCGGACTTCTCCTGCTGCCTCTCCACCTCTCCTCCCGAGTGTTGCCTTCTTCCTCCCGACTCGGATCTCTCACTTGGAGGAGGCGGCCCCTTTTATAACTACCCGGATGTGCCCCAGGTGCTTCCTGATGATTTTCTGGCGGCACTTCCTGGTGTGGCGGTAGTGCCATATGAGCACACGGAAGCACTCCAGATGTTCCTGGAATCTCTTCCGCCAGCACTTCTGGGTGTGGCAGAAGTGCTGACACCCAGGGCTCCACAATCCTCCGGGCGCCCTCCTGTGGCCCAGGAGTTCCCGTGGTCCCCATACAGACCAAGGTGGCCGCCCTCTCGTGGCCCAGGGGAGGTATAATCTCTCTCCTGGTCCTTCTACGCATCCCGGCTGGGCATGGGACCTGGCCGTCCGCCACTATATATATATACATATATATATATTTTTTTTTTACAAAACTTTCTAATTTCTATATTGTTCCCAAAACACAGAACTTGGGAAATAACACATCACTTGATTACCCCAAGAGTCCAATTAAAAACAGAAGCTGGTTGGAACAAAAACCTGCAGCCACAGGGGGTCTCCAGGACCAAGTTTGGGTTTGGGAAACACTGCTCTAGACAGAAGACCCTCAGCACAAATGTGACGTCGACTCTGTGCCAAGAACCAGACCTCCTGCACACAACCAAAAAATGAGACCACAGTCGACAAAGACTCCCACTGAAGAAAAGAATGACAATTGCATTGTTGCGGTGGCTTTACTTCGGCTGTTATATGCTGTGTGCACAATTATTAGGCAAGTGAGCATTTTGACCATATCATCATTTTTATCTATGTATTCTGACTCTAAGCTGTACAAACTTGAATAGTGGTTGGATTTAAGCATATCAGGTGAAGTGTATTTGTGTAACGAGGGAGGGTGTGGCCTAAGGAGATCAACGCCCCACATCAAGGTGTGCAGAATTATTAGGCAGCTTGTTTTCCTCAGGCAAAATGGGCCAAAAAAAGAGATTTAACCGACACTAAAAAGTCAAAAATTGTAAAAAGTCTTTCAGGGGGATGCAGCACTCTTGAAATCGCTCAGATATTGGGGCGTGATCACAGAACCATCAAACGTTTTGTTGCAAATTGTCAACAGGGCCACAAGAAACGTGTCAAAGACGCAAATTAACTGCCAAAGATTTAGAACATTAGAACCCTCTAGACGAGAACAGGCCATTCAGCCCAACAAAGCTTGCCAGTCCTGTCAACTTATTTCCTGAAAGAAGACATCAAGTCGAGTTTTGAAAGTCTCTAACGTCTTACTGTCTAGCACACTACTTGATCGCTTATTCCAAGTGTCTATCGTTCTTTGTGTAAAGAAAAACTTCCTAATGTTTGTGCGAAATTTACCCTTCACAAGTTTCCAACTGTGTCCCGGTGTTCTTGATGAACTCATTTTAAGCTCACCGTCTAGATACACTGGACTAATTCCCTTCATCATTTTGAACACTTCAGTCAGGTCTCCTCTTCATCTCCTGTAAAGGCTCAGCTCTTTAATCTTTCCTCATAACTCATCCCCTGTAGCCCTGAATCAGCCTAGTCGCTCTTCTCTGGACCTTTTCTAGCGCTGCTCTGGGTTTGCCCAGAGGGGACTGGGCGGTCTCTTGGTCTGGAATCCCTGCAGATTTTTTTTTTTTTCTCCAGCCGTCTGGAGTTTTTTTTTTGTTTTTTCTGTCCACCCTGGCCATCGGACCTTGCTTATTCTATGTTAATTAATGTTGACTTATTTTATTTTTTACTGTGTCTTTTATTTTTCTATTCTTCATTTTGTAAAGCACTTTGAGCTACATTTTTTTGTATGAAAATATGCTATATAAATAAATGTTGTTGTTGTTGCTCTGTCCTTTTTGTAGCCTGGAGACCAAAACTGCACCCAGTACTCAAGATGACGCCTCACCAGTGTGTTATAAAGCTTGTGCAGAACCTCCTGTGACTTGTACTCCATACTTCAAGGCGCTATATAACCTGACATTCTGTTAGCCTTCTTAATGACTTCTGAACACTGTCTGGCTGTTGATAGTGTTGAGTCCACTACGACTCCCAAGTCCTTCTTATAAGGTGGACTCTCGATTTGCAGACCTCCCATTGTGTATTACAACCTCATATTTTAACTTACTACGTGTAACTTGTTACATTTACTGATATTAAATGGTTAACAGGCTCAACACCTTGAATCTTTCCTCATAACTCATCCCCTGTAGCCCTGAATCAGCCTAGTTGCTCTTCTCTGGACCTTCTCTAGTGCTGTTATGTCCTTTTTGTAGCCTGGAGACCAAAACTGCACACAGTACTCAAGATGAGGCCTCACCAGTGTGTTATAAAGCTTGTGCAGAACCTCCTGTGACTTGTACTCCACACATCAAGGCGCTATATAACCTGACATTCTGTTAGCCTTCTTAATGGCTTCTGCACACTGTCGGGAAGTTGATAGCTTAGAGTCCACTATGACTCCTAAATCCTTCTCATAAGGTGTACTCTCGATTTTCCGACCACCCAAACCTAATATTTTTACTTCCTGTGTGTAATACTTTATATTTACTGACATTAAATTTAATCTGCCACAAATCTGCACAAGCCTGTGTGCTATACAAGTCCTTCTGTAATGATATAACGGATTCCAAATTATCTGCTAATCCATCCATTTGAGAAGAATCAAACGTGAAGTTACCAGGAACCCATCATCCTCCAGTTCTGTCATATTCCAGAACTGCCCAGAAGTACAAGGTGTTCAGTGCTGAGAGACATGGCCAAGGTAAGGAAGGCTGAAACCCAACCAACCACTGAACAAGACTGGACCAAGAAATATCTGGAGACAGATTTTTCAAAGGTTTAATGGACTGATGAGATGAGAGGGACAATTGATGAACCAGATGGATAGGCACATAGCTGGATCAGTAACGGGCACAGAGCTCCACTTCACCAGTAAGATGAAGGTGGGGTACTGGTATGGTCTGGTATTATTAAAGATGAGCTATTCGGACCTTTTCAGGTTTAAGATGGACTCAAAATCAACTCCCAAACCTACTGCCAGTTTTTAGAAGACAAAGACACTTTATTCAAGCGGTGGCAAAAGAAAAAGTCTGCATCTTTCTAGAAGACCATGATTTTTATGCAGGACAATTCTCCATCACATGCATCGAAGTATTCCATTGTGTGGCTAACCAGTAAAGGCCTTAAAGATAAAAGAAAAAATGACACGGCCCCCTTCCTCACCTGACCTAAAGCCCTTCTTAAACGGCAGATTTACGGGCAAGGAAAAGAAAACACGTCTCTGAACGGCTGTGGTTGCTGCTGCACAAAAAGTTGTCAACAGATCAAGAAACTGACAGACTCCATGAATGGAAGGCTTATGACTGTTATTGGAAGGAAGGCTGGCTATATTGGGCACTGATTTATTTATTTATTTTTTTAAATGTCAGAAATGTTTATTTGTAAATTATGAGTTGTTAATTATTCTCACTTTAACAGATGAAAACAAACAAGTGAGATGGGAACATTTTCGTTTTTCCTTTAGTTGCATAATAATTCTGCACACTAATAGTTGCCTAATAACTGTGCACACTTATGTATTCCCCTGATGATGTTCACACTCACATTTCCTTAGTAAAACATTCAAGTTACAGGTTTATTAACTGTTTTAGGGCGGATGTCGACTTTTGTTCAAAAGGAGGGGTTGGCGCTGGTAATCCAATGTAAACGGTGACAAAACCCTCTGTTTATGTTTTAGTTGGACTGTCTTTGCTAGAAGGAAAGTTAGCTTCATGGAGTTGAATGAGATTCCCTACGCGAGTAGCAAATAACGGAATAAATGGCATTGACATCTGGCAAGAGATAGAACTGAATGCATAAAGCAAAACACTCCGTGGACAACGTTTTGCATATTATCACTGAATTGGACTCTGACATGTCGGCAAGTAATCAAAAATGAATGTGAGCTACCACATCAGCAGATCGGTCCCCAGCTGATCGTGATGCTGACGGGGCAGCGTTCACCTGAGAAGACGTCTACTTACAATGACAAGAGGTACAAACCAGATTGTGATGCACTGTGACCGCGACTGCTGTTACCGCCACCGACCCCATGAAGACGCATTCCTGCCAGCCGTCGTGCCACCCGTGAGCGCCTTGAGCTGCTGGAGACTGCAAACTGTTGGCCACAGCACACAGCAACAGACGCTTTATGTTGATTTCTGTGTGAAACCATTGCTTTGTGTGCTTTTCAGAAAAATGAGTTTTTTGGAAAAAATATTCAGCCTTCAAAGAGTTAACATTTTGGATCGACTGATAGCACTGTATTTGTTCCATATTAAAATGAATCCTCAAAAATACAACTTGCTTAATAATTGTGCACACAGTGTAAAGATTACCCTGCAATGTATATTAGGAGTGAAAGCTGCATTTTAAAGCAAGTTAAATATGGTGCCCTCCATAATGTGTGGGACAAAGACACTTTTCTCCTTGATGGCCCCCTCTGCTCCACAGTTTAAAATGACAAATCCAACAATTCAGACATTAAAGTGAGTAAAGTGCATATGGCAGATTTTCATTCGAGTGGGGTTGCAGACATTTCGTTCACATAACACTTTTACTACACGGTCCCCCCATTTCAGGACACTGTTGTGTTTGGAGGTAATTGGTGTCACAGGTGTTTGTGATCACTCAGGTGGGTTTCGTGGTGTCATAAAGCACCCTGGTTTGCTTCTATCCTTTAGAGCAGAGGTCACTAACAGGCGGACCTCGGTCCGCATCCGGACCGCAAAGCTGTCTCATACGGACCTTGACTTACAGCCAAAACAAAAGGTTATCATTTAAACATGATGGGGCGCTTCTATTTTTACCCGGCGCAGCTTTTGTAATCTTTACGGTAATGGTGAGGAAATACACAGACCAATAGTATACGCGCTAAGCCATTTCACGTGATACCTCTCATCCAATCAAGTCTGCGGATTCTAGTCGGTGAACGTTGTTTTACGAATCCATGTACGCAAACAGAGGAGGGATTTTTCAGAGATACGGTCGAAAAGAAGAAAGATAGTGAAACGTGTGTTAGAGGCAAGGTCAGGAACCGAAACGTTCGAAAGAAATGTAGCGATAAAAATAAAGACTACTGAGAGATACTGTGAGACTGTGCTGGATAAAGAAGAGACGAGTGACACGGCGAAAGGGACAGAAATATACGGAGCAAATGGCGCTCTCTAAAAGAAGTAAAGTGGACAGCGAAAATAGGGTATTTAATCCAGAATGGACAAACTCATTTCTGTTCATACTTCCCACTGGAAACACTAAACCTGTGTGTCTCATATGTTCAGAAACCGTGGCACTTGTAAAAAGTGCCAATGTGAAACGACATTATGAGACGAAGCATAAAGATTTTGAACGAACATACCCATTTGCAGTCATACATAAATGTTCAGTTCTGTGTTTGAAAATAAATATTGTCAAAAGGATTATGAATTGTACTAAACTAATTTGATTTGAAAGTCTAGTATTAATTACATGCAGATGTTGATACAACTACTAGGCTACTTAAATAGACATGATACTAAATAGTTAGACAACATGATCTTCAGACGGACCGGACCTTTGCTTCAAGAAATTTTCTCTGACTGGACCTCGATAGATTTTAGTTGAAGACCCCTGCTTTAGAGTCTGTAGTTGTTCAACATGATGACAAGAGTCGTGCCAATGAAAGTCAAATAAGCCATCATGAGACTGAAAAACAAGAATAAAACCATCAGAGACATCAGTGAAACCTTAGGATGACCGAAATCAGCTGTGTGGAATATCATTAAGAAGAAAGAACACTCTGGTGGGCTCAGTAATCACAAAGGGACTGGTAGGCCAAGAGAGACCTCCATGTTGACGACAGAAGAATCCTCACTATGTCACCTGTGTGACAGATCAGAAACAGCCTTCAGGGGGCCGATGTGGACGTGTCAGAGACGACAATCAGCAGAAGACTTCAAGAACAGAAACACAAAGGACACACTGCAAGATGAACACCACAAAAACAGGACGACCAGATTACAGTTTGTGAAAAAGGACTTGAAAGAGCCTGCAGAATTCTGAGAAAAGGTATTGTGGGAAGATGAGACAAAGAGGAACCTGATCAGAGTGATGGCGAGAGTAAAGTGTGGAGACGACAAGGAACTGCCTGGCATCCAAAGCAGACCACCTCATCTGTTAAACATGGTGGTGCTGGGGGAGTTATGGCTTGGGCATGTATGGCTGCCATAGTGACTGGCACACTTCCCTTCATTGACAATGGAACTGCTGATGGCACAATGAATTCTGAGATGTGTGGAAACATCTAATTTGCTCAGGTTCCAGTAAATGCCTCCAAACTTACTGGATGGTGTTTCATCCTTCAACAAGATAATGAGCCAAACAGACTTCTGAGGCATCACAGGAGTTTATCAAAGATAGAAAATGGATAATTCTTGAATGGCCAAGCCAGTCACCCGATTTCAATCCAACTGAGCAGAACTTGCATGTGCTGAAGAGAACACTTAGGAGGACAAGCCTCCCAAAACAAGCAGCAACTGAAGATGGCTGCATTAGATGCTTGGCAGATCATCAAGCACAGAAGATCCTCAAAACTTGCTGATGTTTATGAATCGCAGACTTCAAGCAGTCATTGAATGCCAGGGATATGCGACAAAGTCCTAAATATAACAATGGCTTTCACAGGCCTGCAACTGCTGTGCCGTAAACATTATGGTTCCCAGAAATGTGGGGACTGTGTAGAAAATGTGTTGTGTGACTAAAATGTATGCAAATCCCCTTCAATGAAAGTCTGCCATGTGCACTTTCATCACGATGTCTGAATTATGCTGATTGGTTGATCATAAGCGCTGGCACCTTCTTACAAATCTGTTAGAAGTTTGGACTCTGGCGAGTTATCAGTGAATATTGGAGAGCCACACTTCACACCGCAGCGAAGCAAAAAAATAAAACTCCCAATTGCACCACACTTCACACCGCATGACTCTTCTTGACATGTCACATGTTGTGCATAAAGGTTACATTTCCCATTGTGCGGGGTGAACACACAAAAAGTGGCCAGGGACCACAATTGAACCTCGGCCTACATAGTAGAGGGACTCACTGGTTCTTGATAAGAAAGTTCCTGTGGTGGAAAAGCTACTCGTCACTACCTACATTGAGACAATGGACGGAAGTGATCAAGGCTCTATTGTAGGCATGGAGCTGGACAGTTTGATATCTATCTGTGGCAGAGCGACGGGCGCTGAGCAGGGTCCTGTCAGTCATGGAGAATCCACTGCATCCACTGAACAGGATCATCTCCAGACAGAGGAGCAGCTTCAGCGACAGACTGCTGTCACCGTCCTGCTCCACTGACAGACTGAGGAGACCCCACACTATGCAACTCTTTAATTCCACCCGGGGGAGTAAACGTTAAAATTATACAAAGTTATTGTCTGTTTTACCTGCCTGGCACTCTCCACCTTGCATTTTTTTAACTTGCACTGCTTTTTTATCACTCTTTAATTTAATATTAAATATTAATCAGTATGCTGCTGCTGGAGTATGTGAATTTCCCTTTGGGGATTAATAAGGTATCTATCTATCTATCTATCTATCTATCTATCTATCTATCTATCTAT
>JANRMT010062841.1:12631645-12654062 GCA_026402145.1 Polypterus bichir lapradei
GATAGATAGATAGATAGATAGATAGATAGATAGATAGATAGATAGATTTTAGAATTTATTTGTCTCCAGGGGGTAATTTGTCATTAGAACAGTATCAAGCATATTAGGTGTGATGGGTGGCAGGCAGAGGCTAGCGTCCCCACCTGGATGGTGCATGACACCTTCACCCGGCTGGGAGACCACCGTACTGAATGGCCAAGAAGAATGGCAGGGTATTCCTTCCTCAGCCAGAAGAATGGCAGATTCCACCTTGGAAATGGGTACACTGGCGTGCCGGGCAGGGATGGACTAAAGATCTTTACACAGCCAAGAGGCCAGTGTAATGGATGGACAGGCGGAGATCACCTATTTGGACTATTGGTTCCCCTGACAGGCTAAGTGGCAGCATCCTTGGGCTATGATACCCATATGGATACCCACAGGGCTTGCTGGGAGATGTAGTCCCATCAAGCAGCCCTGTAGGGTTCCATGGGTGCCGCATTAACTTGTGAACCCTACTTTGTAGGTCTTCTGCTTGACCCAGAAGTCCTTCCTATGGGTAATGCCCTGACATCAGAAGTACTCCTACGTCTGAGATAAAAAGCGGGCTGCTCTTCCTCACCTTGGCATGTTGGAGTTGTGTGTGGAAGAAGGACAAAGTTCCCCTGGGAGGATTGGAGGATGAAAAGAAAAGAGAGAATGGTGTTTGGCATAACTTCAAGAAAGCTGTTGAAGGTATTAGGTCAAAGAAATTATTATTTGAACCAGGGACTTGTGTCTGTTTATTTAAAATGCATATTTTGCAGCTCATATTTTCATGAATATAACTGCCAGTTCTTCCAAGCTTACATCGACTCCTACAGTATCGTCGTAATGGCATACACCAGAGAGCGTACAGAGCACCGGGGACGACGTATCATTCACGCTTACCGCTCGTTCCTTGATGCAGTCGAATACCAATGTATAATCTGATGCTGCAGAAAGTATTTTCCCTTGCATCACATTATGTTTATTTTTTATCACATGCAATATACTCTCTGGACACGTGACACACATTTATATTTATGAAGGGTGTTTTTAGGAGACTTTTCGACTGTAGATGGTTCATCGTAGACAGAAGCTTGCTGCGTGTCAAAACAGCTTAACAGGAGCACCTCTGAGTGCTGCAGTTCTAAATCCCCGCCCCCTACTTTAAGCACCGCCTTCATGAAGCATTGGATTGGCTTAGAAATGTGTCACTCACAGAGATGTCTAATTGTTCCCATCCAGTTTTAAATTCAATTCAGGCATGGTTGTCTCCAGGTGTATAATATATATGTCTGACTTCAGTGAAACTTGCAGCAGTCATCGGGAAATCTCTCAGTCGCCTCTACTCCGCCTTGTGAACAGGACTCAGAAGCAGTATTTCTTAACCACTGGGTTAGGTCGTGAGCTACCACCGGTGAGTTGATTCTCATCCTGCTCTGACCATCGTGTTTGATTAACAAAGGGGGATACCTCCATTCTGACGAAGACGCTTGCATGCAATCAATTCACCAAGGGGGACTGTGACAATCATGCACAATTAGCCAGGGTATACCTGGACGACACTAATATGGGAAAAAGTGGGTCACGATACTAAAAAGGTTTGAGAAACGCTAAAGTATTTTAAATAAACAAATTAAAACATAACATTTTGAAATTGTTTTTATATTTGACGAAAACACAAGTGGCAGAGTTGAAGATGCTACGATTTTCGCTCAGAGTAACGAGGGTAGACAGAGTTAGGATTGAGTGTATTAGAGGGACAAGACAGGTGAGACAGCTTTGTGACCAAGTGACAGAGGCTAGACTGAGATGGTCTGGGCACGTGCAGCGGAAAGATGAGAGGAACATCAGTTTAAGAATGTGGAGGATGGACCCACCAGGCAAGAGGAAAGGAGGAAAGCCAAAGCAGAGGTTTAAGGATAATGTGGCGAGGAAGGACATGAAGAAAGTTGGTGTGGTTGAAAATGATGTAAAAGACAGGGATATATGGAGACGGATGATCCGCTGTGGCGACCCCTAAATTGAAACAGCCAAAAGAAGAAGAAGATTTTGAGATAGTTCTTGAATTCTTCACAAAGACATATGGTGGATTTTACCTTTCTGAACGTCTCTGAAAGTGGTACTGGCCCATAGGTACATCCTAAAAAGTACAAAGAATTTATCAAAAAAAAATAAGGATTTGTAAATTGAGTGTCATAAAGTAATATGCAATCAAATCGAAACTTCTGCTTACAGAGGTGTTGATTTTTCCATTTTCCGTTGTCATGCTGTCTCGATGATGCAAGTGAGCAAAGGGCTTGGCCGCTCCCCAAGACTCCAGATATCGTGTCATCCTCACAGACGCTCTCATCTTGGCTCCATCCATCGTGTGTCTCGGCCTGTGATGGTATGGTGGACTTCGTCTTTCACCCTGCATGGTACAAACAGATCGTCTACTGTTAAATTTTGCTCCGTACTTGTAACTTTTTTATTTTTATACTGTATTGAGGATTTGTTCTGTTCTGTACATTGTATTGACCCCCTTCTTTTTGACACCCAATGCACACCCAACCTACCTGGAAAGGGTTCTCTCTTTGAACTGCCTTTCCCAAGGTTCCTTCCATTTTTTCACTACAAGGGTTTATTTTTTGAGAGTTTTTTCTCATCTTCTTAGAGAGTCAAGGCTGGGGGGCTGTCAAGAGGCAGGGCCTGTTAAAGCCCATTGCTGCACTTCTTGTGTGATTTGGGGCTATACAAAAATAAATTGTATTGTAATGTATTGTATCGTGTTGACATGATCACCTGATTCTTCTCAAAAGCACCATTTATACTCAAGGAGTATTAAAGGGAAAGGACATTTGAGAAAGAGGAAACACATCTACACACAAAAGGACAATGGAGCGTCAGAAAAAATACAGAGCTGTGTAGACAATGTGGTGAACTTTCAAGAAGGTCAGAATATTTGGATAACTCAGCTATTCATTAAACAGTCTCCACTAATTGGTACAATTACAGTCTTATGAAATAAGAAGACAACTTGACATGCTGCCGAGAAGCGGAAGTCTTCAGTCTTGAACAGTAAAACAGGTAGAGGTCAAGCAATCACTTGAACTTCCGCCAGAGGAGCAGATCAAAACTAATAGTCGGAAGAAGCTGGAAACCTGAAAATGCGAATTCTTTATTACGTTTTCTTGATTGTTTCACATGGAAACATCCTAATCAGATACTCGTACAACCCCAGCTGGCTTCTTTCGATGTGGAGGAGCAGCAGCTCTACTTTGAGCCCTTTCCCAAATGTTTGTGCTCCTCACCCTTCCTGTAAGGCTGAGCCCAAATACCCAATGAAGAAACCTCATATGATACAGTCTTGTGTTAAAAACATTTAAATTCATTTTTGCACATATCAAGCAAAATTCAGTAACCCAGAATGACAAATCAACAAAAAAAGATTTTAGGAATTGTTGGACATTTATCAAAAATAAATAAAACATTAAATTGACACAAGTATTTCGACCCTTTACTCAGAATTAGGTTGAAGCCAGTTTGGCAGGCATTACAGCACTGGAGTCTTCTTGGCTCTGACATGACAGGCTTCTCACACCTGGATATGGGGCTTTTCTGCCATTTGTCTTTGCAGATCCCTTCAGGCTTTGTCAGGCTGGATGGAGACCATCAGTGGTCTCTCCAGAGATGTTTGATTGCTTTCAAGTTTGTGTTCTGGCTGGGCAGCTCAAGCACATTCCCAGAGTTGTCCCTGAGCCAGTTCTGTGTTGTCTTTGCTTTGTGCTTAGGGTCATTCTTTAATAAGAAGATTAACTGTTGGCCCAGTATGAGGCCAAGAGAACTCCGGAGCAGGCTTTCATGAAGGATATCTCTGTACTTTGCTTCAGTCAGCTTTATAATCAATCCTGACTGGTCACACAGTTCCCTGCTGCGGAAAAAAACAGTCCCACAGTATGACGCTGCCACCACCATACACTACTGTTTGAAAGGTTTTGCATAGGTGATGAGAAGTACCTGGTTTCATACAATCATAACGCTTAGAATTGAAATCAAACATAAGAACAATATGGACGAGAACAGGCCATTCAGCTGGCCAGTCCTATCCTCTTATTTCTTCTAAACTAACATCAAGTTGAGTTTTGAAGGTCCATAAAGTCCTACTGTCTACCGCACTACTTGGTCACTTATTACAACTGTCTGTGGTTCTCTGTGTAAAGTAAAACTTACCCTTAACAAGTTTCCAACTGTGTCCCCGTGTTCTTGATGAACTCATTTTAAAGTCATAGTCTCGATCCACTGGACTAATTCCCTTCATAATTACTTAAATCAGGTCTCCTGTTTATCTTCTTTTGCTAAAACTGAAAAGGCTCAGCTCTTTTAATCTTCCCTCATAACTGTAACCTTGGAATCCGCCTAATCGCTTTTCTCTGGACCTTTTCTAGTGCTGTTGTGTCCTTTTTGTAGCCTGGAGACCAAAACTGCACACAGGACTCCAGATGAGGCCTCACCAGTGTGTTACAAAGCTTGAGCAGAACCTCCTGTGACTTGTACTCCACACATCAAGGCGCTATATAACCTGACATTCTGTTAGCCTTCTTAATGACTTCTGAACACTGTCGAGAAGTTGATAGTGTTGACTCTACTATGACTCCTAAATCCTTCTCATGAGATGTACTTTGTATTCTCAGACCTCCCATTGTGTATTCAAGTCTCACATTTTTACTTCCTACATGTAATACTAGACATTTACTGACATTAAATTTCATCTGCCCAAGCCTGTCTGCCATCCAAGTCCCTCTGTTAGCCTTTTTAATGGCTTCTGAACAGAGTCTGGAAGTTCATAGCGTTGAGTCCACTTTGATTCTTAAATCCTTCTTATAAGGTGACTTTCAGACCACACATTGTATATTAAACCTCACATTTTTGCTTCCTACATGTAATTCTTTACATTTACTGACATTAAAATTCATCGTCCACAAATCTTGCCAAGCAGGTCTGCTGTCCAAGTCCCTCTGTGGTGATTCAATGGATACTCAGTTATCCACCGAGCTTGGTATCATCTGCAACCTTAGCCAACTTGTTACTTATATTCCTATCCAAATCCTTTATATATATTAAAAATAGCAGCAGCTCCAACATTAACGTCAGCCAATTCCAATGAGGTTCCTCATCCCATCACGCTCTGTGTCCTGTGTCTGACCCAATTTTGCAACCATCTACAAACAAAACCCTGAACTCCAGCTTCATTTAGTTTGATGCCCCTGGCCGTTCCATCTTGGTTTCTTTGGGCCAGAGAATCTTGGATCTCAGAATCTGAGAGTCCTACAGGTGCTTTTTACCATTTACAAGTGGGCTTCCACGTCTGCTTTACTGAAGCAAGACTGGCCACGGCATCATAAAGCTCAGATCGATGGAATGCTGCAGTGATGGTTGTCCTTCTGGAAATTTCTCCCATCTCCACACAGCCTGACCGGCTGGTTCTTGGTTACCTCTCTAACCATGCATATTATCCCGTAATTGATCAGTTTTGTTGAATGTCATCGCTGGAGAGGGTCCTAGAAGTTTAAACTTCTTCCATTTAGAAATGTTCAAGACAACAGTTTGCTTGGGAACCTACCAAACTACACACATTTTTGCAGCCTTCTCCAGATCTCTCCGTTGACACAATCCTGTCTTTAAATTCTACATGGCTTGGTTTTTGCTCAACTGTGGGACCTTCTATAGACAGGAGAGTGTCCTTCCTGATCAGTCCAATCAACTGAACTGACTGGAGTTGGACCACAAACAAGCTGTAAAAACATCTTGGTGATGATCAATAGGATGGAATACATCTGAGCCAAATTTCAAGTGTATTAGCGGAAGGTCAATAGGATATTTCAGTTTTGTATTGTTAGCAAATTTATGAAAATTCCACAAATTCTGCTTTTGCTTTGAGTGTTGCTTGATGAGGGAAAAATAATAACAAATTGAATTGATTTTAGCTCAAGGCTGCAAAACGACAAAATGTTAAGAACATGGCCGGGTCTGGATACTACCAGAATCCGCTGTCATCTAGTTTGCCTTTTCAATTGAATAACACAAAACTTTGTCTTTTAATGCAAGTCTTGTTCATCAGAGCATTAATTATAGTGGGGTGACAAGTTGCCTGCTGGTAGCAGAAGCAGGTAAGAATCTCACTGATTGGGTGATCATCTAGGAGTACGACTAATGCTACTAAATATTATGAATAAGACCACTACTTCTTCTTGCCCCATTTTAATGTACTTTGTGGAGTTTTATATCTTCTATAAATGTTTCATATTTACTTTTATCTCTGGTAAAAGTTGATACCAATTAAAATGTTTCAATGTGCTGCACACTGATGCTCGACTATGCCTGATGCTTCAGTGTGCCCACTAACACCAGCAGCTTTCAGCTAATCCTCTTATCAAGGAAAACTGACATTTTGTGCCATCTTTAATTTAAACAGTATATATAACCCTTCAACATCAAACAATCTGAAGTTTCACTGATTCATACATGCCGATCTGTTCAGGACAGCAGCTTCAAGCACAGTTTAACAGCTATGTTGTGTCCATATCTACAATCGTTTATTCATTTTATGCTTTTAATGTCAGAGTTGATTGAAACTGATGGGGATTTCTTCTCCTAGGCCAGCCACTTGTTCTACTTTAGTAATTTTAGCAATGGCTTTCTTGCTGCCACTCAAGCAGTAGACTTGCAGCTCTTCTCTTCACAGTTAGTTGGCAGTGGCACTTGCTTATTTGGACCACTGCTGAGCTGTTCCTGGAGTTGTTGTCCAGTGAGGTGCCCATCACACAAGCTGTTGACCTCTGTGATGGCCTTGGCTCTACCAGATCTGCTTCCATTCAGAGTTTCCTTAAGTTTCCAAATTCCTTTTCGTGTTGTACAAAATTGGATTCACTGACACCTTGACTGTCTCTGCAATTTCTCAAAAAGGAAAGACCTAAATATTTAAGGGTATACTGGTTTGTCTGGCTTCCTGTATTGACTGCCTTCTTCTCAACATTATCATAGTAAAATACAATGCAATACAGTTCAAAGGGCGTAGTGACACTGTTTCTTCTTTTATACACACAGAGGGTTTGTAAGTAATCGATTAAAGTTGGGACTCCTGCAGGAATTGTTTGTATCAACTTTCAAGGATTTGTTAACACTAGAATTACCAAAGCCTACGGAAAAACTTGTAAACCTGACCCACCTTAGATCTGTTCACACCTCTCCGTCAGCGTCTTTTGTGTTGTAAATGTATCGATCAGCACAAGCAGCAAGCAGCCTGCTAAAAAATGCGGAAAGTTCTCTCAGCTCAAGTCTTTTACCTGCGTGTGAGTTGCCAGGGGTTGTAGAGGGTAAATAATATATCGTTATTTGGAATACGTGCATTTCATGTGTGTTCCGCATCTACAACAATCTATGTAAACAAATCGTTAAAACAGAAACGTTTTTCATGTTTTAGTAATAATTGACAAAATGTAGACATGAAGTATACTGTATAATGTGTGAAGCCTGAAGTCCAAATATCAAATAAACACTCTCATAAAAGTATAACAAAACAAGTGCGCTTTTATAACTGCAGAAAAAGAACTTGCGTTAGGGTGCAACATTGACACGGCTGTAACATGACCACTTCAGTGGCGCATCGGTAAGAACTGCTGACTGGTAATCAAAACGTCACTGGTTCGATCTCGGACGCCTCCGCTTTGAGTAGTGAGCTGCTGTTATTGTTACTATTATACAATAAAAACATACATTTGATTTGCATCAGTAAAAGCCGGTGTAAATGTATGGTACTTGTAAAGATTAGCATTTCTTTTGTTTTTATTCAGTCACGTTCACCTTCCCCCGCCAATCTGACACTGCTGTTTTCAAATAAAGATGTGCTGTAGCAGAGGTGAACTCAGATGAGGATGAGGGTTCTACATTGGAGAAAGAGAACAGAAGTCCTCCCCGCAAGAAACATCCAATCACACATAAGAACAACGCAGCTGCACCAGGCGTAAAGATGAAAGATGGAACCATTTAGATGCAGCAACAGGTCGGGCGGGTGTCATCCTGCCAGTCAGTCTATCCCACACCTGTCCTTCAAAGCAAAAGCAGAGCTTACAGAGCTCGCCAAGGTATTGTGCAAAGTCCAGTTTGTGATTATGTTTCATGATGGTCTTTACACAAGAAACACTTATATGTTACCTATATAAAAGCCACATTTTTTTACTTGTCTTCCTACAGTGTAAAGTCACAAGTAGACTGCAGAGCTTCCTGTGTTTGATCGACACGGGCACGCTGACACAGTATGTATGTAAGGCCATGAAAAGTGCCTGCTGACACTTCATTATGCGAGCAATGGTACGAGAATGCAGTCAGACTTCTTTTTTGGGCACATACACCGTCCAAATCTAAACAATAGCATGGAGAGTCGCTTGCATACTGAAGCGTCTATAGCTGCAGGTGGAAGCTGCCATCGCACTTTTCCCGTCACTGTACTTTGTGAGGATGCCTCGTGTCAATCAAACACAGGAAGCTCTGCAGTCTACTTTTGACTTTATGCTGTAGGAAGATATGTAAATAAATCAAGGTAAATAACATTCGATGTGGCTTTTATATAAGTAACATATACATGTTTTTTGATATAAAGATCATCACAAAACATAATCACAAACTGGACTTTGCACAATACGTTGGCGAGCTCTGTAAGCCGTGCTGTTTCGTTGAAGGACATGTGTGGGGCAGACTGACTGGTAGGATGATGCCCGACCTTTTGCTGAATCCAAACGGTGCCATCTTTCACCTTTACGCCTGGTGCAGCTAAGTTGTTCTTATGTGTGAGTGAATGTTTCTTGCAGGGAGGTCTTCTGTTCTCTTTCTCGGATGTAGAACCCTCATCATCATCTGAGTTCACCTCTGTTATAGCATGTCTTAATGTGAAAACAGCAGTATCAGATTAGGGGGAGTGTGAATGTGACTGGGAGAATAAAACTAAATAAAAAAAAAAAAAAAACGCTAACCTTTACAAGTACCATACATTTACATCGGCTGTTACAGACTCAAATCAAATGTATGTTTTTATTGTATAATAGTAAGAATAAGAGCAGCTCACTTCTCAAAAAGGAGGCATCCGATATCGAATCAGAACGTCTTGATTACAAGTCAGCAATTCTTACTAAAAATGAAAAACGTTTCTGTTTTAACGATGTGTTTGCATAGGTTGTTGTAGACACAGAACACACATAAAGTACATGTATTCTAAATAACAATATAGTGTTTACCCTCTACAACTCCGGGCAACTCACACGCAGGTAAAAAGACTTGAGCTGGGAGAACTTTCTGCCCTTTCTGCATTGGTGGATGAGGTGGAATAGCAGGCTGCTTTGCTGCTTATGTTTATCGACACATTTACAACACAAAAACGCTGATGGAGAGGTGCAAATGGATTTAAGGTGGAATTACGAGTTTTTTCACAGGCTTTGGTAATTTTAATGTTAACTTCTCTCAGTGTAAAAAAGCTGTATGTTGTTAAACCATTACTTTTTCCCTAAAAAGGGTATTTTTGTATAACTATACAAATTCTATAATTATATATATACAGTAAAACCTCGATTATCTGTCACTCAATTAACCGTCAGTCTCCATTAACTGTCAGGATAAAAAAAAAAAAACAAAAAAAAAACATTACGCACGTTAGCGCCTACCTATTACTACTGTCATGCAGTACGCTGCGAGCTGTGCACTTTGGAACAACTCTCCCTTGTGCTAGTGCGTAGTTTTTTTCCCTAGCACCACGTGTCATGCCGCATTTTAAAATCACAGTATCAGTTACGTACCTTCAGTTTTAATAGTGTTACGTAGCTTTTCTGTTTTGTTATAATTAAACTACAGGGTACCCACAAAAACAATCTTTGATTTTAAATGGTTACAAAATCCAAATTTATTGGAATATTCTTTGAGGCTACAGTTTCATCAACTCATAAAGTTTCATATGGTATCTGTTGATTACATACACTCGATGTGTGCCCCACCTGTTACTCGGCAAACATCGATGCGATAATCAAGCTCGGACCAGACTCTCCGAAGCATATCCGCTGTGATTGCGTTTACAGCTTCAGTGATGCGTTCCTGTAGATCATCCATAGTTGCAGGTAGTAAAGTTACATACACTCTGTCTTTCATGTACCCCCAAAGGAAAAAGTCACAAACAGTAATGTCCGGTGATGTTGGGGGCCACTTGAGGAACAACTGGTCATTTTGTCCAGCGTGATCAATCCATCTGTTTGGCAGGCGCTCGTTGAGAAAATTACGGACAGTGAGATGCTAGTGTGGTGGTGCCCCATTTTGTTGAAAAAGGTAGTCACCTACCTCAGTAACTTGTGGAAAAGACGAAATGCTTTGAGTTAATGTATTTGTTGTCGTCTTATTTATAAACATACCAGTAACGGCGCCGTGCAGTGAATACACTTGACTTGAGCATTCCTAGTTTTCATCCTCTTTCTCTGTACGTTTACCATTCGTTTGCTCACAGGTTGATGCAATTCCTGCTTCCTAAGCAGCTCTTATTTCCCCACCCTAGTGGCCTACTTCTTCTCTTCTTTCATCGGCATCTTTTCATGTTAAAACTGATTAAGTCAGTGTTTGTGTTGCAATTACTTAGTACGTTTTCTTTAATTTTTCACTTAAGCTGACACTTAAGGCTTCAATCTGCCTCAAGAATGATTTAAGACATTAAGAGGTAGGGGAAGTGATGGCGATGGTGGTAGAGATGAGAAGGGCGGCCGTATGTATGCGCCACACGGTTCACCGACAAAAGCGCGATAGACATATGCGCCCCGACAAAACCGCGACGGACAAATGAGCGCAGACAAACCCGCTAACTGGTTTTCGACAAATGCGCGCCGACAAAATCGCCACGACAAAACCGCGAGAGAGGCCAAGAGAGTGGGACGCGTATGTGCGCATTATGCACACATTATGTGCTAGGTTATAACTGTTATAACTGCTGATGGCATGCCGCGAACAAATAACTCAGTCAAGGGTTGATATAACGCGTCGTATACAAAGCGGAATTACCAGCAGTCAGGCAGCCAGCAAGTGTAAATACACTCAACTATCAAGACGTCTGCAATTCTTCCTACATATGCAGGGTGTGATCTTAAGGTCTATCTGCGTGCCGTCCTGATGGCATGCCGCGTCTCATAATATTGACTTCTAAAATAAACATTATTATATATGCTTTAAACTAGTAATTCATATTTAATGAAACTTTCGCGATTTTGACGGGGCGATTCTGTCTGCGTGATTTTGTCGGCGCAATCTTGACGCCGCGTTTTAATCGGCGCTATTTTGTCGCCGCTCATATGTCTATCGCGCAAATGTCGGGTCACAGTGCCACACAGCCACCCTGCTGGCCGCTGCTGAGAGCTGATTCTACAATAAAATAAAAAGAGGAATAACCTTGGAGGTCAATCATCACCCTGAAAGCAGATACAGTAGTAGACGTCACGTAGTATATGTGTATCCAAATGTCAGGTCAATAAGTCAAACGGTTTGCATGCTACAGGTGATTTAAAATCCTGGACAGAAAAACGAACAGCCATGGTAGCGTATTATATATAAAGATTCCAATAAGTTTTGATTTTGTAACGATTTAAAATCAAGGAGTGTGGGCACCCTGTACTATACATTGTTATGCCTGATAAACATATGTGTGTGGTTTTAGAATTGTCATAAAAAATTTAAATTATTCAACATTTACGAAACGGCGAATGTTCTACAAGTATTGCTTCAATTTACAGAGTACGAAGAACAACAGTGAACGATATACTATAAAGTGTGATGCCGACAAAATAGAAAAATGTTCCGAAAATGGAAACCACTGATGGCAGTGTTATTCTGTATTAATGTTAATGTTCTTCTGCATCGTATGCTTTGTTAATATATTGTGACATGCATATAGCTTGTGATGGGCTGTGTGGGAGCAGAAAGTGAGTAATGAATGGTGTAAGTGACGGGACTGGGTGAAGGGCTTCAGTTCTATGAGGGGTGGACATGAGTGACAGGAGAAGTTAGGAGAAAAAGGAAGTTGTGAATATGGAGTGAAGAGTCAATAAGCAGGAGTGTTTGAGGTACAGAGAAAGACAGAACCTGAGTGGTAGGAGATAAACTGATTGGTATGGAAAGCTTTCTTTTCTTGTTTTGGAGATGTGCTCTGTAACCCACGTAACCCAGTATACGAGGTGAGACACAAAAATAACCAGATTGGTAAAAAAAAAAAATGTATTAATAAATTACAGCATCCTAAACATTGTCACCTTCTATATACTCCCCCTACACCACTCCATACGTATCTTCCATTGATTGTAACTGTGCTCAAAGTCTTCTTGCTTGAGGCTCTTCAACAGGTTTGCCATTTTTGTCTTCATCCATTGAAGAAAAATGTGTTCACTTCAGCTCACTTTTGATTTTCGGGAACAAGCAAAAAATCACAGCGAGCTAAATCGGGCGAATAGGGAGGATGATCGAGGACAGGAATGTTTTTGACAGTCAAAAACTGCTTGAAAAACGAGAACATTTGCAAGAAATTTGATGTTGATTCGCTGTTCGATTTTTTTCACACGACATTATTGCGGCAATTCGTGTAACGATTGTTGTGCAAATACTGACTGGGCTATTCATAGGATATACCCAGCCGATCGGCAGTTTGAGATATAGTTCTATGATTCACCTCCGGCCGACCTCCAGACGGTTTTCCAGGAAAGCCCCAAGCTCACTTCGTAAGACTGGGCACCATTTGTTACGGAACAAAGACTCCAAGTAAAACGTAGTAAAATTCCAGTATCTCTGGGTTGCATTTGCTTATTACGCTGGGTGTTACAATACTATATAAATTAATTTTATTATTAATATACAAAATTTTACTATACAGTAATCCCTCGCTATATCGCGCTTCGACTTTCGCGGCTTCACTCTATCGCGGATTTTAAATGTAAGCATATCTAAATAAACATCACGGATTTTTCGCTGGTTCGCGGATTTCTGTGGCCAATGGGTCTTTTAATTTATGGTACATGCTTCCTCAGTTTGTTTGCCCAGTTGATTTCATACAAGGGACGCTATTGGCGGATGGCTTAGAAGCTACCCAATCAGAGCATGTGTTACGTATTAAATAAAACTCCTCAATGATATACGATATGCTTCCCGCGCGGTGCTTGATTTTTTGCTTTTCTATGTCTCTCTCACTCTCTCTGCCTGACGGAGGGGCTGTTTGCCTAGAGGATACGGACGTTCCTCTAAAAAATGCCGCTTTATCGCGGTGCTTCGGCATACTTAAAAGCACAAAAGTACGTATTGATTTTTTGATTGTTTGCTTTTCTTAGCGAGCGCACTCTCTCTCTCTCTGAAATTCTCTGCTTCTGATGCGCGCACTCCTTTGAAGAGAAGATATGTTTGCATTCTTTTAATTGTGAGAAAGAACTGTCATCTCTGTCTTGTCATGGAGCACAGTTTAAACTTTTGACTAAAGGGTGTTATTTCATGTCTGGAGGGCTCTAATAATGTTAACAGTGTGGGAGAGTTTATAAGGGCTTAAAATATATAAAAATAACCACACAAACATATGGTTTCTACTTCGCGGATTTTCATCTATCGCGGGGGGGTTCAAGAATGCAACCCCCGCGATCGAGGAGGGATTACTGTAGTTTAGTTATGTAAATAAATACGACTATTCACTAAACTGCTTTGTTGTCTGTCTTTTCTCTTATCCATCACGGCCTTGGTCCTGACCTCTGATGGATAATTGAGGTTTTAATGTATATATTGTCACACACGTGCACATGGGAGGCAGTTTAAGGGCTCAAATGAGGGTAATTCCATGCCGGACCGGGGGTGGCGGAGTGCACTAATTCTTTCTCTCTTTCCAATGCAGACCAGTTACAGGAAATTCGTACTGGCCCTGATGATGTCACTTCCGTTTCTGGGGTCTGATGATGTCATGGCCTGCCCTGGGCCCAATGATGTCACTTCTAAGTTTGATGACACCAGGCCTGATGACATCACTTCCTGTGCCTTTCTTTAAAGCCGCCATCTTTACCTCAAGCAGTTCTGTTTCGGACTCCAATCTGTACACAACTGTACTATCTATTTATTAGGCTGCCCCAAACCTTTTTGTGGCGCTTTTGTCGTTCTTTGACAATATGTTGTAGAAGATCAGCCCAGCTACAGACAGACACACAGACCCAGAATGTCCAGAACACACACATTTTATTTATGTAAAAGTCCTGCACACAACACCGTGCTCCAATATACCTAACTCAGTCCTTTCTTCTGCCACCTCCATTCCTCACTCGCAACCTCGTCTTCCTTCACCCGACTCTGGCTTTCTTGCCTCTTTTATACCGCACCCGGAAGTGCTCCAGGTGCTCCTTGATCACGTTCCGGCAGTACTTCCGGGTGTGGCGGAAGTGCTGCAAGAGAATCCGGCTCCTCTACTGGTAGCACTTCCGGGTGTGGCGGAAGTGCTGTAGACCACGACTCCCGTACTGTCCATGCACCCCCTGTTGGTGGCCAAGGGCCCGTGAAGGTTGGAACTTCTAAGCTCCAGTCCTGATGTTAGCCAGGGTGGCTGCCCTCTCCCCCGGTCCTCTCCACAAAAGGGCCATCTATCACACTGTGTATACTTACGTACACACTGACACACATACGCATCTAAAGGACACCTTCACAGCTCATCCAAGATATGCAATAACCCACTGGGGCGAGACGAGGAGCTACCGCTAACAGTGTTGTCTTGTTTTTTCTTTCCTAAGCAGCAAGAAGACGTTCCTTGAGGGAAACTAACCCCAACCTTTCCAGAAGAACAGCTATAAAAGCCCAACGCTTTATAGGAGTGGGCTAAAAGCACTAGCACTTTCCAGAACTGAAAATGAATGTGGTCAATGTGTTTTCATAGAAAGCCATCTCAATTCCTAAACAAAGCATATTTTGCTCTGCATTTTTCAACGTTTAGCAGAAGAACCCATTTTTCACTTTTTCCATCAATGGGCACAACTAGCCACCTTTTTTTTTTAAATTTTAAATTAAAAAATAACGCAAGTAAAATTGCTGGTTTCTGCTTACTTTTGGATTTATGACGAGGAATGTCTTGACACCGTGTTCCTTCAGGTAGGGGTCCCTGATATGTCCGTGTCCTTCTTCAACTTTGTAAGCTCCGTTCAAATGCTCCAGTGTAACAGATGTAATGTGAACTCGCCTGCAAAGGAATATAAAGACAATGAGATATAGAAGTGTGTGCCTTTCTAAATGACATCCAATCCGTTCAGTTGTCCACAGGCCGACTCCAATCAAGTTCTAGACAGGGGTTCTAAACTCCGGTCGTGGAGGTTCACAGTGGCTGCAGGTTTTGCATTACCTGAACTTTTATTTAGAACCCATTTATTTACTACTAAAGCAATTATGTTTTTTGGGCGTAATTTTAGCTAACTAATTTCTTACAATTCAGAACGTTTCATTGCCTATTTTAGTTTTTATATTCTCCATCTGGGTTTTAGTTGTCTCCTGTTTTCTTCACCAGCCCTCAGCTAATAATGAGGTGCAAATGACAAACGGCTAACGTGCTTCCTTTTAAACCTGTGTAGATGCGGTCATAAAGTATCTGTATTGTTAATAAAATATTCTGAAAGGAATGAGAAAGAACGGAAGGACCAAGAGTTACAAATGCATTATGGACCACAAAACATGTGGAAAAGGAAACATCGACAATATGATAGAGATTTGTCTTGGAAGAAAGGCAGCACTAACAAGCCATATAACTAAACACCAAGTTGCATGATCTGCCAGGCCAGACTTCTAATTACAAAACTGGGTGGGAATGAAAACCTGCAGACACGGTGGACCTCCATAAGTGGAGCTGAGGACATCAGTTCTAGAAACATCTCAAGGTGAATTAAGGCAAACAGGAGGCACCTGACCACAGTTTGGAGTGCCACAGAAAAAAGTCTGAATACTTCTATGGAGAGACTTCAGCTTTTGATTTTTAATAAATTTGCAAACGTTTCTGAAGACATGGCTTCACTTTATTAATATCGGTAATGGTATGTAGACTGATGGACATAAATGGCAAATGTATGCACATTTAGAATGAAATCTACAACATAATAAGGTGTGCTGAAAGTGAGTGGATCTGAATACTTTCTGAATCCACTGTACGTAGTTGAAGTGACTCCATGCTTAATATAAACCAGAGGTGTTTGTTCGACAGTCCTGGCTCATTCACCATCTTCTTGGGGTCAAAATTAGTCAGGTACTCTGGTTTATCTCCTAAAGTAGTGGCTGCTTGTGTGTGTGTGATGTTACGGGTTGTCTCCCCACTCCAGGTTGCTTGAACCACCGATAACGTACCCGAGGATGAGCTGGGCAAATGAGGACACACACAGTCAGCAAGGGATTGGCATGAAGTGTTGAAGTCCTTTTATTGAAAAACTAAACAAAGTGTCCAAAGTGCATGGCATCAAAAGATATTCAAAAAAATAAATAATCCAGAAATTCAAAGTTGAAAGTCTGAGAGTTAAAAGTCAAATAATCCGAAGATAAAACTGTAATAAAAACACAGTCATCGGTTCCTTACTCGTCTTCCTGATTCAACTTCTTCTCTCCTGTCTCCTTCAGCTCCCTCAATGGATTGTTCAGCCGGCGGAGACACCAGCAGCTGTGGTCCTCCCTTTTGACCCCTGTCTTGGCTACCTCCATTGGATTCTGACAGACTGCCTTCCATCATGCTTTCCTGGTGTCCTATGGATCCCTAAGGAGAACTCCACTACCATCGTATTCATTCCTCCAGTACATCAGTGGGAAATGATGATCCACCGCCAGTGCACTGATCAGAGTCTCTACTCTTCTCTCTCTGTCTGGTACCTGATACTGCGCTCACTCGCAATTCTGATTTTTCTTTCTCTCCATTTGTGTTTCTCTCTCCTCCGTTCTCTTGTAAAAAACCCTGTGGGACGCAGGTGCGGCAATCACGGCTCCAGCTCCAGTGAGGGAATGGGTCGGTCATAGATGCACGCAGGATCACCCTCACCCACATCTGCCTCTGGAGTCAGTCCACCACACTATCTGTTGCCCACCTGAAAACGCAAACACATATATTTTGACATATATATGTTCACCCGCACTGCAGAAGAGGTTATCCACCTGAAGCTAAGCATGTTCAGGCCTGGCCAGTGCTTGAAAGGGAGACCAACCAGGAAAAGCTTGGGTTGCTGCAGGAAGAAGTGTTTGTGAGGCCAGCAGGGGGCACTTATCCTGTGGTCTGAATGTGCGTCCCAATGCTCCAGTGTAGTGACGGGGACACTGTGCTGTAAAAATGATGCCGTCCTTCAGATGAGATATAAAGCCGAGGTCCTGACTTTCTGTGGTGAGTGTACTGGCACAAAAATGGCTGCCATCTCATCATCCAGGTGGATGCTACACATTAGTAGCAGTTGAAGTGGCTCCCCACTCCCTATGAAAAGTGCTTTGAGTAGTGAGAAAAGCGCAATATAAACGTAAAGAATTATTATTACCGTATTTGCTCGTGTACCACGCGCCCTCGTGTAAGACACGCACCCTAATTTTTACAAAGAAAATCGCGAAAATCATTTTGCCCCGTGTACGACGCGCGTTGTGATTGCATAGGAAGCGTTTAGGGAGAGAGAGAGCGCGAGCGAGAGAGAGAGCGCGAGTGTGCGAGCAAGAGAGCGAGCGAGCCCAAGCAGAACAAGTAAACATTACAGAATTACATTTCCTCGTGTATGATGCGCACCTGATTTTCTAATGCGTAAATACAGTATTATTACAATCAGAAGCATTAAACTAATAAACAGTATGCGGTGTAGCGGTCAGAAGCCACTAAGATTCACACCGTCGTGAGTGACGGTGATTTATTTATTTTATACGAGGATTACCAGGGACAACCCCAGCCTTGGCACGACACACACACACACACACACTACAGAGACAAAGAAGAAAACACGCTGGGAACTTAAACGATAAAAAAGTATAATGTAAATTAAATTAACTAATTGAAACAACAATACCAGCCCTGATCCCTTCGGTGATATTACATTTAACAAGTAAACACGACAAACACGCAGTAAAGTCCATGTATGAAATAATCAGCGGTGAAGTTATGTCCAGTGATTTGAATGAAGCGAGGGAAATGGAAAAACACAGTCCTACCGGTAGTTGCTGAAGTAGGTTGACGGATGAATGGTTCAGGAGCGCTCCTTCTTCCGTGAAAGCCAATGAATCCAGACAACGTCCTCAGTAACAGTACACAGGTAGACAAATGATATCCAGACCCCAACAAACAATACAATCCAGGACACGATGATATATGGCAGACAACGACAGGCGGTTCAACAGTTAAATACCAGCACAAAACGACCAAAACAAACTTTTTTTCCTCTTCGACCCCTGCCCTTCTTTTAAACCCCTCTGGCCACCTTTGATCCCAACAGCCCCTGCAAGGACTGCTGGGAGATGCAGTTCTAACTAATGGTAGCACTGCTACAGCGGTTAATTTCAATGTATTTATAAAGCTGCGTCAGGGATGTGGATCTGAAAAAGAAAGGGTAACCACACAGGAACAGTAGCACTGCTTTCACGCTGGGTGCTGCCAGTCTGCAAAACCGAGCGGAGAACTTGCGTACGCCAGGGTATGAGGTACCGTGGAAATGTGCATGGCTTTACGTCAAGTTGAGGTTTTTATACATCACGATTTGAACGTGGAAACGTTCTTATGCAACATTTTTGTGCGTACGCACTGTTTATACATGAGGTTCCTGGTGTTAGTAGACAACATTAAATCTGTGCTTATTAACATCACTTTATAAGGAGTGGAAAAAATGGAGCACAAAGAATCTCATTGGCGGCTCAACGGCCTTCATACACAGCAGACTGCAAGTCAAGAGATGGGACAACGGCGTTGACTGGTGTGTGTCAGTGGTGGAGGGTCTGTCACTAATACTTGTTCAATTCTCTTAAACGTTACATTTTTGAAATTATACCCAGTAGAGTCGTACTCATTAATTAGCAATTGAAAAATATCTATTAATACAAAATGAGCATAAAATCAGCTTCAATATCACACTAGGGGTGGCATGGTGGCGCAGTGGTAGCGCTGCTACCTTGCAGTTAGAAAACTTGGGTTCACTTCCCGGGTCCTCCCTCCGTGGAGTCTGCATGTTCTCCACGTGTCTGCGTGGGTTTCCTCCCACAGTCTAAAGACATGCATGTTAGGTGTATTGGCGATTCTAAATTGTGCTTGGTGTGTGTGTGTGCGCACGCCCTGCAGTGGGCTGGCGCCCTGCCCGGGGTTTGTTTCCTGCCTTGCGCCCTGTGCTGGAAGGGACTGGCTCCAGCAGGCCCCCGTGACCCTGTAATTAGGATATAGCGGGTTGGATAATGGATAGATGGATGGATTATTATTATTATTTGAAATGCAAGTGCCACAGACCTGCTATGTCACACTGTGGTGAAATGAGTGTGGAGCGTTGGTTGTTTTAATTGTTAATCCCTTTTAGCGGCAACACATCCCGATTTTAACAAATGTTGGTTGGTGTTAGTGCTAATTAATGACTGTCAGCCAAATGGCAAGCAGTCAAAGTCGGAAATGTCGGAAAACAGAATTCCATCTAGTGTGGCAACAGAGAGCAGTCATCTTAAGAACAGCAAGCCACCTAATACAGCCAAGTAAAGAGAAAAGAGAGCCCATTGTGGCACCCGGTGCCAGCGCTACATCACGATGTAAATGGGTTGGTTACAGAGTGAGACTGAGAAAGGACAATAAGCTCCTCTGCTGTTGCCTTGTCCTTTTCCAATGCGGCCGGCTCATAGATAATTGGCTGCTGGATATAAAAAAAAGAACATTTTAACTGAAAAGCAGACAGGTTTCCAAATCTAAAAAAGGAAGTCAACTAAAGAAAAGCTCCTGTGAAACGACAGGAGTGACAGCAAACACCGCAGTGCAGGGAAATCCCGAAATAGCAGGCTGACAGCTGGGACCAACAAACTGTTTAGCGGCTGGGATGGGCGTCCAATTAGGAAACTGCTTACGATGAGAGCCACAAACATGTGGACCTCAGGAGCGAGCCTGCAAACTGACGCTCACGTGCCTGGACTGCAAATGAAGCCAAAGAAATATAATGTGTCAGAATATGCACATGACTTAACAGGGGGAAAGCTGGGACATTACTTGTGAAATAAAGCAGGCCTCTGTTTTAGAAGGGTGTAGTTGTTATGACCTAGAGAGACTCAAAGCACACAAAGTCCCAAAAATGCCCACTAGAGGGGAAAAAAACTGTCAAAACCCGGCTAGTCACACAAATGGCAGTTAACAATCTTTATAAACACACATGTGCACTTAGGGGGCATCTTCAGGGTCCTGAGAGGTAAGCAATACCACTCCTGAGCGAGAGGTGGCACTGCCATTAACTCCTTCTAATTTTTGGCCTCAGAGCAGAAGACCAACAACCAGAGGACTACAGACATCACTTCCTCCTCTGATCTAAAAGTTTTGCCGCAGACAATACTTAAAACTTCTTGGAACCAAAAGTTAGCCTTCAGCCTTCAACCCACATAGAGCTGAGCTTCAGAAGCACCTTTTTCTGTTAGGAGAACTCACTCCTGGACCTAAATGGTCCTTGTTTACTTTCATTTTGATTTTCACTTCTTGAACTAACAAAGCCATTAAAATGGGCTTACTACAGTGGTACCCCAGATCTTCACCTTGCTCATTTCGTTTTCTTGCTGTATGCATAGATTAGTTTTTAGAGTGGCACATCTAAGGAGAAACTTCAAGTCTCTAATGAGGGCAGAACAAACAGGATCAGAGAGTAGGGCTGACAAGACCATTGACTCCTTCGCCCTGTGTATCCACAGAATTTAAGACAAATGTTTGGAAGACCTCTGATGTCATTTCCTCCTCAGACTCAGAAGTTGCGCCCCTTCCACTTAGACAGAGATTTAAGCAGACCAAGGATTGGAAATCGACATTCATTATCAATCCTGCAACTGAAGGAGGCAGAGCTCCAGCTTCAGAAACACCTACTCGATAGATGAACTTAACATTAGACCACGATGGTCGTGAGAATATTTCTTACAATGTTATCTATCTATCTATCTATCTATCTATCTATCTATCTATCTATCTATCTATCTATCTATCTATCTATCTATCATATAGTGCCTTTCATATCATATCTATCTATCTATCTATCTATCTATCTATCTATCTATCTATCTATCTATTATATAGTGCCTTTCATATCTATCTATCTATCTATCTATCTATCTATCTATCTATCTATCTATCTATCATATAGTGCCTTTCATATCTATCTATCTAAAGTTGCTGACAAGTTCCATAAACCATGGAGGAGTCATCTGTAGTATGAGCTGGTATTCCATAACCAGTGGCAAGGGTGACTATAATAACAGCAAGCCTGCAAAGTTGCAAATATCTAGTGCAGTAATGGCAATCAGTCCTTTTTAAGGAGTCATGTAAAGAGCAAAGACTCCATATTGGCACTCGGAGGTGGCGTGATACACACTGCATATTCATTATGTACAGTATATGTATTTACCCCGTAGTGCAAAATCTGCTGGAGTGATTTTGCTCAAAGTCAAAAGCTTCCTATGATTTAACAGTTCTAAAAAATTGTTGTGAGTTTCATTTAGACTGAGTTTTCTTTTTTTTAATTATTGTGTCCACAGACTCATAATCTCACAAACAAAAATCTATCTATCTATCTATCTTTCATACAGTGCCTTTCACATCTATCTATCTATCTATCTTACAGTGCCTTTCATATCTATCTATCTATCTATCTATCTATCTATCTATCTATCTATCTATGTTATATAGTACCTTTCATATCTTTCTATTATATAGTGCCTTTCATATCAATCTATTATATAGCACATTTCATATCTACCTATCTGTCTATTATATAGTGCCTTTCATATCTATCTATCTTGTTATATAGTGCCTTTCATGTCTATCTATCTATCTGTCTTGTTATATAGTGCCTTTCATATCTATCTATCTATCTATCTATCTATCTATCTATTATATAGTGCCTTTCCTATCTATCTATCTATCTATCTATCATACAGTGCCTTTCACATCTATCTATCTATCTATCTATCTATCTATGTTATATAGTACCTTTCATATCTATCTATTATATAGTGCATTTCATATCTATCTTTCTATTATACAGTGCCTTTCACATCTATCTATCTGTCTATTATATAGTGCCTTTCATATCAATCTATTATATAGCACATTTCATATCTACCTATCTGTCTATTACATAGTGCCTTTCATATCTATGTATCTATCTTGTTATATAGTGCCTTTCATGTCTATCTATCTGTCTAT
>JANRMT010062841.1:12674388-12688386 GCA_026402145.1 Polypterus bichir lapradei
GAAAGACACTATATGATAGATAAATAGATTTGAAAGGCACTATATAATAGATAGATAGATAGATAGGCTTTATATAAGCTAAACCAACAACGAGATAAACAGATAAGTGTAAAACGCTCAACATAAACTGAAAGAATCGTAAAGCAGAGAGATAGATGAACAGCTCTCTATAAGGCATACTAACAGACAGAGAGATTAATCTGTAAGACACTATATAACCAGACCAATAGAAAAAAAGAAAACGGGATGGAAGACATACTTATATAATGCATAAAAAACACTGATTATTAAATAAATGTGATCTATCTACAAGATAGATAGATAGATAGATAAATAGATAGATAGATAGATATGAAAGACACTATATGATAGATAAATAGATTTGAAAGGCACTATATAACAGAGAGATAGATAGATAGATAGATAGATAGATAGATAGATAGATAGATAGATAGATGTGAAAGGCGCTATATAACAGGCTATCATGGCTGCCATCTACTAAATTCTGTCTTGACTACAGTGAATACTTTTGCAATGAATTACTTTGTGTTTAACATGGGTAATTCATTTAGACCACTTAGCGGAGAACTGTTTGAACTTTGTCTTGTTGATCAGTTTTAAAAAAAGCCAGATTACATCCACTGTGATTCAATGATGTATAACAAGAAAATGTGAAAACCTAAAAAGACTTCTTTACTGGGGGATCACCAATGCAGACTCCACACTGGGACTGGGCGTAAGATTCAAACCCAGGACAGTGGATCCATTCAGCAGGACCATTAATCACTTATTTTGTTGTAATTATTTCATTGCATTGTACTTTCGTTATTTGATCACTGCTTGCTTGAACCTCTCATCTGGTAAGAAACAGCAGAAGTACACAACTGTTTTTGCTTCTTGTCATTCGTTAGCATTACAGTAATAGTTGTGGTAGGGTCACTGAAGAAAAAAAAAAAAGAGCATTCAAGCGAATTTTCAGGAAATCTTCGAAAAAAAAATGAACCTACCTGACATTTGTATGCCGTTGCACATAAAGGTTGTGGAAGTTATTTGTGTTTTCCAGCTGACCACAATTAGGGCCCTTCAGCCTCTGAATAATTTCATCTTTCATCACCCTGGCAATGTGGGCTGGAAGCAAAGACAGCAAGAGGCGTTCCTGAAAAAAAACAGAAAGATGCAGACATTAAATAACATCTAAAGTACTTGTGACAGGATTTTATGGAAATCAAAGGTGATATTTTTAATCTCTTTAAGCTTTAAAGATGAATTAAGAAAAACACAGGTTGCTGATGGCTACACCCTAAGGTGATAACTAAAAAGCTCCAGTAGAAAAATAATCAAAGTGAATGGTAGCAACAAGCTGGTGGGGTGGTTAGGATTTTGGGGTGTAAAGAAGCATATTCTGAGGTGCCACATGAGAGGGTGGGCATCAAACTAAAAGAAGTGGGAATTTACGGTGGGTTGTGTATGTGGGGGCAGAATTGTCTTAGAGTGTGATGGTGCAAGTAGCCTTATCTGAAATTAGCTGATGCTAGAGTGGTGACCAGCAGGGGGTAGTGTTAGGGCCGCTGCTATTTTTAATATATAGAAAGGATTTGGATAGGAATATAAGTAACAAGCTGGTTAAGTTTGAAGATGATACCAAGATAGGTGGATTGGCAGATAATCTTGAATCTGAGGTACTTGGACAGCAGACAGGTTTGGGCAGATTTGTGGCAGATGAAGTTTACTGTCAGTAAATGTAAAGTATTACACATAGGAAGTAAGAATGTGAGGTCTGAATACACAATGGGTGGTCTGAAAATCGAGAGTCCACCTTATGAGGAGGATTTAGGAGTCATAGTGGACTATCAAGTGTTAGACAGTGTCCAGAAGCCATTAAGACGGCTAACAGCATGGCGGAGTACAAGTCACAGGAGGTTCTACTCAGGCTTTATAACACACTGGTGAGGCCTCATCTGGAGTCCTGTGTGCAATTTTGGTTTCAAAAAGGACATAGCAGCACTAGAAAAAGTATGAAGGGAATTAGTCTAGTGGATTGAGACTGTGATTTTAAAATAAGTTCATCAAGAACATGGGGACGACATTGGAAAGTTGTGAAGGGGAAATTTCACAAAAATTTCACACAGAGAATTACAGACCTGTGGAATAAGTGACAAAGTAGTGTGCTGGACAGTAGGACTTAAGGGATCTTCAAAGCTCCACTCGATGTTATTTTAGAAGAATTAAGTGGACAGGACAGGTGAGCTTTGATGGGATGAATGGCCTGTTCTCGTCCAGATTGTTCTAATGGTGGTGAATACCTAACATTTATTAGCTAGCATAGCTAAAAGCTTGTTTCTTAAAATGGGCTTGGTGGTACAATGGTAAGTCCGTCTGTTTCGATCACGCCAGGCTCTGTTCGATAGATAATGTACGCCTTGTAGCCATCTTTCTTTGTGCATCTTGGTGCCTTTCTTCTTCAGACATTCCAGCTGTTAGGGCCACCTGTCTCTGTGCACCGTGTTTCCTCAGTTTAGCAGACATCGCCACCCTCTTGTGGACGCCGGATGACATTACACCCGAGCATTGATGCCGGGTGTTTTATCGCTTTTCATATAGTGTAACAGATTGCATGCATCAGCCTGTGCCTCAGCCAGGATGAAACAAAAAATTTGGAGTACATTCTATGACTCAAAAGCATAATGAAACAACTCAGATATGACGGTGCAGTAGATGAAAGTTTTACTGTTAAACATAACATTGCATTTCAGGACATTTTGTTCGTTAGATTCACCATTACTTTGAAAATGTTGTCAAGGTGATGGACTGAAACAGCGATGCATTTAAGAAATACGTTTGGTCTTGAGAATAGTGAAAACAAAATTAAATAAAGTGTTTTTGTTGTTCCTGAAATCCATGAGCTGACGCTTGACAATAAGTTAAAAAGGGAACTGAAGCCCACTGAATCAGCAGCATGGGAAGTATTTGTGCAGGTTGTCCAGAATTTTCTTGGCAGTCACAGAGCAGAGAGTTATGCTGGGCTTTTGGAGAACCTGCTGAAAGCGTATCAGCTTACGGGAGCCAGAATATCACTGAAGGTGCATTTTTTACATTCTGATCTCAACTTTTTTCCACCAAATCTGGGCGATGTCAGTGATGAGCATGGAGAAAGATTTCATCAAGATATAAAGATGATGGATAAACGATATCGGGAAAAATTCACTCCGAGCATGATGGGTGACTACTGTTGGTTCTTGCAAAGAGAGACGGATGTGCAGTACAAGCGCAAAAGCGAGTGCCAAAAAATTTTTGGGCACGCTGACCTCACTTTTATATTGAGTTAAATTGATATAAATATACTTTAACGTGTCACTGGTATCGTTTTCTGGTTTGTTTTCAGAATCAACATATCAAACAAATTTTGGTGGGACAGAGTCCAAACTCCAGATAATGTGTTGATATATTTTATTGATATTCAAAAGTGTCAAAACGTCAATGATGTGTATTTCAAAAACCTGACGTGCTAGCTTAATTCCAATTTCATATATGAAATCAGTGTAAAAAAACTTAATACAGAGCTGCTCTGAAGTTCCTAGTAGCAAACCAAAAATATTTTTTTGTAGACCAGTGTATCAGCACGAACAACATACGATGTTTTAATGATATCTCAGACTTAAATATTACTTTTGGTCTCCAAGAATACATTTAAACATACAAAGACTCGGGCTCTCTTGACTATAGGCCATTTATCAGCCAAGAATGCCTTACTTTACTTACTGTTCCCTAATATTGGGTGGAGCTCTCACCCTCAGCCTTAATAAACCTTGCAGCACAGAGCGTATGGCAAACCTCCGCTACACCAGGTGCTCAAAGAAATCTACCTTATTACCTTAATCACTCTGGAAATGAAGACAAAGCATAGGAAGTTAAAAGCAGCATGGTATTTATTACAGGAATATTAATAATACAGTACCACTAGAACAAAGAATAATATAAAATAGGACTGATAGTAAAGTCTGGATATATATAGTCTTTAGAAAAAGCTCACAAAAAAGTAAAGATGACAAGGATGAATGTCGCAGGCGCCTTGTGATCGAGCATTCGTAGTTGTTCACAAGATGCTTTGACGACGAACACATGGAAACGGACGCATGTTGCCGTTGCTCTGTTCTCTTCTGACATCTTCGTCCCTTCTTCTTCCTACCTCCTTCCTCACTATATCGATCCTCAGACCAGGCATATTTATTCTAAAATTCTACCGGGGGATTTTGAAAGATGTTATTCTTAGATATTCTGATTGTCTGGCTGTCAATATGATGAACAAATTCACTGTCCGTTTTCCCAAACAATAAAACTTTTTTTTTATGTCCTTTTGAGGTGTCGCTATGTCTTCCTTTCCCAGGCTGTAAAATAATTAGATGTCCATCCTTTCTCAGGTTATAAAGTAATTAAGCCACCAGCATGTCTTCCTTTCTTTGTTGGAACAACTGTTTTAAAAGTGAGGTATAACTGGGAAGAAGACATACTTTGATTTGTCCTGAATGTAGTTCATGTGTTGTCTTGTCTTGAATAAAATATAATGGAAATATAAACCAAAATGTACAGATTTTGTACCCCACAACAACACTTTCAAATTGGCAAATTAAATATGATTGTTAATGAAATCGTTGTAAGTTTGCTACTTCTTTCTTGCTGTGTTGCTGTTGTTTTCATTTTTATCTGTTATTATTTATATCTTATTGTTTTACGGTGACTTTGAGTGTTCTGAAAGGCGCCCGATAAATAAGACATATTGTTATTTTTATTATTATTGCAGAATTGCAGTTTGGTGCTGTTTTAGACATCCAGTATGAGTGGAAAATGTGCAACACGACTGTCTGGAACAAAGAGTAAGTCCACTGTCCTACGGGCTAAACATCTAAACATTTTGACCACCATGGTTGTAACACAATGTGAAAAGAACCTGTCTGTGACTTCTTCATTGACAGAATAATTTAATTTTGAAGCAAGAGTTAAGAGTTTTGGATGAAAGTTTTGCTTTTGCATGTGGGCTACGTCATTGTGGCATAGCATATGCTGTACATGGTTTTGACAAATGTAACGGGAGTTATGAGAATGAGGACAGCGTTTCGAAAAATGAGCTTAAGCAGTCGAGAGAAACTGTAATAGTAGAAAAAGCAAGTCATTATTATTTAAAGTAAAAGTAAAAAAAAAAAAAAAAAAAAAAAAAAAAAAAAACCGGGCGGTGTATCATTTTTTTTTTTTTTTCCAAAGACATTTATTTTAATAAGCTACCCAGACCGGCTGAATTAATTTCCATCGTCTGCCTGGCTCCCTGCAGAGCCTCAGCCCAACTGAGTCAACTCATGAGATATCAATCTCTATAATTCTTTTTTTAAAAAAATAAGGGTAGAAAAGCGTGCAGCACAAAAGGCTGCTTTATTTGTCATCGCTCCATATTAGCTCACTAATACAGTCATATTTCAGAACGCTTGTAATGCAGCTAAAGAAAGATCCCTTTATTAATCAAATTCAAAAGCATCCCTCTTTTGTGATGGAAGCCACACTTTTTGCCCCTGATGCCATCTGTCTGAGGATACATTTTAGGCAGCTCACTGACTAGAGCCATAACTGCACTCATGCATGTAGTGTGGAGGATAAGCCGCATCCTCGGTGTTCAAGAAGGCGTAAAGAGCTGCAACTGAGAGAAAATGCACATTTACAGGAACAAGTGTAAATGTGCTAAATGGATCACATATAAGGTTTAATTAAGTAATTGTTTTTCATTCACAGTGTTACATAACATTCTCAAACCTGATTAAATTAGCTTTAAGAACGGTCATACAGGTGAGGGTAGTCTCTGGGCTTGTGTAATTAACGTAATACCACCTCGGGATGGGAGAGGGTGCTAGCATTTACACATTCTCCTTTATTACAGTATCTGCAGACCGAGGGCCGAGAGGCAAGGATAAGTGAAGACACGGCCACTTCTTCACCAAGCACCTAGATAGATAGATATGAAAGGCCTATATGATAGATACAGTAGTATGAGAGGCACTATATAATAGACAGACAGACATATCTATCTATTGTGAAAGACGCTATATAGCGCTCGACCCGGCACAGACTTTATTTTTCTTCACCCGTAGGCACACGTCTTCCCCGTGACCCACAGGCAATACACAGTCCCAAAAGCACTTTACAGAATTCCACAAACAACTCTCCACCTTGCTGCACCACCACTCCTCCCAGGCAACCTTGTCCTCTTCCTCCCGATTCTGGCCCTTTAGTGGTGGAGGCTGGCCCATTTTATACCCCACCCAGAAGTGTTCCAGGTGCTTGACTACCTGGTCCCAATTGCACCTCCGGGTGGGGCTGATGACTCGTCCAGCCGGGTTCTTGAGTCTCGGCAGCACCCCCTAGCGGCCACCCCATCTCCCAACCAGGCTGTGGAGGACTCCATGTGGGAGAGTGGGAAATGAACATTGGCCAGGGAGGCTGCCACCAAGCATCCCGGGGGAGGTATTGAGCTGTCCATGGTGGCTCCCCCGGAACATATGCAGCAGGGGCGTCCCGGCCGGGCATGGGACCCAGCTGTCCATCACACTATCTATCTATTACAGTGCCTCTCATGCTATCTACAGTATCTATCTATTGTGACAATAATACAATATAGACATCACAAAAATTTGGGGCAGCCACCCGTATATTGTTTACCCAGCTGCAAAAGTTTTTGAGCATGATGTGCATAGAACAGAGTCCACAACAGAACTGACTACAATAGACAAAGATGGAGGCTTTAAAGGCCCATAGAGGAAATGATGTCATCATTTTTAGGAGGCCCAGGCCCCTCATGCACTCCATGATCATCAGAGGTGACTGTGTGCAGAGGGTGTAGACTTACAAATACTTGGGAGTGCAGCTGGATGATAAATTGGACTGGACTGCCAATACCGATGCTCTGTGTAAGAAAGGTCAGAGCCGACTATACTTCCTTAGAAGGTTGGCGTCCATCAACATCTGCAATAAGATGCTGCAGATGTTCTACCAGACGGTTGTGGCAAGCGCCCTCTTCTACACGGTGGTGTGCTGGGGATGCAGCATAAAGAAGATGGAGGCCTCACGCCTGGACAAACTGGTGAGGAAGGCAGGCTCTATTGTAGGCACGTAGCTGAACAGTTTAACATTTGTGGCAGAGTGACGGGCGCTAAGCAAGCTCCTGTCAATCATGGAGAATCCACTGCATCCACTGAACAGTGTCATCTCCAGGCAGAGGAGTAGCTTCAGTGACAGACTGCTGTCACCGTCCTGCTCCACTGACAGACTGAGGAGACCCCACACTATGCGACTCTTCAATTCCATCCGGGGGGGTAAACGCTAACATTATTCATGTTATTGTCTGTTTTTTACATGCATTTTTATTACTCTTTAATTTAATATTTTTTTTTGTATCAGTATATTGCTGCTGGATTATGTGAATTTCCCCTTGGGATTAATAAAGTATCTATCTATCTATCAATCCTGCAACTGAAGGAGGCAGAGCTCCAGCTTCAGAAACACCTATTCTATAGATGAACTTAACATTAGACCACGATGGTCGTGAGAATATTTCTTACAATGTTATCTATCTATCTATCTATCTATCTATCTATCTATCTAAAGGGCCGGAACCAGAAGTGACATCAGCAAAGGGGCCGGCTCCGGATGTGACATCAGCAAAGGGCCCGGCTCTGGAAGTGATGTCAGCAAAGGGGCCGGCTTCAGAAGTGAGTTAGCAAAGGGGCCGGCTCCGGAAGTGATGTCAGCAAAGGGGCCGGCTTCAGAAGTGACGTTAGCAAAGGGGCCGGCTCAGGAAGTGATGGCTTCTGAGGTGCCGGAACCTTGCGGGATTTCCCGGGAAAGGTCTGTAGGAAACTGATAAGGACAGTCATCGCACTCCGCCGCCCTCTATTATATTATATTATATTATATTATATTATATTATATTATATTATATTATATTATATCCATTACTCAGACCCTTTAGCTGCCGCCTACTCACACGTGTGTGACACTATCTATAGTGCCTCATGCTATCTATCTATTATATAGTGTCTCTCATATCTATCTATCCTTAATGAGCCCAGTGGTCCAGTAGCATCCATTTGCTGGGAATTGTCTAATCCTTAAACACAATGTTGCCACCTGACAGGGTGCCCACACTGGATTAATTCTTGTCACTTCTTTTCCAGACTCTTACATCAGGTTCTGAGACATACTGTAAGTAACTCTTCCGACCGCCATTAAGAACATCTTAAACTCATGACTTCATATCTTAGACTCGTTAAAAGCTCCTAATACTCAGGAACCTGAGACTATTTTTTATCTTTGTCATCTGCTTCACCTTAAGCTTTTGACCTTACGGTGCCAGTTCTGATGCAGATATGCTGTACTGTATGTGAGCCTTACGGCGGTCACACTGAGTTCAGACAATAAAATAACGTAATGCTTTGATGATTCAATCAGCAATAAAAAAAAAAAAATTCCTATCCAATCCTTTTCTCTTATTTAGTTCAATCAATGTGCCCCTGTTAAAATGCCACACGTATGTCTGGCATCAGTTGCTCCGGCATTTGGAAATGCTGAAATTTACAATAACAAATATGACGCCAAAGAACTCTCACTGACCCCTTCCTACAGCCTTTATTGGAAAATTCAGTATTTGTTTTTACAAGTCAAGGACCACAAATTGTGATGGACTCTTTATAGTGCAGAGCAAGTTTTGGATCGAAGCGTCTTCATTTTAAAAGTTTTAATGGAATTCAAAGTACATGGTTCAGGCAAAAAAAAATACAAATAAAAGTAAAGACATATGACGATACTCGGACTCTCCAGGTCCATGTAATGGGTGAAGACAGTTTCTGAAATGGAATGGTGGATGAAAACAAAAGCCAATCATTTCCGGGAGAGAGGAAAAGCAGGACATTTTGAAACACTATTCTATACTTAATCTCTTTTGTTATGCTCCACCAACATCTCCTTAACATGCAAATAACACAAATCCAATAAAGACCACAGGAGAAAGCAGCCTTCAAGTTAAAGAGCAGAAGTAGACGGAGCTGGCCGACTAATAGGGTGCCACGCTGCACAAGGGTTTTCTTATAAGAACGAAGCTAAAGGCCCTGCGCTTTCTGCTCTATTTCTGATAAGACGTATTCAAAAGACACCTTGAGTCTCGCTTCTGTTTTCAGGGGGTATTTTCATAAGCACTTTTTTTTTTGCCATTCTCTTCTTAGGCTGCTCAGCTGTCTGGCTTTGTTTTCACCCGTTCTATAACAAGAAGGGAACAAGTAGAGGAAAAAAGAATTCATAATGGAAAGGTTAGCCCGAGGTACAAGTACAGTAGCATCAGCTCCGGAATACGGACCGATGCGGACAAATCCGCTTGGAAGAAAGGGACACTGCTGATCAGCTAAACGTATGGGGGTCTTTCAGGATAATTCCTCTTCTATGGTGGAGTTGGGGAACTGTCACAATTTAATTTTATTTCCATAAAAAGCAGTGGCTGCCAAGTTCATTTGATGGTGATGGGGGGGGACCCCACTTGACGATGGGTTTTTAATTTTAACTGAAAGGTTCCTAAATGCTTTAATCGGAGGACGCAGATAAGAAGATCGATTCCATACTAGGATCCAAGAACATAAATATTAGTATAACTAGCAAAATACCTGCGCTTCGCAGCGGAGAAGTAGTGTGTTAAAGAAGTTATGAAAAAGAAAAGGAAGCATTTTAAAAAATAACGTAACATGATTGTCAATGTAATAGGCTTATTTTAGTATTGAGAGTGAATTTGATGATTGTAACGAAAAGCCAGGAGTCACCAGCAGGAAGACGTGAAGGAAGGAGAACAATAACAGGATTGAAGTGGTGGAGTAAAAAAGAAGGGAGCAGTGAGCATGACGAACAGCTGAGGAAAGTAAGGAAGCGAGTGAGGAGGCACATGAGCGTGGGATGTCATTAATGTACTGTATATAGGCAGGGAGCCAACCACGTGATAGGTGTGCGGACAGCGGCCTTGCGGAAAAAGGAAGGGGGAATCCGGGGGCGGCTAAAGTTAGAAAATGTGATTTATTAGAAAATGGACCAAACCTTCACAAAACTGATCACGTCATTTCTCAATGTTGTCTCCACCCTTCTCAGTTAACTTGCGCCACCTGCCTGGCAGTGCCAGGATTCCAGCAGAATAAAATGTTTTGTCTCTTCCTCGCCACCACTTGTGCACCGTTTTCTTCATGTCGTTATCTGTCTTGAATCGACGACCACCCAAATGGGTGGAACTCACACGGTGCCAAATATGGCGAATAAGGAGGATGTGCCAATACCTCACAATTCAGTTTCTCCAGACAAGCCTTGGTGTTCTTAGCAGTGTGCATGTCATTGTCTTGTCCTTGAGACAGCAGTCCCCACCACTTGGATTGAATAGCAGGCTTCACATTGGTCTCCAGCATGTCACAGTAACTTGCACTGGTGACTGGAGTGTCCCTCGACACGTGGTGTTCGACAGTAACTCGGGTACACGAGTGGGTGTGAGGAGGAGACAAAACCTTTTATTTTGCTGGAATCCTGGCACTGCCAGGCAGGTGGCGCAAGTGCATTGAGAAGGGTGGAGACGACATTGAGAAATGACATGATCAGTTTTGTGAAGGTTTGGTCCATTTTCTAATAAATCTAATTTTCTAACTTTAGCTTGACTCCCCCTTGTACGTTCACATTCACATTAGCAGATGCTTTTAACGAAGTTGTCTCACAAAAGAGGTCATTATAATTGAGTAACCTCAGTCTGGGGGAAAGTTTGGGAACAAATATAACAGGGCAAGGCCGCTAAACTGATCATCACAAAAAATTTAAGTGACTTACAATTCTTAAATAATAAAAACCTGACAGCTGATATCTGTTAGACAGAAATTCACCAAACAAGAGAGTCTTCAAACACCCCTTAGAAACATATTGGAAGTCAGAACTGCAAATGGTGGTGGGCACTACTTTCCACCAGCTAGGAGCTACACATGAAAAGAGTCTGGGCTGTGGTTTGATATCACACAGAGGTGGCATTACCAAGATAGAGTTAGGTCCATAAATATTTGGACAGAGACAACTTTTTTCTCATTTTGGTTCTGTACATTACCACAATGAATTTTAAATGAAACAACTCAGATGCAGTTGAAGTGCAGACTTTCAGCTTTAATTCAGTGGGTTGAACAAAACGATTCCATTAAAATGTGAGGCAACTAAAGCATTTTTTAACACAATCCCTTCATTTCAGGGGCTCAAAAGGAACTGTACAAATTAAATAACTGGAAATAAAATGTTCATTTCTAATACTTGGCTGAAAACCCTTTGCTGGCAATGCCAGCCTGAAGTCTTGAACTCATGGACATCACCAGATGCTGAGTTTCCTCCTTTTTAATGCTCTGCCAGGCCTTTACAGCAGTGGCTTTCAGTTGCTGTTTGTTTGTGGGCCTTTCTGTCCGAAGTTTAGTCTTCAACAAGTGAAATGCACGCTCAGTTGGGTTAAGATCAGGTGACTGACTTGGCCATTCAAGAAATTTCCACTTCTTTGCTTTACTAAACTCCTGGGTTGCTTTGGCTGTATGTTTTGGGTCATTGTCCATCTGTATCATATAACACCGCCCAATCAATTTGACCTCATTTAGCTGGATTTGAGCAGACAGTATGTCTCTGAACACCTCAGAATTCATTCGGCTGCTTCTGTCCTTCGTCACATCATCAATAAACACTAGTGTCCCAGTGCCACTGGCAGCCATGCACGCCCAAGCCATCACACTGCCTGCCTCCACCATGTTTTACAGATGATGTGCTATGCTTTGGATGATGAGCTGTTCCACGCCTTCTCCATACTTTTTTCTTGCCATCATTCTGGTAGAGGTTGATCTTGGTTTCATCTGTCCAAAGAATGTTTTTCCAGAACTGTGCTGGCTTTTTTAGATGTTCTTTAGCAAAGCCTTTCTATTCTTGAGGCTTTTGAGTGGCTTGCACCTTGCAGTGCACCCTCTGTATTTACTTTCATGCAGTCTCTTTATGGTAGACTTGGATATCGATACGCCGACCCCCTGGAGAGTGTTGTTCACTTGGTTGGCTGTTGTGAAGGGGTTTCTCTTCACCATGGAAATGATTCTGCGATCATCCACCACTGTTGTCTTCCGTGGACGTCCAGGTCTTTTTGCGTTGCTGAGTTCACCAGTGCTTGCTTTCTTTCTCAGGATGTACCAAACTGTAAATTTTGCCACTCGTAATATTGTAGCAATTTCTCGGATGGGTTTTTTCTGTTTTCGCAGCTTAAGGATGGCTTCTTTCACCTGCATGGAGAGCTCCTTTGAACGCATGTTGTCTGTTCACAGCAAAATCTTCCACATGCAAGCACCACACCTGAAATCAACTCCAGGTCTTTTATCTGCTTAATTGATAATGACATAATGACGGACTTGAACACACCTGCCCATGAAATAGCCTTTGAGTCAATTGTCCAATTACTTTTGAGCCCCTAAAATGAAGGGATTGTGTTAAAGAAATGCTTTAGTTGCCTCACATTTTTATGCAATCGTTTTGTTCAACCCACTGAATTAAAGCTGAAAGTCTGCACTTCAACGTCATCTGAGTTGTTTCATTTAAAATTCATTGTGGTAATGTACAGAACCAAAATTACAAAAAAGTTGTCTCTGTCCAAATATTTATGGACCTAACTGTATTAGCGGTCAAGAAGAAGCAGAGGACCTCAAAAGTGACTCCACATACACCGATCAGTCACAACATTAAAGCACCACGGCCTTGAACTCTGATGACACTGATTGGCCTCTGTTACCCAATGGATGCCATTTATGAAAGTGAAATTGTGCACGCTCCATACAGCAGGGGGCGCACGCTCCTTAAAGTCTGCGGTATATACACATAGAGGCACGCACTCCGGATACCGAGGAAGAACACTAAGGGTCGTTAAACTCTGATAACAGTCTGCTGGGCTCTGTTACATGCTGGACACCATTTATGAAAGTAAAAGTGTGCCTGTTCTGTACACCAAGGGGTGCACGCTCTTTAAAGTCCGCAGTATATACACAAAGGAGCACCATTTGTACTAATGAAGAGGCGTGCACGTCAGACACCAAGGGGGAAACAGAGGTTGTCCAAGTCTAGTAATACCCAATACTCACTATGGACAACAAGAGGTGATGTCTGTCCACCCTGCCTAAAGCTCCAAATGGCACTGTGCTTCAACAACAGAGACCAGCAGACTCAAGAGGCCAATGGTACCGGTCTTTTTAGCTCCTCGCTCAGCCAATTCCACCGGCATCCTCAGAATGTTTCTCAGAGCCCACTCTACTCATTACCACCACCGTTGCCTTCTGCAGTTATCATACAACCTTTGATCTCTCCCTCTGCTTCTTCCAATTGTCAACAGGGCTTGATCCATCTCTTCAGAGTGGTACTCCTCACTCACTTTCTCCTGGAGACATCCACCTGGCCAGCACCCTCTCAGTCAGGTTCTGGTACACCTTCCTTCCTCTTCCGTTTCTTTCTTCCCTTTTCTTCCAGGACTCAGCCCTTCAATATGGTAGTGTAGACGCTGTGCAACCGACACCTGACGCTGTGAATGAGGAATGGATGCGCCAGTCTGTCAATCACACGCATGTGTGTAATTTATTAACCAATTTCCTCATTAACCACTCCAAACCAGCTTATCCTCCGTCCCTCGTCTCACCTACACTACGATCCGAGTCACCACGGTCCCAAATAAAAACTGCACATTCTGTCTTTAGGACCACTTCATGACATGTCCTGTCACAGAAGTCCTCTCTTTCCAGTACAGAATCAGATCAACATCAGATATTCACCTGCATAGCAGGACAAACTTTTTATATTTCCAAAAGGCTTTTCACTTAGGGTGGATTATCCATCACTCAACAACATCATCTGATACCGTAGATCCCGGAATACAAGCCGAGAATTTCGTCCTAGATTTTT
>JANRMT010062841.1:12735238-12773300 GCA_026402145.1 Polypterus bichir lapradei
CATAAGACTTCACAGGGGTCTCCATATGAATAGGTCCTGATACACTGACTATCCTCTAGGCCAGCGTCAAGGACATATGACATCACAGAAAGGTGGCATCACCAGGCACCGTTCACCAGCAGACCTGAGTGGTCCAGAAAGATCATAAGACTTCACAGGGGTCTTCATATGAATAGGTCCTGATACACTGACTATCCTCTAGGCTAGCATCAAGGATTTGACTTTAACGTGTGCCACTACAAGGAGCCAATGTAGTGATCTGCAAAGAGAAGTGACATGTGCCCGCCTTGGCTGGTTGAACACCAGACGTGCCACTGCATTTTGAATTATCTGCAGTGGCTTGGTGACACATGTCAGTACTCCCATCAGCAGACAGTAGAAGCAGTCCAGCCGTAGCCTGGACCAGGAGTTGTGTGACATACTCTGTCAGATAAGGTCTGATCTTGTGGACATTCTATTGAGTGAATCTGCAAGACTTAGAGATGGCCCCTGAAGGACAGCTGCTCATTGTCCACCACCCCAAGATTGTGTACCCACTTGGCAGATGTTAGTGATAATTAGCCCAGCTGACCAGAGATGAGGTGCTGAATAGACAGGTGGGATAGGATATCAAGAAGGCCCATCTTTGCAAAGAGGAGCTGTAGATGTTGTTCCTTTATTCAGGTTCCAATATCAGTGTGACATGCAGAAATTCCAGATGACACCATGTGGTCCTCTTTAGGGAGTGACAGTTACAGCTGCATATCATCAGCATAGCACTGAGAAGAGAAACAATGGGACTGGGATGATGAGGACCAGGGATGAGATGTATTGGAAGAAGTGAAGAGGGTGCAGCACTGGCACTTGGGGAACCCTGGGTGCTTGCCTGGAGCACCTCTTGACGTCCCTCCACAACCTGGACACACAGTATGATCTGCTCAAGAGGTAGGACTCAAACCACCTGAGGGCAATCCCAGTGATGCCAAGGACAGAGTGGGCGGCAAGGAGGATCTGATGGTTGACTGGTGTCACAAAGGCTGAGGAGATATTGAGCAAGATGAGAACTGATGACAGATTGGTGGCCCTAGCCTGCTGTAACGTGTTGACAGCATTTCTCCTTCACTTTTGTGATGGACTGCTGCTTCCTCACAGGCTCTGTAACCCAAAACTGGAATACGCAGGTTTGATATTTTATGTTGAATTAAAGAAAATCATTATCTTTTAAGAGTGAGGCTGGAATCTTTGTCACATTTTGGAACCAGAGAGTTATTTTTTCAATGGTTGAAATATAAATAACCTCCATACAGAAAAATAAAATGCTCAACGATGAAGAACTAATGCGTTATTATTGTGCAAATAAATTCGCTTCTCACAACACTAGACAATGGTTTTGTTAAACCTCTGAGAAATGTCTAAGGACATAATTAGCCATTTAAATGTATGGAGGTTGAATTATAATAAAATGAATAGATGTTTCAATATCAGTGTTTCTATTGGGTTGATAAACATGTATTACTGGGTGGAATTTTATAGGATAGTAATGATGAGCATCACGAATTTTATTATCATAATGTTTATTTTCAATATTGAAACAGAAAAAAGACGCCTCGATAATGGTAATTGGATATTTTTAAAAATATGTATGCCTGGACAACAGGCTTAATCCTAGTTTATACTTACCATGTGAAGCTGGCGCACAGACCAAACCACAATGTGGCAACCGACCAAAAACATTAATACAAGTTGAGTCCCAATCGATATGCATGTTGATAGTCTAATCGGTAAGTGACAGTGTTTGGTCAATGTCACATAGCTGATAATGTCACGGCAGAGAATGTGAAACTCTGCTGATGGAGGAAGAGCTGTGCCGGCCATGTCTGACTTTAAGAAGAAGAAAAGGAGAAGCTGGAACATCAGACCCATCGACCAACAATGGTGAAGGAATGTCGAGCGTAATATTCACCTGAGCTGTGGGGACCCACATGATGAGCAGATGCTTAGCAAACGTTTTTGTGCGTCTTCCATTGCATTTTGATGACCTGTTACGTCATACTGAGCCATTTGTTCATCATTCCGGTACCAACATAACCAGGCTCTCCTTGAAATTCATCATTTTGGAAACATGGGTGCCGCACAGTAAGTAAAATTGTCCACGTGTAGTGTGTGGAGGGGGTCCCCAAATCTGATGTCCTTTTCACTGTGTGGCCAGCATGGCTACATAAAGTATAAACTAGACTTTACAGGGCTTCACAGTTATTATTTATAAATCCAGCATTATTTCACCAGTTCATGTTCAACTTTATTGTATTCTCCCTTTTTGTTTGCATCTCAATCAATAGCAATACGTTTGTATAATACCTCACGGGGACAGGGACTGCCAAGACAGAAGTCTACTTTTCTTTCCCTTTTTAGTCTTTCTGGTATGTGTTCAGACCACAGTGTGTGTGTGTATATACTAAATAATTTTTCTATTTACATATTTATTTGTATTATGTGAATATATTTATATGTTTTATGTGAATTTCCCCTTGGGATTAATAAAGTATCTATCAATCTTATTTATTTAAAGAGCTTCTATAACAAGCCAAATTTACCCCGACGACAAATAAAGTTTGTTTGTTCGTTCAATCTATCAGTTGTGATGGAACTAGGCCACCAGTGATCCCCAAATATGGAAACACAAATGCAGTCCTGGGTTCAAATAAAAGATGGTTTATTAACCAAATAAACTTCAAAAATAACAAAGCACAAGCAATCTGTATCACAATTCACTTTAGAACATTAGAACACTCTAGATGAGAACAGGCCATTCAGCCCAACAAAGCTCACCAGTCCTATCCACTTATTTCCTCCAAAAAAACATCGAGTCGAGTTTTGAAAGTCCCTAAAGTCTTACTGTCTACCACACTACTTGGTCGCTTATTCCAAGTGTCTATTGTTATTTATGTAAAGAAAAACTTCCTAATGTTTGTGCGAAATTTACAACTGTGTCCCCAAGTTCTTGATGAACTCATTTTAAAATAACAGTCTTGATCCTCGGTACTAATTCCCTTCATAATTTTAAACACTTCAGTCAGTCAGGTCTCCTCTTAATCTTCTTTTGCTTAAACTATAAAGGCTCAGCTCTTTTAATCTTTCCTCATAACTCATTATCTGTAGCCCTGAATCAGCCTAGTCGCTCTTCTCTGGATCTTTTCTAGCGCTGCCATGTCTTTTTCGTAGCCTGGAGACCAAAACACTTCTCCTCACAATTCCTCTCCTCTCACCACCACACTGCCCTCCTCCAGTCAAATGTTGCCTTCCTTCCTCCCAGCTCCAACTCACCTGGATAAGGGAGTTTAGTCCATTTTATTGAGGACACGGGAGTACTTGCGTGCCAGGACTGCTGCCCATTGAAAAGTAATTCCAGGTCATATGGAAGCCCAATATAGTAGGGAGCAGCTCTCCCTGCAGCGCCCCCTTGTGGTATGCTTGGACACCAGCAGGGGTGTACTGGCAGACTACAACTCCCTGCATTCCCTGCTGATATGGGGGGCTGCTGCCATCTAGCGCCTGGGGAGAATAAACATCCCTCAGAGACCATCCTTCTCTGTCCTCTTTTATCCTTATCTATCTAACTATCTGTCTATCTATCTATTATAGAGTGCCTATATAGCACCTTTCTTTCACATCTATATGCACCTTTCACATCTATCTATCTATCTATCTATCTATTTATCTATCATATAGTGCCTTATCTATATCTATCTATATATATATATATATTATATAGTGCCTTATCTATCTATCTATCATATAGTGCCTTATCTATATCTATATATATATTATATAGTGCCTTATCTATCTATCTATCTATCTATCTATCTATCTATCTATCTATCATATAGTGCCTTATCTATCTATCAATCAATCTATATCTATATATATATATATATTAAATAGTGCCTTATCTATCTATCTATCTATCTATCTATCTATCTATCTATCATATAGCACCTTTCACATCTATCATATAGTGCCTTATCTATCTATCAATCAATCTATATCTATTGTGGCAGTAGGGGACGCTATCGCTTCCTTGAACCCTCAGGTACCACGCCAAAACACCAGGTAAAAGTGCAAGAATTATTCTTTTATTACAATAATAATGTGCACTAAGCACCACCACTCCACACTATACTCACGACCAACAATAATTCACCAATACAATAAATCAATCCTCCTACTCCCAGACGCGTTGCTCTCCTACCACCCAGCTCAGCTCATTGTCTGGGAGTTCTCATGATCCTTTAATACTCCCTGACCCGGAAGTGTTCCTGTCCAACAGTCCACAAGTCCTTATTCCTTCCGGGTCAGGGTAAATAGTCCTTATCTTTACCCCGGAAGCACGTCGTTTCTTCCTGTCATGGGATTATGACGCACTTCTGGGTTATAGTGCATAAACGAGTCCACTGGTCTCCCTACAGCAACTCCCGGTGGTCCCCAAGTTATCCAGCAGGGCTGCGCATAAAAACTACATAGTCCATGAGGCCCTGCTGGAATTCGGGGCCCGTCCATGCTCTCGGGAGAGCTCCTCCTGGGGGTGAGGGCCGGAATATGACGCCGGCCATCCACTACAATTCCCTCCCCTTAGCGACGACCACTGGAGCGGAGCGTCCAGCCCCACGAGGGACGTCCTCCTCCAGGAGAACGCGTCAGTCGGGCTTCGTCCGTGTGGTCCAGGTCCCCGAGAGAACCTAGGGGGAATGGTGTAACGGTTATTCCTCCATTCTGTTGTCCTCCGAGGTCAAGCTCGCCAAACGTGTCCCGACTGACGACAGTTGTAACATCGCCGTCGTCCTCCGGGTTGTCTTTCTCCCCGAGACCAGAAACATCTCGGGAACTCTGTTAACTCCTCCCTTTTGTCCGCCAAGGGAGGTTTTATGGCCGCCTCGCAGCTCTCCACCCGTTTTCCCATTTTGTCAGGTGACCCGCACTTTACTTTGGGGATCTCCTGCTTACTCTGGGGCTTAGACACAGCGGGGGACTCTCTAGTGGAAAGAGAGAGCCCCTTTGCTGTCTGTACGCCCGTCGACTTATGTTTTTTAGAAGGCGGTATCATCAGCACCGCATCGCTATCTATCAATCAATATCTATATATATATATATTATATAGTGCCTTATCCATCTATCTATCTATCTATCTATCTATCTATCTATCATATAGCACCTTTCACATCTATCTATCTATCTGTCCTAAATGATACATTTTGGGCAGAGGCAGGTTACATGGATGCCACAGTGATGAACAAAGAGCTAAATATGACTTAACTTGGTCATCAAAGCACAAGGAAGACATGCAAAAATATCCAAAGTTCATCTCTTCATCAGGCAGGTCTGCCACTCATGAGGATGTGATGCCTTTCAATGCTTTTGTCTGGTGGGTCTGACCCTCCACCTTCTCCTTCTCAGTAATGGCCATATGCACAAGTCTTCTTCCATCAGCCGAGTATCATGTCCTCCGCTGTGACCCTGTTAGCTTTGTGACATTGACTTACTGACTGGGAGAATCACAACGCGGCATTTCTTTTCTCTTAAAGTCGGTGTTAGCAGGCACAACTCTTCTTCCATCAGAAGTCTCACTTTCTCTGCTGTGAAATTGTTAGAAACACAACACTAAGCAAAAACTGTCACCTACCAACTAGGAGAGTATGGACGTGCCGACGGGCCGCACCAAGTGTGCATGATTTTTGTCACTGCCCACCCCCCAGCATGTGCTCTGTGTCACATGGTAAGTATAAATAAGGCTTTTTAGAACTGTCCTGCACGCGCTCTGGTACAACATGGACACTGAACAAGGTACAGCACAGAAACCACACACACAAAATAACACACGTGAACTTTGACTCATTAAATTGATAGAAATGTGCACTAAAAAAACATTAATTAAAAAGGCCCTCATAGGAACTGTACTCTGCTCATTTCTCACTTTTTAGTCTGAGAAGTTACAAAGATGATTCTGCTTTACTGTCTAGTGATGTTCTTCAGCACCTTACAGCCTTCCTCCCATCAGTCTCTACTTTATAACGAACGCATTGTTTACGTGCCGACGCAGCAGGATGCCACAGTTTCTCTCTCATGGCTGCCTATGTTAGTACGCTGGCAATGCTAAAAAGATTAATCCAATTTACTTTACACCGCAGAGGTGTAAATAGCTTCGGCCGCCCTGCAGAGGAGCGTACATGAAACAGGCCATCGAGTCGAAGCGCACATTATGATATGCTCTATTTTCTTTATTGTAGTAGTTAAAGCAATTAACTCAATCACGTCTCTAAATCCAAGCAGAGCTATTATGTTCACATTACGTCCTGATATGAGAAATACTGCCGTGTGTTTAATCCTTTCATTTAGGCAAAAGTTAATAATTCATTCAACATCTTTGTGATTCAGTCATGCATAATGTGCACCGAAGCAAAATAAATATGCATCTACTGCAAATACACAATATTACCTAAGTAAAAAAAACAAAAAACATAAAAAAAAAAAAACGTCTGGACAGGAAGATGAAGATAATGTAGTGGGGAGCAGAGTCAGTGTCTGGAATGGCAGGCAAAGCCCTTACTGTAAGACAATTTAAAAAGAAGAACAACTGTCAGGGCCAACTATTTATGAAAAATGTCCCACACATTTACCTCTGTTTGCTTACATGGTGCTTTTATCCACTGTCACGCGTGTGCATGAGAGATAGTTTACGGTCTTTAGTACATGTAATCACCCACCGAGCCAGGGGTTGGCGCTGTTTTCTGATCCTTTCTCTCTTTCTCTCTCTCTATGCAAACTGGGTGATTGACAGCCCTACCATCACTGATGTCATCTCCAGTGTACATCCCTCCTGGACCCGCCCCTTCCTACCATCTTCCTTCATAAACTGCCAAACCTGTTACCATACATACTCACGTATAAGTCGGGTCTTGAAACCTGAAAAATCGATCATAAAATCAGACCCCGACTTATACGCCCATTCAAAAATGCGACACTTATTTATGTATTTATTTAACATCTTCTTGCCTCCTCCAATCACCAGTTTCTCAGACGCATCGAATTTTGTTGCAGCAGCGCAGTTACCAATTTCTTTCGCTACTTCACCGACGTTTAATTTCAAACCAGCTTCATATTTTCTTCTGATCAAACGCTCCATCGTAGATAAGGGATGCTCTTATGATAAAGGTGTATGAGAGTGTGAGATACAAAAAACACGAAATAGTTTGGGTATTACGGTGTGGTCACGTAGGCACCATAGAGAGAGAGAGATAGAGAGGTTTGGAGTACACGCTGATACAGCGCATTGCCACACCCACACAGAGAAAAAAGGCAGTGTGCTCCGTGGTTACTCTCTCAGGTGGGTGTTAACATATCATAATCTCTTGGTCCAATAGCGTGAGTTTTCCACATTCGACTTATATGACCGACATTATAAACTACAAGAAATTATACGGTAAAATCAACTCCTGACTTATCCGCGGGAGAACTTATCTGTGAGTATATATGGTACCTGCTTTGGTTCTATTTGGACTCCTGTCTGAAAAGACATCACTACAACTAACTGCAAGTTTATTCTTCACAACTGTCATAATATATGTGGTTACCAAGGTGGTACCCCAAATCTTTATCTTGTGTTTTTTGTGTCATATTACACCACATAAACTTACAAAAAAAGGTCAACATAATTGAGTAAATATCAATCTGGGGACCTGTTTTGGAACAATTGTGACAAGACAAAGGTACAAAATTGAACATAACAAGTGGAGGGCTCAGAGCAAAATACCAGCAAGTTGCAATGCCAAGGTTACAAGAACCTACCAGAGCCATCATCAGTTCGACAGAAATTCACCAAACAAGAGGCTTGGTGAGCAGCTCATTCCACCAGCTAGGAGCTACACATGGAAAGAGTCTGGATTGAGTTTTGATGCAACGCAAGAGGGGGTTGTCAGCAGGCACCATTCACTAGCAGACCTGAGCGACTGAAAAGGACCACAGGATCTCATGGGTGTCTCCATATACAGTATGTAGGTGCTAAACCATTGATTATTCTGTAGGAAAGCATCAAGGATTTGAACTTAACAGGGAGCAGTGTATTGACGTAATTGTTCTTGGAATTTGCCCTTTGTTAGTGATGGTCAGGGGTCTGGACCTCAAATTAGGTGACAACCCCCAGGTGCTGCAGTCATTACTAATGCAGTCACCTGAGGTCTGTTTAAGACCACTGCATTAAACTGCTGCTTTGCTGGAGCATTTTCTTGCTTATTATTATGGTGAAGCCAGGATTACTCCTCTGGTGTATGTTTATTTTTTCTTCTTTTTTAATTTTTCCGTATTGTTTCTTGTTTTCTATTTTTTTTTATAATATTGCTCTGTTCACTTATTATTTGCTTAACTGTGTGTTGCAAACCACCTGCACTTTAGAACAGGTCACCCACCTGAAGCTAGGCATGTTCAGGCCCAGCGAGTACTTGGATGGAAGACCATCTAGGAAAAGCTTGGGTTGCTCCTAGAAGAGGTGTTGGTGAAGAGTATAGGGGAGCGCTTACCCTGTGGTCAGAATGTGCATCTCGAAGCCCTTCAGCACAGTGATGGGGATACTGTGCTGTAAAAATGATGCCGTCCTTCAGATGAGATGTAAAACCGAGGTCCTGACTCTCTGTGGTCATACAAGATCCCTGGGCAATCTTCATAAAGAGCAGGGAGTATCACAATGTCCTGGCTAAACTGCCCACCACAGCCTAGTCATTTTGGACTCCTAATCTTTCCCTGTCTCTAATTGGCTGTCCTTCTTACCACTTCACCACCTAACACCTAATGTGTGGCGAGCATAGTGGAGCAAAAAATGGCTGCTGCACATTAGAGGTGGTTCAAGTGGCTCCCCCCTCACTTTGCAAAGTGCTTTGAGTAATGGGAAAAGCACTATACGAGGTGTGGCAGAAAAGTAATGAGACTGATTTTTTATTTACCAAAGTTTTTATTTTTTTCAAACATCAATGTTATCCCCTTCAAAGTAGTTCCCTTGGGCAGCTACACACCGATGGAGACGTTGTTCCCACTGTTGGTAGCAGCGCTGGAAGTCTTCAACCGGTATGGTCTTCAGCATGTCCGTTACACTCTTTTTGGATGTTTTCTAAAGTCCCGAAATGACGTCCTTTGAGGACATTTTTCAGTTTAGGAAAAAGGAAAAAGTCACACGGACTGAGGTCAGGTGAATAAGGGGGCTGGGGAACCACAGAAATGCGTTTTTTCGATTGTCCTTCTGCTCAATTGTGAGGTTTTTGGGCACCATTTTGGCACAGACCTTTCGCATGTGCAAATGTTCAGACAAAATTTGATGAACGGTAAATCTGTTCAAATTTAATTGTTCACTCAACATTCTTAATGTTAAACGACGGTCTGATCTCACAAGAGTGTTCACACGTTCGATGTTTTCATTGGTTTTCGAAGTTGAAGGCCTCCCTGAAAAACTTGAGCTCGGGATAAAGAATGTTCCCCATAGGCCTGTTTTAACTTTTCAAACGTCACACTTGCCGATTCTCCAAGCTTAACACAAAATTTAATGGCACAACGTTCAAATTCCGCTGTTCCATTTTGCGTGACGCACAACCAAAAACACAACTTCGCTAATAGCAGTCACAAAAATCACGTAGTTAACGGAAGGAGTTGAAACTCGCACTGAGCTATGGGAGGGTACTGATACACGTGCTCTATCAAGGACAACAGCGCAGCGTTGCCAGATCGCTTGCAGTGTTGCCAGTCTCATTACTTTTCTGCCACACCTCGTATAAATGTAAAGAATGATGATGATGATTAATAATAATAATAGCAATAAGAATAATAACAATATTTGTTATTATTATTCAGCTATGCTATTGTTTAGTATCTGTGTGTGTCTTCTTTGCCTGCTCATTCAGTTCGGCCAATGTCCTGCTCGTCCCAAACTTCTTCCACTTCATAATTCTTGAGGCCACTGTGCTCCTGGGAACACTCAAAAGCTTTAGAAATGTTTTGCTCCCCATGCCCTGACCTGTGCCTCCACAAAGTTTGATGGCAGAGGTCTAAAGAGAGTTCCTTGGACGCTATGGTTTGGTTTTTGTCCTGACGTGCAGTATGAATTGCGAGACCCTCTATACGCAGGTACACTTGTGCCTTTCTACTGTGTGAGGGTAAATCAAAAATTAAAGGTAATTTGAAAATTATGAGGTAACTGCAATGGATAGGAGCTGACTCAATATACCACATTTGCAATGGCTTGTGGGTAATTCAAACACGCACAGCGCGGCACTCAACCGTTAGTCTAGTTGAAGACAAGGTCAAATGAACATGGATGCTCCACTGCAGGATTGCACCATTATTGAACATGATTAATAATAATTAATGAGATTTCTTTGGGCAGAGGGATTGAACCCTACTTAAATTCACCAAAGGACGTTGGTTTGTACAGATCAATAAGCTGTTTGGGTATCCATCTTGTGCAAACTTTACTGTACTCTAAGTCATCATGCACTATGGGGCATGCAGATCCACATCTGATATCAAAATGTGTAGCCACAGATGATCTTCTCTGATGAAGGCATTCGCCACGTCGATGTGGGCTTGTGGGCGCGATGTAGATGGTCAACCAGATCAAGCCTCATCACTTACAATTGCTCCTCCTGCTTCAAACCTTTCTACCCATTCCTAAACTTTCTCTGAGTCGTGCTGTTTTCACTTCTATCCTGAGCCAACATTTTTTGCTGACTTTCAAAAATTTTCACTCCTTCTGCCCAAAGAAATCACACTATGGCACGTTGTTCAACAATACTGCAATCCCACAGTGGCACGTCTGTGTTCATCTGGCCTTGGCTTTAACGGCAGAGCGCTGTGCTGCACGTGTTTGAACTACCCATGTAAGAGCCATTTGCCAATTATTTAGGTCACGTTAAGTTGATAGAAGTATTTTCTTAGTTATGTGAAATGTTTGCCTATAAATTAGTACATAGTATATGGAAGGTTCTTATAAACTCCCCCAAACTGAAGTGAAATGGAATATTCTACCTGTTTCTTGTCACTCTGATTACAGATTAGTCTCAGTTAGTGACCTGCCTTGCCGTAAGTAAGGTTTCAAACCGTGTCTTAACGTGCTCAGTTGTGTGTGCAGTGCCGTGCATTTAGAACGTACTGAATGTGAAGTAAAGCGTAGAGAAATAACTCATCTTTAAGAATAGAAAATAACTGAAGTTTAACATGAAAAAGTTAAGTTTAAAGAAGAGACATTTTTCCTTTTCTGCCTTTAATTCTATAGGTGTGTGTGTTTTCTCTTTTCTTATGTAGACTATTTGCTTTGAAATTGCACTAAACCTTTTTAAAACAAACTTTTTTGGGCTGGGTGATTTCTTTTGGCACGTGTTTAACTCATGCTTGATCCTGCCTTACCTACCAGCAGCTACAACCTATAAGGTGCCGCAAATGTCCTGAATTCAATCAATCAATCAATCAACATTTATTTATATAGTACGTTTTCATACAAAAAAATGTAGCTCAAAGGGCTTTACAAAATGAATAGAAAAATAAAAGACACAATAAAAAAATAAACATAAGTCAACATTAATTAACATAGAATAAGTAAGGTCCGGTGGCCAGGGTGGACAGAAAAAACAAAAAAAAAACTCCAAAAGCTGGAGAAAAAAAAATAAAATCTGCAGGGGTTCCAGACCAAGAGACCGCCCAGTCCCCTCTGGGCAATCTACCTAACATAAATCAAACAGTCCTCTTTGTATTTAGGGTACTCATGGAAGGACTTGATGATGATGGTCACGTAGACTTCTGGCTTTCAGTCTATCAATGTTGGAGCATCATGATGCTTTGAGTAGGTGGTGGTGGCGCAGAAGAGAGAGAAAAAGAAACAGAAGAGAGAGTAGGGGTCAGTATGGATTTTGGAGCCACTGTGAATAGTTATTATGAAGAATTGAACATACAGAGTATCAGTATTACGTTAAAGTGAAGTTATAAAAAGGCAATGTTAAAGTAATGTGTTTTCAGCAGTGTTTTAAAGTGCTCTACTGTATTAGCCTGGCGAATTCCTATCGGCAGGCTATTCCAGATTTTAGGTGCATAACAGCAGAAGGCCGCCTCACCACTTCTTTTAAGTTTAGCTTTTGGAATTCTAAGGAGACACTCATTTGAAGATCTAAGGTTTACGATTTGGAATATAACGTGTCAGGCATTCCGATATATAAGATGGAGCGAGATTATTTAAGGCTTTATAAACCATAAGCAGTATTTTAAAGTCAATTCTGAATGACACAGGTAACCAGTGTAGTGACATCAAAACTGGAGAGATGTGTTTGGATTTTCTTTTCCTAGTTAGGATTCTAGCAGCTGCATTCTGCACTCGTTGCAAGTGATTTATGTCTTTTTTGGGTAGTCCTGAGAGGAGTGCGTTACAGTAATCTAATCTACTGAAAACAAAAGCGTGAATTAATTTCTCAGCATCTTTCAATGATATAAGAGGTCTAACTTTTGCTATGTTTCTTAAGTGAAAAAATGCTGTCCTAGTGGTCTGATGAATATGCGATTTAAAATTCAGATTACAGTCAACGGTTACCCCTAAGTTTTTTACTTCCGTCTTAACTTTTAATCCTAATGCATCAAGTTTATTTCTGATAACCTCATTGAATCCATTATTGCCAATTACTAAAATTTCAGTTTTCTCTTTATTTAGTTTGAGAAAATTACTATTCATCCATTCAGAAATACCAGTAAGACATTGTGTTAGTGTATCGAAAGAGTCGGAGTCATCAGGTGCTATTGATAAGTACAGCTGTGTGTCATCAGCATCCATTTCTACCCGTTTTCGTTACTGTGGAATTTTTTAGGTGCCTTTACTATTTTATTTACCCCTTGTGACTCGTTTGTGCATGGGAGACAGTTTAGGTCAGGGATCTCAAATTCTGGTCCTGGAGGGCTGCAGTGGCTGCAGGTTTTCATTCTAACCCTTTTCTTAATGAGTGACCTGTTTTTGCTGCTAATTAACCTCTTTTGAATTCATTGTAATTGACTTGCTCTTGAAGACTCAGGCCAAATAATTGTTTCTTTTTCCTTAATTAGCTATGTTATATGGGTTGGAGATGGTGGCACTGACCAGAAAGCAGGAGACAGAGCTGGAGGTGGCAGAGTTAAAGATGCTAAGATTTGCACCGAGTGTGACGAGGATGGACAGGATTAGAAATGGGGACATTAGAGGGTCAGCTCAGGTTGGATGGTTGGGAAACAAAGTCAGAGAGGCGAGATTGTGTCGGTTTGGACATGTGCAGAGGAGAGATGCTGAGTATATTGTGAGAAGGATGATAAGGATAGAGCTGCCAGGGAAGAGGAAAAGAGGAAGGCCTAAGTGAAGGTTTATGGATGTGGTGAGAGAGGACACGCAGGTGACGGGTGTGACAGAACCAGATGCAGAGGACAGAAAGATATGGAAGAAGATGATCCTCTGTGGCAACCCTTAACAGGAGCAGCCGAAAGAAGAAGCAATAATAAGGTACAAAATGAACCAAAACATGACCAGCAAACTGTGACCATCATATAATATCTGAAAATAAAGAAAGATGAAGGTCTCAGGAATGTTGATTTGCTCAGGTCCCCAAAACATTTTAGCGGAGCTCTTAAAAAAGTAAAGAAAAAAAAAATCAACAATTTTGAAGATGTTTGCTATTGCACAATGAGAGCAGCAACAAGCCGTGAAATTAAAGAACGCGTTTAATTAACGAGACTCGTGTCTAAATAAGGAACTGGTTGGATTTTGAGTACCTGACTTAGTTGGTCATCTGTCAGCTCACTCACTTCACATTAATGAAAAATTAATTAATTAATTAAATTAATGTTTAATGAAAAAAATGAAGCAATTCAGAGGAATGATGAAGAAATTTTGGGGAACAAATGTTAAAAAAACATGTTAATTAAAATGAATTCATAAGAAGTTAATTAGCAGCAAAAACAGGTCACTCATTAAGAAAAAGGTCAGAATGAAAACCTGCAGCCACGGTAGCCCTCCAGGCCTGGAGTTTGAGATCCCTGGTTTAGGGGATGGTAATTCTTCATCGCTTCCTGGGGATGGCGCTGTATGATAATATTCCCTCTTTTCCACCCTCTTGCAGACCGGAAGATTGACAGCTCAACACCACTAATGACATTTCCGGAGTTTCTCCACCTGGACCCTCCTCTTCTTGACCAAAAGAACCACCATCCTGTACAGTCACAATAGTACTCCAGTCTGAGAAGACTCGATGTTGTGTTTCAGGCACCTTTCTTTGAATTTGAAAGTCCAAAGGTGCCCCAACACTTTGTAAACCTCTGCTCTCTTATTACACCCTGTAAACTATGTCCAGTCAGTTCAGTTGGTCACATGTGGACTCCAATCCATTTCTAGAAACATCTCAAAGAGAATTAAAGCAAACAGAATGGACCTGAGCACAATATGTAGTGCGTCAGCAAAGGGTCAGAGTAGTTACATAAATGGTAGACTTCAGTTTTTGATTTTTAATAAATGTGGAAACCTTTCCGAAAAATATGTTGTTGTGAGTGTTAATTGATGGGCACAAATAGCAAATTGATCCATTAAATCTATAACACAAAAAAGTGTGCACAAAGAGAAGAGGTCTGAAGACTTTCTGAATCCAAAGTATTTTTCTCCCTTACTTCTTTTCACTCTGTTAGCATAACTAGAATAAATGATGAGCAAAAAATATCCTCAAAAAATACATTCACAATGTAAATTCTTAAAAACCTCCGAGTGGGCAGCCTGATGCCACACTATTTCGCACTGCCGTCTCACAGCTCCAAATTCAAGGGCCAGTCAGTTTCAGTGTGGAGTCTGCAAGTTCTCCCTTTGTCTCTGTGTGGGGGTCTTTTTCCAGTTACTTGGGTTTATCTCCCCCCCAAACCCCATATCCCAGAGACATGAAGGCTGGGTTGACAGGTGTGAGAAATTATAGCGGTGCCCTGCGGTGCCCCCTAAATAGGCACCGACTTCCTCAGACCTGAATTGGATTAAGTCAGTCTGAAAATGAATGGGTAAATAAATCCTAAGAGTATTATACAACAGTAGCCCAAAATAGGAAATGTTCAGATGGAAAAAAGGAGAATAGAGAAGATATGAAATGAAATGGAGGCTTCTTAAAAGGAACATTATGTTTCTTCTGAAAAGCGTGTGTCATTTTCCTTTATTCTCATTGCGTGGAGTATATGGAGTATCAGACAGTTTAATCAAAAGGAAAATGAAACTGAACCCAGATGACACACTACATAATACGTGTTCTTTAATAATGACAATAAATGTACTTTTGGGTATAATGTGCTTAACTGCAAAAATTTTACTTTTTGTTATAATCAAAAGTAAATTCTGCTCAATAAATCCCTCAATAATCCATGCAATGAAAAACAAGGATTCAGTCTAAGTTACACTCTCAGCTATAATTTATCTGCTAGTGGCCTTTTTCCAAATTCAAAAAAATCGACGGTGTTATGCCAGTGAAAGAGGTACTGATACGATATAAAGACACCTTGGCATCAAGAGGTGTCAATACATGAAATTGTCACACATTCGATAAAACTGCCGTATGTCTTTTGATGTATTGAGAATGACTTATGAAGGCTTTGAAATCACTTCAGATTGTTTTGTCCGGCACCTCCTTACTGACTGTTATGGTGTATAAAATCTACAAATTATTCCCTATATTTTTATTATATTTTGCTCAATCCTGACAAGATGAAATTAGATGCAGGACACTTGTATAGACATTAAGATATAAAAGGGAAATCCTCTTCCCTTATACCTCACTTTTATAACAGTTGTTCAGAACATAGTGCTAAATTGGTTTTACAGCCTGGGAAATGAAGACTTGCCGATACCTCAGGCAACATCAAAAAACTTTATTATTTGGGGAGCAAAATTAATCCATCATATTGACAGCCAGCCAATCAGGTGTATGCAACAATATAATAAATATGCCTTGTCTGAAAGCAACGTCAGAAGAGAAACAACGACAACAGAGGAGCGAGTCAGAAAAGAAAACAAAGACACGTGTGACCACTTGTTGTGATGTGAAATTTTGCATACAAGTTGATAAATATTTTGTATGTCTATATTTGTAATATGGAGAAAGCAATGTAATATTAGTGTTACATTATTGATAATAACAGCAATGGTTTGGTGGTTTAGGAACCCCTTCACACCTTTCAGGACTGAGTCTCTTTGTAATTTTATGACAGAGTTGGGGGAAGTGCCTCAAACAAGTTTGGCCAATATTTCTTTGCAGGACTCCCAGTCAACCCCCACAGGAAAGCCAGACTGCCTAACTGGTAAGCTTTACCTTAACACATTGTTTGGAGGGCAGGTGTGAAGATGTTCTCTGCCCCATTGGTCTGAAGTATGGCTGTTTGGAAATGTCTTGTATCAAAAGCCTTTAAGTACCATGATACTCTATTGGCTCTAGGGGTTGGACAGAAAACCTATCAATTTGCTTGCTTTTCCTCACCCTCTCTCTCTTACCAAACAGATGAAAGACCATCTCACACCATAAACTGAAAAGAACAACGCAATGAAGAGCACAACTCAGCAGCCATATTGAGACAGGCATGCGGCCTGTCCTGAAGAAAGCTGACCACAAATGATGCCTTAACTAGAGACATTTTAAGTAACTAACAAGTTTGTGTGCCCCTTGAAACTACACATCAACATTTATCAGGTTGTATGGTTGCCAATATTCAAATGTACTTTGCATATTGTTATTATTTATGAAAATTATCAATAATACATTATTTAAATTGTAACTTAACTCCTACTTATATTTTACTACACCTAATTTCCTGAGGTTATAAATGTAGAAGGGAAGATGGAGAGAAGTTATAAAGTACAACACCTTATAAACAGTGGCAAGTCTGTGAGATTTGAGGCATTCTGACAACGGCTACATATTAATAATACAAAAGGGGAAAGTAGAGCAATATAATACTCTACCAAGACAAAACACCAGTTCTCATCCGATCATCAGTTAATGGCATTTTCATGAACATCGATTGCTAAATTAAACGCCGCCCTGGGACATTCATCCTTGACATCACTGATTCCTTTCAGTAAGCCTTTTTAAGATTATTTATCCAGACTTTACTATCAATCTTATTTTCTATTACTTACTATTGTTCTTTAATGAATACTAACTTGTTTTCATATTTCTCTGCTTTGTCTTAATGTCTAGAGTGATTGAAGTAATAAAGTAAATTTCTTTGAAAATCTGGTGCAGCCGGAGGTTTGCCATACGCTCTGTGCTGCGAAGTTTATTACGGCTGAGGGTGAGAGCTCCACCTAATAGTACAGAACTGGAGGTAAAATAAGGCATTCTTGGCTGATAAATGGCCTATAGTCAAAAGTGCTGAGCCTTTGTATGTTTAAATGAATTCTTGTAAACCAAAAGTAATATTTAGGTCTGAGATATCATTAAAGCATTGTATGTTGTTCGCGCTGATAATAAGTAAGTCTCTTGAAGTGCTGAGAGAATGACAAGCTATGTTATTCCTAAGGCACTTGTGTGGTTTAAAGTGCTAGAAGTTAACCAGCTGTGTGTGTGTTATTCATAGGACACTGTTGTGGTTAGGGTCTGAGTGCATGTGTATATCTGAGTATGTGTGTGTTATTATTTAGGGTGCAGGAGTAGACCAATCCAATAACGAGCTTGACAAGTGTAAGGGGTAAACAGACGATAACACACTGACCACTACGAGAAAACCTACAAATGTGATATTCTGTTCTACTCATCTTGAGGTCTACTTATGTCAGGCGACAAACATTTTGGGTTATCCCTCCTATAAATCACCCTCTAGACTTGCAAAACCATCCCTTTCAGGCCATTTTTGGAGCGTATTTTGTGAAATTACACCCTGATGATAAAGAGTCAACATTTTAAAATGACAGTCTTAATCTACTTGACGTATTCTCTTCATAATATTAAACACTTCACTCAGGTCTCATCCTTATCTCCTGTAAAGGCTCAGCTCTTTTAATCTTTCCTCATAACTCATCCCCTGTAGCCCTGGAATCAGCCTAGTCGCTCTTCTCTGAATTTTTCTAGAGCTGCTATGTCCTTGTTGTAGCCTGAAAACCAAAACCTACACAAAGTACTCCAGAAGAGGCCTCACCAGTGTGTTATAAAGCCATAAAGTCCATCGCAGGGCAAACACACACACACACACCATGGCTAAATTCACATCGTCAATACACCAACCTGCATATCTTTAGAAGTGGGAATAAACTGGAGCACCCAGCGGAATCCCATGCAGACACTGGCAGAATATGCAAACTCCACACAGGGAGGTCCTGCAATGTGAACCCAGGTCTCCTTACTGTGAAGCAGTAGTTCTTCCACTGTGCCAACGTGATGCCAGAGTGGCATTGTCCTTCTACAAATGTTTAATGGATTTTTATTAATTGCACTCTCAGAATAAAGTTAATTTTTTGTACATGTGTACACAAATTTAACACAGACTCGCTGTTCTTTATGATCACCCATCACAAAAAATGGCAAGTCTGCATTAAATTGTGTTTTCTCTTAGGGAAAACAGCTACTGAAACCGTAATGATGCTTGAAACTGCTTTCAAAGAGGAAGCTTTAAGTAAAACACAGGTCTACGAGTGGGTTTTGCAATTCAAACAAGGGGAATTGTCACTTGATCGTTGATCCGTGTGACTTTTTCTTGTTCCCATATATGAAAAAAGAACTCAAAGGAAAGCGTTTTTGTACCACGGAGGAAGTCAAAGAAAAATCACTACAGGCCTTGGACAAAAATGTTTCCACCATTGGGAAAAATTTTGGGACAAGTGCCATTCATTCACATGAAGAGTACACTGAAGGAGACTAAAGTTTCAGTAAATAAAATTTATTAAAACAATTTGCTTTTTCAATTCCAGTAATTTATGGGTATCCCCTTGTATGCAAATATATATATATATATCTATTGTGATAGATGGCTGGCCGTTCATACCGGCCAATACCCCCACGCCGCTAGGTGGAGCCCTCCCTGCAGCATGGAGGTGCCCCGAATGCCAGCAGGGAATTATGGACGTTGGAGTTTTCCTTTACAGCCCTGCTGGATACCATGGGAGCCGATAGAAGGCGCTGCAGGGAGGAGCAGTGACTATTTTCCTTACGCCCCGGAAGTACGTCCGAGTCACATGAACAAGGGGAATGACGTGCTTCCAGGGTGAAGAAAAGGACTTTTTATCTGACCCGGAAGTGATAAAGAATCACATGGACTGGGGATTGGAACACTTCCGGGTCAGGGAATATAAAAGGATTGTGGGAGCTCCCAGGCGGCGAGCTGAGCTGGGTGGATGGGTGGCAACTCAATCTTGTCTACAAGTTCAAGCAATCGTTCTCACGGTAGAATTTAATCAGTAAACTGGCTCCTAGTTGAAGTTGCACCGAATGTTTATCCGTTTCAAGATGGACGAGTCTGCAAATTTGCTGAAGCTTTTCAAAGGGAGACTCTGAAATTTTAAAACTTTGTACAATCTGCGCAATCTGCTTGAGATATCTGAATGAAAATCAGAGTGTCTTGTGGCACTTCTTTGAAGAAAATGTGTTCCACAGCTCAACAAAAATAGGTCCACAGGGAGCCGAGTTGTTTCATGCGGTAGGACAGACGGACATGGGCTTTAACATTAACCGCGTCACGTATTGTATGCAAACACACCTAACAAGAATGGGTGGCTGTACTGTATATCATGTAATCAATGCTTAATTGCATTCTGTATTATCAAAGATGTAAAAAAAATAATTTGCCAAGCTTCACCGTTATTTGGATTAAAATGGCAAGTCCTCTTTTTTCCCCCACTAACATCTTCCTACAGCAGACATCTTTATTTTACTCAGTCGGAGGTCCCAGTGTTCATTTATCCAGCAGGCTACTTTTGCATTTTTCCCTGCCAGTACTACCTCATTGTGAACGACTGATCAAAAAAAAAATAAATCAAAACCTGACAGAGATGGGCAATGCGTGCACCCTGAACTCAGTGTGAGAGTGAGATAATCGGCCATTAGGCCTTACATGTTTTAAATCAACATTTGGATTTACTTTTCTTTTGTATCTGTCAGAAAAAAAATAATGTGTGTCATTTTCTGGTATTGATTTCTTTGTAACAGACACACAACTCCAATTCTATTGACTAATGGAGTGTATGGGTTTAGATTTTTTGTGTGAAAGCAATATTTGTAAAGAGAAAAAGTTAAAATAAGCACCAAAAATCCGGACATCACTTGATGCCTTCCCATGGGGCACTGCTTCTCAGAGTCAGTCCTGGGAACCCCCTGTGGCTGCAGGGTTTTGTTCCAACTGCCTTCTGTTTTTATTTGGACCCCAAACCTGCTTATGCAAAACGTTGTTTCCAAGGTTCTATACTTTGGTGTCAATGTACAAATTAAAAGAACTCCCTTAAACCAGTGATGTGTTTATCACGTGCCGCAGAATTACTGTGCAGGTGCTGCACAGTAACCCATAATGACAAAGTGGAAAACATGTTTTCAGAAAGATTTGCTAATGCATTAAACTTACAAAACTGATATCTCTCCTTTCTTGAAGTATTCAGACCCTTAGTTGTGGCCCTCCAAATTCGAGAAGGGTCTAGCTGCAGCTTGCAATACCTATGACATAGATCAGGTAATGCCCACAACGGCAGTCAGAAAATGCCCTTTGACTCTGGTAACCCTCCTACCACCCTAATCTTAACTATAGTGTAATGGGGCCCTAATGTTAATCATAGTCTAATGTGATCGGTGTTACGTGACTGACGCTGAGGGCATTTTGTGATATTGGGGCATTACATAACTGACCTCGTAGGTACTTCAGTCTGCAATTACACCCTGTTTCAAATTGTGCTCAGGTCCATCCCATTTGCTTTCATTCTCTTTGCGATGCGTCCAGAACTCGATTGCAGTCCACCCGTGGCAAACTGAACTGACTGGACATTCTTTAGAAAGGCACACGCAGCGTACCTGTGTATATGTCACGGGCCCCACGAGTAGGCCACAACAACAGAAATGATAAAGCAGCAAATCCTGAAGTGAATGTGAGCTTCGCCTCCACCAGAGGATGAGCTACGTTAAACAGGTAAGTCTGAAACTGAATTCCGCCGACCTTACTGTTATCCGGGTCTTTGGCCTGGTCTGTGGAATACAGGTAAAGTGAAACAGCAATGAGATCACAATGCGGATAAGGATGAAGAATGGAAAAGCCGTTGGTCCAGATGATATACCTGTGGAAGCATGGAGGTGTTTAGGAGAAATGGCAGTGGAGTTTTTAACCAGATTGTTTAATGGAATTTTGGAAAGTGTGAGGATGCCTGAGGAGTGGAGAACAAGTGTACTGGTGCTAAGGATATCTAAGGATAAGGGGGATGTGCAGAGCTGTAGTAGCTACAGGGGGATAAAATTGATGAGCCACAGCAAGAAGTTATGGGAAAGAGTAGTGGAAGCTCGGTTAAGAAGTGAGGTGATGATTAGTGAGCAGCAAGATGGTTTCATGCCAGGAAAGAGCACCACCGATGCAATTTTTGCTCTGAGGGTGTTAATGGAGAAGTTTAGAGAAAGCCAGAAGGAGTTGCATTGCGTCTTTGTGGACCTGGAGAAAGCATATGACAGGGTGCCTTGAGAGAAGCTGTGGTATTGTATGAGGAAGTCAGGAGTGGCAGAGAAGTACGTAAGAGTGGTACAGGATATGTACGAGGGGAGTGTGACAGTGGTGAGTCTGCGGTAGGAGTGATGGATGTGTTCAATGTGGAGGTGGGATTACATCAAGGATCGGCTCTGAGCTCTTTCTTATTTGCAATGGTGATGGACAGGTTGACAGACGAGATTAGACAGGAGTCTCCGTGGACTATGAGGTTTGCTGATGACATTGTGATCTGTAGCGATAGTAGGGAACAGGTTGAAGAGACCGAGGAGAGGTGGAGATATGATCTAGAGAGGAGAGGAATGAAGGTCAATAGGACCACCAAGACAGAATACGTGTGTGAATGAGAGGGAGGTCAGTGGAATGGTGAGGATGCAGGGAGTACAGTTAGTCAAGGTGGATGAGTTTAAATACTTGGGATCAACAGTACAGAGTAATGGGGAGTGTGGAAAAGAAGTGAAGAAGAGAGTGCAGGCAGGGTGGAGTGGGTGGAGAAGAGTGTCAGGAGTGATTTGTGACAGATGAGTATCAGCAAGAGTGAAAGGGAAGGTCTACAGGATGGTAGTGAGACCAGCTATGTTATATGGGCTGGAGAAGGTGGCACTGACCAGAAACCAGGAGACAGAGCTGGATGTGGCAAAGTTAAAGATGCTAAGATTTGCACTGGGTGTGATGAGGATGGACAGGATTAGAAATGAGGACATTAGAGGGTCAGCTCAAATTGGATGGTTGGGAGACAGAGAGGCGAGATTGTGATGAAGGGACATGTACAGAGGAGAGATGCTGAATATATTGGGAGAAGGATGCTAAGGATAGAGCTGCCAGGGAAGAGGAAGGCCTAAGAGAAGGTTTATGGATGTCGTGAGAGAGGTCATGAAGATGATGGGTGTAACAGAACAAGATGATGAGGACAGAAAGAGATGGAGAAAGATGATCCGCTGTGGCGACCCCAAACTGGAGCAGCCGAAAGAAGAAGAAGAATTCTACATTCACATTCTCAGGTGTGTCCTCAATAACTAATTTCAGCAAAAGTCCCAATAGACAGGATCACATACATACACCCACAAACATAAGTAATCCATAGCTGTTAGGGTAGTATAAGAAAATATGTTGCATTCGGAAAGTATTCACAGCGCATCACTTTTTCCACATTTTGTTATGTTACAGCCTTATTTCAAAATGGATTAAATTCATTTTTTTCCTCAGAATTCTACACACAACACCCCATAATGACAATGTAAAAAAAGTTTACTTGAGGTTTTTGCAAATTTATTAAAAATAAAAAAAACTGAGAAATCCCATGTACATAAGTATTCACAGCCTTTGCTCAATACTTTGTCGATGCACCTTTGGCAGCAATTACAGCCTCAAGTCTTTTTGAATATGATGCCACAAGCTTGGCACACCTATCCTTGGCCAGTTTCGCCCATTCCTCTTTGCAGCACCTCTCAAGCGCCATCAGGTTGGATGGGAAGCGTCGGTGCACAGCCATTTTAAGATCTCTCCAGAGATGTTCAATCGGATTCAAGTCTGGGCTCTGGCTGGGCCACTCAAGGACATTCACAGAGTTGTCCTGAAGCCACTCCTTTGATATCTTGGCTGTGTGCTTAGGGTCGTTGTCCTGCTGAAAGATGAACCGTCGCCCCAGTCTGAGGTCAAGAGCGCTCTGGAGCAGGTTTTCATCCAGGATGTCTCTGTACATTGCTGCAGTCATCTTTCCCTTTATTCTGACTAGTCTCCCAGTACCTGCCGCTGAAAAACATCCCCACAGCATGATGCTGCCACCACCATGCTTCACTGTAGGGATGGTATTGGCCTGGTGATGAGGGGTGCCTGGTTTCCTCCAAACGTGACGCCTGGCATTCACGCCAGAGAGTTCAATCTTTGTCTCATCAGACCACAGAATTTTGTTTCTCATGGTCTGAGAGTCCTTCAGGTGCCTTTTGGCAAACTCCAGGTGGGCTGTCATGTGCCTTTTACTAAGGAGTGGCTTCCGTCTGGCTACTCTACCATACAGGCCTGATTGGTGGATTGCTGTAGAGATGGTTGTCCTTCTGGAAGGTTCTCCTCTCTCCACAGAGGACCTCTGGAGCTCTGACAGAGTGACCATCGGGTTCTTGGTCACCTCCCTGACTAAAGCCCTTCTCCCCCGATCGCTCAGTTTAGATGGCCGGCCAGCTCTAGGAAGAGTCCTGGTGGTTTCGAACTTCTTCCACTTACGGATGATGGAGGCCACTGTGCTTATTGGGACCTTCAAAGCAGCAGAAATGTTTCTGTAACCTTCCCCAGATTTGTGCCTCGAGACAATCCTGTCTCGGAGGTCTACAGACAATTCCTTTGACTTCATGCTTGGTTTGTGATCTGACATGAACTGTCAACTGTGGGACCTTATATAGACAGGTGTGTGCTTTTCCAAATCATGTCCAATCAACTGAATTTACCAAAGGTGGACTCCAATTAAGCTGCAGAAACATCTCAAGGATGATCAGGGGACACAGGATGCACCTGAGCTCAATTTGGAGCTTCATGGCAAAGGCTGTCAATACTTATGTACATGTGCTTTCTCAGTTTTTTTATTTTTTATAAATTTGCAAAAACCTCAAGTAAACTTTTTTCACGTTGTTATTATGGGGTGTTGTGTGTAGAATTTTGAGGAAAAAAATGAATTTAATCCATTTTGGAATAAGGCTGTAACATAACAAAATGTGGAAAAAGTGATGCGCTGTGAATACTTTCTGGATGCACTGCATTACAGAAAAACTGTACTTAAAGCATGCTGTGTTATCTGCCTGGCAAACTCTGGCCCATAACATTTGCCCCTGATTAGCTTATATGCAGAGGCACAACTAGCTTCTTCATTGACGCAAAGCAGCGGTCTTTGCAATGGAGGATCTTGCCGCCCGCATTTGTCGAGTTTTAAACTTCGCGTCTACATAGCGGTACTCGTCACCCCACTGCCGTAGCTTCCTGAGATTCACATCGGAGTATAACTTGACTCACGGTTAAAAGTTAACACCTTCTAATTTATCACGTACTAACCTGGGGAATGCAGGTAAAGTGGAGCAGCAATAAGATCAAACCGCTTTCAGTGCGTCATCCAAGTTGTGTTTGAGGGGCGGGCAGACTTTTATCCCCTTAATGCATCCCCAACGGAACCACTTCAGTGTGAATTTATTGTGCATTTACTGCTCCATTCCATAGTCCTTTTTCACGGTCCACTCCACAGCTGGAACCGATATCATGACATAGGTTATTTATTAGAATAACAAAACAAAAAAAAAAAAAAAAAAAAAAAACATTGTGGCCACATAATATTTTTGAGTGCGTCACATATAGAAGGTCCCACAGTTCACCGTGACGTTATTTCCAGGTTTCTAGGCTTTGGTGTCAAAGAAGTATCATGCATGCCTGTCAGAGGATAGCCTTCTGGGATCACCTGAATTATGCAATACTACTCTGGGACAAGAGGGGGCGCTGACGCTAGCAACAGTCTTGTGTCCTTTTTCCCTCACAGTGCTGAGCAGACACCCAATGAGGGCAACAAAGGCAGAGAAGCCCCGCCCCTTCCAGTCCAGATAATATAAAAGCAGACGCTCAAGGCAGGTGGGGTCTCATTTTGGACGGGGTGACGGGGGCTCTCCCAAAGCTTGACCCATTTTGCTTTAAGTTGCCTATCTTTTGTGTTGCAGCGCCATTGTATGACTGTTTATTTACAGTATTTGTGTTCTTTCTTGCTGCCGGAGCCCCAACTTACAGTATTGTGGGACTCATATCAATTTTGTCACTCAGATCACAGTAGGAATGACAAAAATCTAACTTAAGCCAGTGTCGTATTTATCAAGTGTCTCAGAATTGGTCCTAAGAATCGCACACAGTAACCCATACTGACTAAGTGAAAATGTTTTTAGAATGCAAATTTACAAAACTTAAAAATCTGAAATCTCTCCGTCCTACACAGTGGGATGCAAAAGTCCTCTTGGAAGTCATTCTGATTTTCTTCATGATTTGCCCACATATTTATCCATTCAGTATTTTGAGTGTGATCTCTTATGCTGTAACACATTTCCAAAGTCCAAATAAATAATTTTCTATAGACATTTAACTGAAGAAGACAAACTCCACAGTCCGTGTTTGTCTGAGTATTCAAGGCCTACGCATTCCTACTTTGTTGAGAACCCTTTTGCTGAAGTATCAGCCTTCATTCTTTTGGGTATGTAAGTATGTCCCAGTTCTGCATTTCCCCATTCATCTTTAGAGAGAACCCTCTCGGTTGGTGGGCTGGCACCTCTGGACAGCAGTCTTCAAATCGTGCCATAGATTCTCAATAGGGTGAAAATCAGGGCTTTCTGATTATGAGCCATTCCAGTGTCACTTTGTCATGTTGACAGATGAATCTTCTCCTGAGCCAACTGGAACAGGTTCTCCTACAGTATTATGCAATGTTTGTATCCATCCATTCTCCCTTCAACTCTGACAAGATTCTTAGTCCCAGCACATGAAAGGCATCCCCACAGTCTGAAGCTGCTATCACCACATTTCACTGTAGGTCTGGTGTTTCTTGAGGCCTGGGCAGTGTTAGTTTTGCACCACACACATGTCTTTGAAGTTGGGCCAAAAAGTTCAAGTTTGATCTCATCTGACCATAAAACCTTTTCCAACATCTTAACTGGTCTTTCTCATGCTTTGTAGCAAATGCCATACATGCTTTTATGAGGACCTTCTTCAGTAGAGGCCTGTTTTATGGAGAGCTCTTGAAATCCTGCTCTGATATTTAGTTTTGATGGACGGCCTGTTCTAGTGCGAGTCTGGGTGCTGTGATGAACCTTCCACTTTCTGATGACGGATACAGCAGTGCGCAATGGGACATTCAGACTCTTGGATATTTTTTGTAGCCGTTTCCTGCCTTTTGAATTTCAAAGACTTTGTTTCACATATCAGTAGATGGTCTGTTGTCTTCATTTTTGCAATGATTGTCCAACAAAGACTATGGCCTTACAAAGGGGCCTTTTTATATCCAGAGAGACAGAAAGGACTCACAAATCATTCCTCATTATGTTTAATTATGTCTGTCAAATGACTGTCACACCTTTGTGTCACTTGTGTAAACCTGGAGCCTCCAAAGCACAGAGGTTTAAATACTTAGGGAAATGCTGACTTTGGAGTTTGTCTTCTTCAGTTCAATATCTACACAAAAAGTCTCATTTTGGAAATGCATTGTTACAACACATTAATATCTAGTTTAGTAATGCAGAAAATTAGGACGACTTTCAAGGGGACTGAACACTTTTGCACGCCACTGTAAGTATTCAGACCCTTTGCTGACGCACTCCATATTGTGCTCAGGCCCATCCTGTTTGTGTTGATTCCCCTTGAGATGTTTCTAAAACTTGATTGGAGTCCACATGTGACAAACTGAATTGACTGGACATCATTTAGAAAGGCACACGTGTACTTGTGTATAGAAGGTCCCACAAATGAAACTGTATGTCAGGACAAGAACTAAACAATGAAGTCCAAGGAACTTCCTGTAGACCTTCACCATCTACCAAGTAGTGTGGTAGACAGTATGACTTTAGGGACTTTCAAAACTTGTCTTGATGTTTTTTGAAAGAAATATGTGGATAGGACTGGCGAGCTTTATTGGTCTGAATGGCCTGTTCTCGTCCAGATTGTGTTAATGTTCTAATCAAACTGTGTTGAGGCACAGATTAAGGAAAGGGGACCAAGCCATTTCTAAAGCTCAGAGTTCTCCTAACAGCCAAGTGACCTTAACAATTATAAAATGAAAGAAGTTTAGAACCACCAGGACACTTCCTTGAGTTTACCATCTGGCCAAACTGAGGGACTGGACAAGAAGGGCCATGGTCAAAAAGGTGGTCACTCTAACAGAACTTCAGAAGTCCTCTGCTGAAACATGAGATCTTGTCAGAAGGCTGACCATTTCGTCTGCACTACATCAGTCAGGTGCTTAGGACAGAATGGCTAGATGGAAGTCATTCTTAAGTAAAAGACATATGACAGTTCAAAGGACTCTGAGAGCATGAGGAGAAGGATTCTCTAGCCTGTTGATGAGACAAAAATTGAATTCTGAGCAGAACACCAAGCAAAGACTGCTCATCACCTGCTTAATGTCATCCCGACAATGCAGCATGGTGTTGGCAGCATCATGCCATTGGTGGGGGGGGGTTTCGGGGGGGGGAATCAGGGACAGGCAGACTGGTCAGAATTGAGGGAAAGATGAATGCAGCCAGATATAGAAGGATCCTTAAAGAACATGAGCTCCAGAGTTCTGACCACCTCAAACTGAGGTAATGTTTCACATTGCAGCATGGCAATGACACAAATCATACATCAAAACAATGGTGGCATGGCTTTGGGACAAGTCCCACTTCGATTTACTCTACTGGGTCATGATCGTATGGCAGTGTGCAGCTCTAACACCATCATTAAGTCTGCACATGACGCAATGGTGGTGGGTGAGATGAGTCAGCATACGGAATGGCGACACAATGGTTGGCGGACTGGTGCCAATGCAACAATCTGTCTCTCTCTGAATGTGGACGAGATGGAAGAGATGACTGTTGACTTCAGGAAGGCCCATGCTGTGCACACCCCACTTCACATCGAGGGCTCTGTGGTGGACCTGGTCAAGAGCACCAAATTCCTTGGCGTGCACTTTGCTGCAGACCTTACTTGGTGGATTAACATCGCCTCCATAGACTAAGAAGGCACAGCAGAATCTCCACTTCCTTTGGCGGCTGAAGAAGGCAAGACTACCTCTCTCCATTCTTGGAACATTCTACAGGGGCGTTCTGACCTTCTGTATCACCGCCTGGTTTGGGAACTGCAAGTGTGTCTGACCATAAGGTCCTACGATGGACTGTGAACACAGCAGAAAGGATCATTGGGATTGAAGACATCTCTGTAAAGCCTTGCACAGCATTGTGAAGGACCACTTCCACCCCTCTCAGGGTCTCTTTGTCCCACTTTCCATCTGGCAGAAGGTGATGTTGCATCCAAACCAGTCCTGCCAGGATCTTCTACTCCTTGGCTGTCCAGACCCTGAACTCTGTGCTGCCCCCCTTGGCCTCAGATCTGCTCCTAGTAGTGTATTCATACGCTGTACATTTGTTATACTTGTCACCACTGCTGCTTTTTATTATTAGTTTTATTGTTATTATTTATTTATTCATTATTGTCTGTTTCAAATTATGACTATTGTAAGGGACAGCCTTAGATAGAAAGACCAGGGGAGAGAACGTGCATAGGACATTATCTCCCCCGAAGTGCTAGATGGAAGCCCTCCTAGGTTGCAGCAGTGCCTCAGATCCCCACAAGACACCATGGGGCATGGAGTTCTTTGACTAAACCCTGTTGGGTTCCATAGGTGCTGTAGGGACCAAGGTTATTATAGTTCTGCCTTTTTATATTAGTTTTTATTTCTATATTTTTTTCTGACTTTACTTGGAAATTCAGTTTAGTTTTAGTTTTCCTTCATTGTGTATTTTTAGTTTTAGTTTAGTTTTTATTTTACAAAGACATTTCTATTTTATTTATATATATATATTAGTTTCAGTTTTAGTTTTAGTAATTGGTTAAATATTAAATTATTTAATATAAATATAAAAAAAATTAGTATGGTTAAAGAGCTACAGTACTATGGAGTTTAGTTTTTGTGTCACAATAAGACAGAACTGTACACTTAACGGATTTGGATATAATATGAGTTTAATGTTAGTGGAAGCTTACTACGCTACATGACACAGTTTACTATTTGGTTTTGGTTTTGTCTGATACAAAGCATAATCAAAGCCAGGTACTGAATATAAACAATTTTACACAATTTTATAATTTTTAAAATATTTTCTATGTCATTTGTGCTGAACAAATCTGTGCTGACTTTTGGCACTTTTTCTTTTATTGCCCATAATGGGTCAATTTGTAATGAACTTTAGGTGAATTTTAAGGTGTGAGGGTTTTTTACTCTAAATGTCTACAGCACAGAACATATCCTGCTCCAATGACAATGTGCTTATGATGAATGCCTTCAATATTTAATTAAAACTCTCAAACACTGGGCTTTGTTATTTTCTACCAACCATATTGGTCTCTGATCCCATCTCAGGCACACACAATTAATAGACAGAATTTTGCACCTGCAGGCCTGGAAAGATATAAAAAAATAAGAAAAGAGATTCTACTGTGTTCTGACAGGCATTGCCATGAAAATCACAGGGGTTAAGGAAGAACAGGACTCTTAGACTTGAATGAGTGTGCAGACCCCACCTAGCTGTATTGAAGGAAACAAAGAAAAACAAGCATGTAGTGTGAAGGTTAAGGGCAGTGAGACTTGTATAGCCCACCATAAGAACAGTAAACCCTTAATGAGCAGAGCAAGAGTAGGTGATAGGTGTATGGAGGGGCACAAAATAACAGAGACAGCATCTGAGATTACGAACAATATATACATTATCTAAACCTGTTTATCCAGAGAAGGATCACAGGAACCTGGAGCCTACCCAAGCAGGTTTGGATGTAAGGCAGAAAAAATCCCTGGTATGCAATAGATATGATATGGCTGATGTTAAGAACAAAAAGAATATGATGATTTCAACTATCTGTTTTGAGAGAGAGAAAAAAACATTGAAAAAATGAGGACAGATATTTTAAAACATAATTCTCATACTGGATTATTTTTACAATATCAGGTTATTTTGAGCTGTGAATATAAACTAAAAAAGATAAATTAATAAATATAGAATAAATACAAAAACACGTTAATATGTTTAGCTTTTCATCACAGACTCTCTTCGCCTACCTACCTGTAGTTCAGTAGAGATGTTGCCAACTCAGGAATTTTACAAGGTTTGTATCGCTTCGTTATTAAACGACGTTTTTAAGCAAAAGTGATTGGTCAGCAACAATATGCTGATCTTGTATGATGACCTTGTCAGTCTCTCGATCAACGCCGTTTTATTTTCAAAAATCGGGAGTGGTCTCCCCTAGACTTTCTCGTGTACTCAGATATGGGGATGGATATTTGAGGAGTAAACCACAAGAGGAGGATTATATTATGTACATTAAAGAACCATCAACAACAAATCAAATGAAATTAATAATATGTTGAACAATTATTATAAAAGTAAACTTGAATAAATCGGACTCTGCAGCTGCATTAATAAAACAAAATCGAGTATGTGTTCAGGTAAAGTACCACTTCCGGTTAATGGATTTGGCCCAAAAGTTAATACAGATCTACAATTCTGGTGTAACAACCACATGCCAAATTTCATCCATCTATCTAGTTGTGTTTTTGAGATATCGTGTTTATACACACGCAAACACACACAGACATAATTCCAAATAATGGTATTTTCGGACTTGGGGAGTTCTAAAACGTCAAGACTCGAGGTTGAATTTTATTCATGATTAGTATACTTTCTCTATACTTTGTATACTTTGAGTGCAAAGTGGCAGGTGAATTACTGTCAACAAAAAGCAGGTACTTGAGAAATAAACTAAAACGTTACTCACTCGTGATTTTTCTGTCCATACGGTAAAGTTTTTGTTGAGCAGCACATTCCGATTTCAGGCATTTGAATTGCATCTTGATATACAACAAGTGCAAAGAAATGCGTCACGTAAAACGCTTTCTATTCCACAGGCTTTACACGCGTATTCAACGTGATCTGTCACTGCAAATGCTGTGTGAACCACCAGCCTCCTTCACCAGTCTCCATTCACTGGATGAATACGTGCAGAAGTGTTCATGAGGGACGACTTTCAGTTTTAGAGTTACAAGTTATAAGGGTTAAAAACTAACAGCAAGAAAATAAATTAAAAAACGAAAACTAAAATTATGTTTAGTAAATTATTATTTTATTTCAGTTTCTCTTTCCAGCTATTTCAATAGTTTCGTTTAGTTTTAGTTTTTCATTTCAGTTATCTCAGTTTACGAAAATGTTTTTTTAATAATAGTTTCAGTTTTAATTTTAGTTTTCGTTAACTATTATAACCTTGGTAGGGACTGGGGAGCCCTACTTCATGGAGTTTCCGTCTCACCCAGAAGAGCTTGTGGACCAAATGTATGGAAGGCTGGAAGTACTTTCAGGTGGAAGATAAAAGGAGTTGCCTGCCTCAGATGGACGAGCCAGAGTTGGGTGGAAGGCTGACAAAGCTTACATGGAGGAGTAGAGAAGGCAGTGACCAGTGACAGAGAGGGAGAAAGAGGAAGACTAAGAGTGTGCTTATTGCGCTTTACTGTTCTTGAGGTTGTAGTGGTGGGAAACGCTTAAAAAGAAGAGTTTTCCCACAATAAAAGACTCTTTGCCTTTTAACTTGCTTGTTTGTGTTGGGTGTTTGGGGAATTGGAGCGCCCAATGGTGTCCACACTATCTATTCACTTACCTATTATTTATTTATTTACAGTATAGTTCTTTACCTGCCCTGCACTTGTCCTGTATTTATGTATATGTCGTTGCACTGTATGCTGCAATACAGTGTATGGATGGCATGACAATAAAGCCACCTGACATGACTTAATATACGGTATGCTTATCACGGCCAGAATTGCTAGTGACATTAGTGATCGGTGGGTCCGGGGTGTGTGTGTGTGTGTGTGTGTGTGTGTTGGGACAGGAGAGCTTTTAGCAATTTGCTCACATTTTTGCCGTTTCCACCGTCTCGCCACATTACGAGCAATCAAAAGGTTGCTGATGGCGGCCTATTTTTAGATCTCAATTTCTGCTTAGTTTTCGGAGCTGTTTGCTCAGAATCAGCTGGCTCTGCTAAGAATGAAAAGTGTTTAATGATGCAGAAGAATGACTCATTTTCCCTAAAGAAATCACTTCACCTTTGTTTTTTTTTTCTTTTCCCTCTTAGATATTTGAATATTCAAAGTCTCCATATGGATGCTAGAATATGATGATTTCCCACGGCGATAAAAGGTTTGAGAATGTAGTGACAGAGATGTCAGTTAACTAACAGTCTGTAAAATTCCCCAAAGTGTTTTCCCTCAAGGAGACCCGCTTACTCTTTATTTTTATAAAATGTGACTGTATTGACGTAAGAGTTGTATCAGATACAAAGTAAGAAGGGCCAGGCCAAATATTAACCTGTCACATAGTCATTCACCATTTATAATTATGATTGTTATTTCATTTATCCTGATGAGGGTCACCTTAGTGACACATTTAGCTGGGCCTCACCAGGCCACCCTATTATCAGCAAAGTTTTGAGACCCCTTATGGTGTTAAAGTTCCCAACACTTCTCAGGCCTGATAAGGTACATCAACCCCACTGTGTGTCCATGATCTTCACCCAGTGGGCCATGACTTGTGTACTTCCTGATCATTCTAACGGCTCTGGACTTAAAAAGTACTGAGACCCCTTCACTGTCTGCAAACTTTATTGTGCTGTAGATTTAATTTTAATGGCGAACAGTTGCCATTTTTGACCATCAACACTCTCAAACTCATTCCGTGGAGAGCCACAGGGGCTGCAGCTTTTCATTCCACCCACTTTCTATATTAGCTACCTTCTCCTGCTGCGAATTGAGAATACCATTGTATTCAGAAAGCATTGAGAAGACCCCTTCACTGTCTGAAACTTTTAATTTTAACTGGACAAATTTGCTATTTTTTTCTCATCTATACCCAATAATGAGTAGCAGGATGATGTATGACGTAGGTGTCCACCCAATGAGGGAAAACCTGCCATTGCAGGACACACTCCAGTACATACCCACCAATTAATCGAACAACACTATGTGACTTTAACATGAATTTTTAGTCTTAACCTTAATTTCCAAAAATCACAGAGTTGTTGACAGTTGCATCACAAGCCATCATGTGTTACCCCCCCACCCATAATTTGGTGGTGATGATAATAATAATAATAAAACATAAGTAACATGATAATTATAATTTGATACTAACCCTCACCTATTCTGTTTCTCTTCTCGGTACTCAAATGTGGCACTTGGTGCTATGGCCCACCTGCCAAGATGTTGTGCCTGCCTAAGGTAAAGTCATCCCTAATGGAGGATCACAGGAATCGTCACGTAGAGGAGTCCTTTCATCGGATTGGCTGGCCCAGCACTGTTTCAGCTGTGGAATGGCCAAATGGGGGAGGCAGCTTGATGGATGAGGTCTCCAGGACTCTAAACAAATCCAAATCATATTATGTGATGTCATTCTCTGTTAAATTCTGCTACGTACTTCTAAAATTTTTATTTTTATACTGTATTGAGGATTTGTTCTGTTCTGTGTATTGTACTGTATTGTATTGACCCCCTTCTTTTTGACTCCCACTACACGCCCAATCTACCTGGTAAAGGGTCTCTCTGAACTGCCTTTCCCGAGGGTTCTTCCATTTTTTCCCTACTGGGTTTTTTTTTGGGGGGGAGTTTTTCCTTGTCTTCTTAGACAGTCAAGGCTGGGGGGCTGTTAAAGCGCATTGTGGCACTCCTTGTGTGGTTTTGGGCTATACAAAAATAAATTGTATTGTATTGTATTGTATAATAAATATATTTATATAGTATCTTTCCCAACCTCAAGGTGGGCATAAATGGCAAATGTATGCAGTCAAAATTAAATGTACAATGCAAATAAAGTGTGCGGAAAAATAGAAGGGGTCTGAGTACTTTCTGAATCCACAGAAATGTTCAATTAGCAGCAGGCTTTGGCTACGATTATGGAAAGTGGCTGGAACTGAGAAGCTGCAGCCCCCCGTGGCTCTCCATGGACTGAGTCTGAGACCCTTGCCCTACATAATTACATTCCTCATGTCTTCCTGTAACGAACATGTTTTTTTATCTATTCATACCTTACCTACATTAGCAGTGCAGAGTCAAGATTAGCTGGATGTGCTGCAGCCACCACGTCCCAGAAGATACCAGAGAATTAATTTTTTATCATTAGTGTCTCATGCTTGATTTCATAGCCTCCATGAAAAAATGCCATCAGCGAGTGAACTGTGAGAAACTCTTTATACATTTGTGTTAACAAATAATTAAGCATGAAGCCTCACAGATTATACGATGTTAAATTATTAGATAATTATTTCGAAGAAGTTCAAATTTAGCATGATGGAAATAATTAAAATGTCATAAAGGTTACAAATAATAAAATCTAAGAGATGTGCAAACAGCAGTTTTGGAAGAATTGCTACAGTAACTCTCGGTCTACTTTGAAATGCTCGAGTGAAAGAACAAAATGGCTTCAAAGAGATCGTTCTACAGCATACCAGATGTTCCTGAACGGTTTTTATAGCTACAATGGAGGATGCCAAAGAAAAAGGATGGCAGCAAATATGAAGACCTGTACAATGTCAGAAAGTCTAAAAAGGCCACTGCGTTAAAGCAATACTCCACCCAAACTTATTTTTGATGTCTTACTTTCCCACCCTGAAGTCTGTAGTGATGGCCTGCTCCATCAATCAGGTGCTTAGGACAGAATGGCTAGATGGAAGTCATGCTTTTCATACAGACTGGAGATAACAAAGCTACTGAAAGAAGAAGCGTTGTGACTGGGGTTGGTGTCCTGACCTGGATGGTACATGACTCCTTTACCTGGGCAACAATCGGAAGGCCAGAAGATTAGCAGATGTCACCTTGGAAGTAGATACACTGGTGTCCTGGGAAGGTTGGACTGAAGACTTTAACCTGGCCAGTGTAATGGAGGGATGGGGGGGAGAACCTGTTCAGACTTTTGGCTCTCCCGGTGCCCTACGTGGCAGCATCCATAGGCTACACTACCTTTATGGACACCCACAGAGCTTGCTGGGAGTTGTAGTCCCATAGAGCAGCCCTGTGGGTGCTGCTGCAGAAATTCGTGATCCCTATTTTGCGATGCTTCCTATGAATAATTCCCCGGCACCCAAAGTTCTCCCAGGTCTGAGATAAAATGAGCTGCTGTGCCTCACTCAGGCGAGTCAGAGTCATGTATGGACGTTGGACAAAGCTCAGCTGGAAGGAGTGGAGGAGGAGAAGAAAAAGAGAGAATGGTGTTTGGCATAACTTCTGGAAACTTGTTGAAGGTAATTGGTCCAAGAAATTACTATTTGAACCTGGGAATTGTGTCTGTGGAACTGTGTCTAGGATATAGGGCTCTCTACTAGTCACAGCATCTATGGTGACTTAAGGTGGACAACAGCAAACGATATCTTTGGCACACATGAAAAAAATCTCATTTCAGTCAAGTCGTGCAGTCGCACGCTCACAACGTGCCGAGCACATGTATTTATACAAAAACACTGTCAAACAAACTACTTCCAGAAAATGCCCTCATGAATGGAAATGGAACACAGTCAGACACAGCCGAGCATTTGAAAGTTCTGAAACGTTCAACCTACTCTTGGCTTCATTGTGGACCAAATGTATGGAAGACTGGAAGTACTTTCAGACGAGACGAGTGGGCATGTAGAAAAGAACTGAAAATCTCATACTGACCTTTAAGTATTTGGACACTCTTGATATCCTTCTGCTGTGAAACATTCTGACTTGTCATTGTTTACACGTGTCTTAAACAACTACTATCATACAATTTCTGTATTATCTATATCTATTATTTATTTATTATATTACATATCTATTGACTATATTTATGTATCTAGATTGCACAATACCATACATTGCATCAATGTTCATATTGCTAACTACACGTCAATATTGCTGCTACTTCTTTGTCTTGTCTTTGCACAATGTCTTGTCTTGTTTGTGTTTTAATTTAAAATTTTCATTTTAATTCTATTTTTAACTTATTATTTGCACGTAATGTTGTTACTCTGTGGACCCTTCACGATGTCGTCTATCTGTATACTTGTATATGGTTGAGATGACAAAGTTCACTTTGACTTTTCATCTTCCACCTCCTCCTTCTCGTCTGAGCTCTGTCCCTCTACAGTTCTCTGCCTAGAACACTCAGGATCTGATAGGATCTGATGGCATCAGAAGTGTCACTCTGCACCATTTAACTCTGTTGTTCATCGCTTGCCTTCCTGCTGTATCTCTGTCTCTGGCTTGTCATCAACGACACGACTCTCAAAAGGGCTTCCTAAGCTGATAAGCGTTGGTGGATTTTCTGTTCTTATGTCTCAACTCTTGTAGTGGGTGGCGTCCCTGTCTTTTAAGCCTTTTAAGTGTGACTCTGGGGTTCTCTTACCTCAGTAAGCATTCTGTGTTGTTTCTTTCAAGTGGACATCCGTGTCCAGGGACAGTAGGCACACTGTTAAATTACCTCCACTTTGAACACTTTGACTAACCATGAACTCTTTAAAATGACATTGTAACCCTTTCCAGCTTTATGCAAATCAACATTTCTTGATTGTAGATCTTCTGAGATCTCATTTTTTGCTGGGCATGCTTCACTTCAGCAGATGCTTCTTGTGAAGAGCAAACTCAAAACTCTTTCTTATTGGTCAAAAGTAGTTCTGAACCACACCCTCAATCTCATTTCATCAGTGAAACTCCACATTTACTGACTCCTAACTTCAGTTAGCTTGAGTCAAAGTTCACGTGTATTATTATGTGTGTGTGTTTTCTGTGGTGTACCTTGTTCAGGGTCCATGTTGTACCAGAGCGGGTGCAGGACAGTTCTAAAACAGTGTGGTTACACCTACCATGTGACACAGAGCACATGCTGGGGGGTGGGCAGCGACAAAACACATGCACACTTGGTGCGGCCCCTTCGATCGACACATCAATACTCTCCTAGTCAGTAGGTGACAATTTTTGCTCAGTGTTGTGTTCCTAACAATTTCAGAGCAGAGAAAACGAGCCTTCTGATGGAAGAAGAGTTGTGCCTGCTAACACCGACTTTAAGAGAAAAGAAATGGTGCGTTGTGATTCTCCCAGTCAGTAAGTCAATGTCACAAAGCTAACAGGGTCACAGCAGAGGCTTTTTGAAGACTTCTGCAGACAATTACTGACTTTAAGAGGATGAGAACGAGAAGGTGGAGGGTCAGACCCACCAGCCAAAAGCATTGAATGGAGGGCGAGCATCACATCCACATGAGTGGCGGACCTGCCTGATGAAGAGATGAACTTTGGATATTTTTGCATGTCTTCCTTGTGCTTTGATGACCAAGTTAAGTCATATTTAGCTCTTTGTTCATCACTGTGGCATCCATGTAACCTGCTTCCGCCCAAAATTTATCATTTAATATAGATAGAGAGATAGATGTTAAAGGCACTACATAAAAATAGATAGATAGATAGATAGTTATGAAAGGCACTATATGATAGATAGATGTGAAAGGCACTATATAACAAGATAGATAGATAGATAGATATGAAAGGCACTATATGATAGATAGATGTGAAAGGCACTATATAACAAGATAGATAGATAGATAGATAGATAGATAG
>JANRMT010062841.1:12781325-12793719 GCA_026402145.1 Polypterus bichir lapradei
TATCTATCTATCTATCATATAGTGCCTTTCATATCTATCTATCTATCATATAGTGCCTTTCATATCTATCTATCTATCTATCTATCTATCAGCACACACACACGCTCAAGCAGAGGCCAAATTAGAATTAAAGTGAACCTGCAGTTCTTTGGTTGTAGAGAATAAAAGACTGAAGTGTCCAGAGGTAAATCTACACAGTCAGCGGGGGACCACACAGATATAACACAGGCCGTCATCAGGTGTAGGAATCAAAAGCAGGTCATTAGATCCATGAAGCAACAAAACTTCTCTCTGTGCCCCAGTGACATCCTAGCTTTATATCTTATACTAAAAAATAAAGGTGGTTAATAGCACACTCATAATCTGGCTGTGCATTAAACAAACTGCGGTGTCTGCTGAATTTCACATCGATTTTGTGTAATGGTAATGTCTATAGCTGAAACATTTCCTTTATCTCTGTGGTGCACTCATTAGTTAGCAGATTATCATTATATACTTGCTCACTGCAAGTGCATTATTCCTTATCCAAATTACAGATTCTTCTTTTTTAGCTCTACTTGTATTGATTTACCATTTCAGTCTCCGTCATCAGATCAGACAGGGCTCATTAAACGGTAAAGAATTTTCTCAATTTTTTTTTTTTTTATAAAGAAATGTGTGTTTTTCTCTGTTTTAAAAAAGGCAAACAAAAACCTCAAAGGGTAAAGAAACAAGATTCTTTCCTTTAGGCAAGTAAGCCTAAAAAGAGAAAAGCAGTAAGTGGGCAAGTTCACATCGCCTGGTTACCCTGCTAGAGATTCATGTGACTAAAAGGATAAAAAAGGTACATGATGAAAGCCATCTTTGATTCAGCAGGCAATGAATCTACAACAAGATTTTCACTGTTAAATATTAATAAGGCTGCTACCTCCAACTCTCAATAGTGTATCTATCCTACTATATACTGTCTTTCACATCTATCAATCTTAGAGTACTGTTCCTATCTGTGTTTCTACACACAGTGGGTTCTGAAAATTATTCAGACCTCTTGACATTCTGCTCACTTTACTGTGTCATAGATTTAATTTTAAATTGATACATTTGCCACAAATGTATTAAAAATCAAAAGCTGGGATCTGTCATTTCTAAAAGCATTGGGACCTTTGGTGTGGCCCACCAATCCATGCCCAGGTGTGGTGTGGTGTCAGTGCAGCCAGTGAAGGTCTTATCCTGCCGCATGTCATTTTTTCACTCCCATGGCTTATGTCTCAGTTCCTTTTTCATATCTTTTTTGTCCCTTGTGAACATTTTAATTGCTTTTATTGACATTTGTTGATGTTACATTGTTTTTTCTTATTGTGTTTAAAAGAATTACGTATGCCCGCTTCGGAATGACTTCACCTTTTTATTTTGTCCAGAGCTTTCTGACTCAAAGGTATGACAAACACACGCCCCCATATATGACGCAGTGTTCAATGTGTCTTGATGTCTAGTTATGCAAGACTTATGGATTTTGTGGGTTCTCCCAAAGTTTGTGGTCCTCTAGCTCCAAAATGAACTTCATATTCAGTCCATTTTGAAGCATATTTTGTAAAGGAAATGACACCCTTTTGAACTTATTGGGACTTCCAATTCACGACAGAGAGGATCGGATGAACCAACAGATTTGCCCGCACCCATTTATCTAGGATTTGTAACAGGAATGGGGTAAGTTGGTGACTCCGACTTTCCCTCTGTGTCTTCCCTTGCCATATAGATAGATAGATAGATAGATAGATAGATAGATAGATAGATAGATAGATAGATACTTTATCAATCCCAAGGGGAAATTCACATACGAGCATACTGATAAAGAACAATATTAAACTAAAGAGTGATAACAATGCAGGTATAACAGACAATAACTTTGTATAATGTTAACGTTTACCCCCCCCGGGTGGAACTGAAGAGTCGCATAGTGTGGGGTCTCCTCAGTCTGTCAGTGGAGCAGGACGGTGACAGCAGTCTGTCGCTGAAGCTGCTCCTCTGTCTGGAGATGATCCTGTTCAGTGGATGCAGTGGATTCTCCATGATTGACAGGAGCCTGCTCAGCGCCCGTCGCTCTGCCACGGATGTCAAACTGTCCAGCTCCGTGCCTACAATAGAGCCTGCCTTCCTCACCAGTATGTCCAGGCGTGAGACATCCTTCTTCTTTATGCTGCCTCCCCAGCACACCACCACGTAGAAGAGGGCACTCGCCACAACCGTCTGGTAAAACATCTGCACCATCTTATTGCAGATGTTGAAGGACGCCAGTCTTCTAAGGACGTATAGTCGGCTCTGTCCTCTCTTGCACAGAGCATCAGTATTGGCAGTCCAGTCTAATTTATCATCCAGCTGTACTCCCAGGTATTTATAGGTCTGCACCCTCTGCACAGTCACCTCTGATGATCACGGGGTCCATAAGGGGCCTGGTCCTCCTAAAATTCACCACCAGTTCCTTGGTCTTGCTGGTGTTCAGGTGTAAGTGGTTTGAGTCGCACCATTTAACAAAGTCCTTGATTAGGTTCCTATACTCCTCCTCCTGCTCACTCCTAATGCAGCCCACGATAGCAGTGTCGTCAGCGAACTTTTGCACGTGATGAGAAGACTATCTCTCTCTCGCCATTTCTCCATGATAAACTCTATCTCAGCAGTCTTATTTTTCAATCCACCATTCAAAAGTCATGTGAGAGCAAAGACCAAGTCAGACAGAACATAAGACTGAGAGCCGCCAATGGACACAACGTGCAAAGCTACACTTAGTCTGTAATAGCATTTTGGTGGCAGTCAATTTACGTTGCTTATAATTTTGTGCAAATTATCTAAAATACATAATTAAATGAGTAGCTTGATCTTTAACTCTGTCTAAATGCCAGTGGTTATACAGATAAAGAAGGGAAGGGGGGAGGAAGTGCTAAAATAAAGTAGCTGACCACATAGAGTTAGAGGCATTTTGGTAAAGAGTATAAAGGAGAAAATAGGGTCACCTAGGACCCTGTATGACAAAACAGCCTGCACTCAATGAAGGGCGCAATAAAAAAAAAGAACAAAAAAAAAAAAAAACAAACCGAATTAGTCTGAATTGAACAACAGTCCAGTTTCCTTTCAGAAAAACGTGAGCAGCTCTGATAGAGAGAAGCCTGACAAACAGGCCAAACAAATGTAAATTGTGGGCCACTGATTGATGAGGAGGCGTCCTGCATGCGACTTATCATTCGGCATCTGCTCGCTCACTTGCAAACAAAGCATATTGTGGTCCCACAAGGGAAAAGCAATGACGTGAAATTTTGAAACAAGGCATTTAAAAAATCACATTACTATGCATGTGATGAATAATTGTCACTTGTTTCTCTGGCTTTAAATAGATGCATGCTGGGACAGAGAGGACAGCACCGCATCAGCACATTGTGCCACGTACTCTAGTTGTTAAAATGGAGAATTTGTTTAGCAAAGCAAGAAAACTTATTAGGTTAGAAGACAAATCCAAGGAAGAAATGAAACAAACTTTGAGTTCACAGATTTCAAAATAGAAGAATCAGATGTGCTTCCAGCCCTCAATATGTTGAAGGCAAAGAAAACCCCCGGACCAGGTGGGAGTTTACCGATTGTCAAGTCAAGTCAAGTTGGGGAGCATGCACTGTTACAGTTACACCCACTACATGGCGAAACAACTCAGGATCCCGGTTGGCAACCCCCCAGGCAGACATGCGGTCCAGTCCTATTTTCCGGAACTGATCCTCCATCTGCCGCAGCCAGGTGTTACATGGGCGACCCCTTGGCCTGGTCCAGCCACTCAGGTCCCCAACAATGAGGATCTTATGAGCTGGATCACCATCAGGGAAACGCACCACATGGCTGTAGTGCCGTAACTGACCCTCCCTCACAATGCAGGTAATGTGCCTCATTCGGGACTCCATGAGCAACCGCTCATTCGACACAAAGTCAAACCAACAGTACCCAAGGATTTTCCAGAGAGACACAGTACCAAAGGAGTCCAGTCTTCGTCTCAGGTCACTGGATAGCGTCCATGTCTCACAACCATATAGCAAGACAGGAAGCACCAGGACTCTAAAGACTTGGACCTTTGTCCTTTTGCATAGATATCGGGAGTGCCACCCACCCCTTTCCAGTGACCTCATGACCCCCCCATGCTCTCCCAATCCGTCTACTGACTTTACAGGAAGAGTCACCAGAGATATGAAAGTCACTGCCAAGGTAAGCAAACCTCTCAACAAGGTCAACACTCTCTCCGCAAACAGACACACTGCTGATGGCCGTGCCCAAAAGGTCATTAAAGGCCTTGCCGATTGTAAAGGATGAAAAAAAAGATATCATCTATGAACCCTTATTGGGCAGGAAAACAAAAAAAAGAAGACGACAAATCCATTTCTTAACCTGTTTTTCCGAGTCTGGTTTACCAGAAGTGAGGGAAATGCTCTGGCAGGATCTCACAATATGTAGTAGTCCACCTGGGGTGGGAAAGATGCCATTGTAGGCCACACTTAAGCACACACTCACATAGGACCAATTAATCGAACAACACTGTGTGACTTTTCCATTAATTTTAATCCGTAAATCTTAATTTCCATGATCTTTTGAACACCACAGAGAGATTGTTGACAGTCGTAACACAAGTGTGTGGCTGTCACTGTCATACTGTGGCACCCCCCAGTGATTTGGTCAAAGAGCTTCAGTAAGTCTCAAGAGCCTTTCGTTCACTTTCTACACACTTTACTGTGTTGAAGACTTAGTTTTAAATGGATAAATGTATCCTTTTGGTACAACAATCTACACTCAATGACGCATAATGACAAAGGGACTATGTGTTTTCGTAAAGATATGCAAATTTATTAAAAATCCAAAACTAAAATCACTCATCCATAGAAATATTCAGACGCTTTGCTGTGACTTGCCATACTGTGGTCGGGTATATCCTTTTTGCTTCAATTCCACTTGAGATGTGTCCAGAACTGGATTGGAGTCCACCTGTGGCCAACTGAATTGATTGGACCTCATTTAGAAAGGCAAACATTGTGTCCCTGTGTATAGAAGGTCCCACAATTCACATTGCATCCATGACGTCCAAGGAACTTTTTGTAGACTTCCATGATCAAATTGTGGTGAGGCATGATGCAGGGCAAAGGAATAAAACCATTTCTAAAGCATTGAGTGTTCTCAGGAGCCCAGTGTCCTCAAGAATTATGAAATGGAAGAAGTTTGGAACCACCAGGACTCTTCCTTGAGTTGACTATCTGGCTAAACTGAATAACCAAGAAAGAAGGGTCTTGGCCAGAAAGGCGACCAAAAACCTAAAGGTCACTCTATAGAAATCCTCTGCTGAGATGAAAGAACCTGTCAGAAGGAGAACCATCTCAGCAGCACTCCATCAATCAGATGTTGATGGTGGAGTGGCTGGACAGAAGCCACTCTTGAATAAAAGGCATCTGGAAGCATTTCAAAGATTCTGACACCATGGGGGAAAAGATTATTTGTTCTGATAAGACAAAAATTGAACTCTTTGGGCAGACATCCAAGCACCATGAACAGGCATTGCTCATCTCTGGCCTAACAACATCTGTACGGTGAAGAATGGTGGTGTCAGCAGGGACAGGGAAGGGTGAATGCAGCCAAATACAGAGTGGTTCTTGAAGAGAACCTGCTTCAGAGTGCAGGCCACCTGAGACTTTGGTGACGGTTGACCCTTTTAGCATAGCAACAACCCAAAGCATAAAGCCAAGACAATGTTGGAGTGGCTTCAGGACAACTCTGAGTGTTCTTGAGTGGCGCAGCTAAAGCCCAGACTTAAATCCCATGGAGAAACCTGAAGATGGCAGTTCGCAGATGCTTCTTATCCAATCTGACGTAGCTTCCAAATTGTCACAGTGTGTGAATATGGGTGTGTGTGTGAATGAGAATGGTCTTTGTGATGGAGTAGAGTCCTGTCTAGGCCTGTTTTCAGTATTTCACCCAATCCCGGTGAGATGGTCTTTGGTTCCACCACCCCCAAAATACACTGAGAAGGTGAGCTACTACAAACCAGCTACTGAACTGAGTCCATTGAGGTCGACAGTGCTCAAACGTACCTTCATGTCACACCGTGTGTACATTTTCTAACCTTTGTCCACAGGCTCACATGTGAACTTGATTGGAGTCCACGAGTAACCAATTAAATTGATTGGACGTCATTTATCTAAAGGTTTGAGAGTTCCCAGGAGCACAGTGGCCTCAAGAATTGTGAAATGAAAGATGCTTGGGACCACTGGGACTATTCACACGACATATCAGGACAAAAAAACCAAACCATGAAGTACAAAGAACTCTCTGTAGACCTATGAGATCAAATTTGTGGTGAGGCACAGATCAGACCAGGGGGATCAAACCAGTTTTGAGTGCTCCCAGGTGCCCAGTGGCATCAAGAATAGTGAAATGGAAGAAGTTTGGAACCACCAGGACTCTTCCTAGAGTTGTCCGTCTGGCCAAACTGAGTAATCCGGCAAGAAGGGCCTTAGTCAGGGAGGGGACCAAAAACCCAATGGTCACTCTAGCAGTTTCAGATGTGCTTTGCTGAGATGGAAGAACCTGTCGGAAGGAGAACCATCTCAGCAGCACTCCATCAATCGGACGTTTATGGTAGAGCAGCTGGACAGAAGCCACTCTTGAGTAAAAGGTATATGGCAGCATTTAAAGGACACTAAGACCATGAGGAAAAAGATTCTTTGGTCTGATGAGACCAAAATTGAACTGTTTGGCAACTCCAAGCACTGTGTCTGAACAGCAGGCTCTGCTCATCACCTTGCCTAATACCATTCCCCTACAGTGAAGTATGGTGGTGGCAGCATCATGTTATGGAGGTACTGGGACAGGGAGACTGGTCAGAATTGAGTGAAGGATGAATGCAGCCAAAAACAAAGAGGTCCTTGAAGAAAACCTGCACCAGACAGCAGGCCACCTCAGACTGGGGCCACGGTTTACCTTTCAGCACAACAATGACCTGAAGCATACAACCAAGACAATGCCCAACCAAAGCCCAGACTTAAACCTCGTATAACGAGTGTGGACAGGCTGCCAAAGGGTCTTCCCACAAAGTTCGGTATTAAGAGTTGTCACACACGTGCGCACGGGGGGGACACAGTTTACAAGCTCAAATAGTGTGATTAGTCAGTCAGAACGGGGGTTGGCGTTCTCACCTGATCCTCTTGTTCCTCTGCAGTTTGCCCCGAAGACCCAGCCTACTAATGACATCACCAACGGTCCACCCACTGTTGATGCTACTTTCCGGTAAACCCTGATGACATCATTTCTGGAACCCAGAATCCACTTTGCTGCCACATCAGTTCCTGTTCTGGCAGCCCTGACTCCACCTCTTCCTCCTATCCACCATATTTATAGCTCAGACTCAACCTGTTAGTCAGGTCAGTTGTGAATTCTGCTTCCATAAAGATGTGTTTTCTGATTAGTATACGGGGGTGGCCATCCCCAAACGTTTTTTCGGTCAGCTGCCTCATTTTTTACCGCATAAAAATCTAAACACTGTGAATGAGAGATTTCAGTTTTTGATTTCAAATAAATTTACAAACCTTTTTAAAAATGTGAGGGTTAAGGAGCATCTTCCTGAGATCCCCCAGGACAGACTACATTTAAGAGAAGAAATCAAACTCATCTTCTATTTGTTACCAGTGGGTTGTGCACAGTGGCTTTTAGACGCTTCTGGGGTTGCTCCATCATCTACTGTAGGTTCCCGTCCACCTTTCCTTTTTCAGAACCTGCTTTTTCCATTAAAGAGCCATCAAGATTTGCTACTTGTCCCTGGTCCTGTCACCGCAAAGTAGGAACAAACAATGAAAAATTTATAACAAGGGATTGTCACACATAAACTCACCGTCACTCACACCAGGCCAGTTTCAATTTTCCAGTTAACCTAAGAAGTGTGAGTTTGTCACTGGAAATGGAAACAAACCCCAGTACTGGGATAAAACACCAGGAAGACACAAGATGCAGTTCAAAAATACTATAACAGAAAATATTCAGGAGCTCCAAGTCACTTGAAGGAAGCGTTCATTCTGGGCAAGACACGTGTCAAGGGAGTGCAGCGAGCCAGGCGTCTGAATGATGAATGACAACCGTTAGCGCAGGCGTCCAAAACCTAATCATCTGTTGGTATTCACATTACAAGAATGTTCTCGTCCAGTACAGACTGTCTGTTCACTTGGAAATGCACTCCATTTACATATTCAGGGCTAATGTTCTATTAGACACGATGCAGGATGCATAAATCTTTTTAATGAATCACACAATTTCAGCTTCTTATCTTTGTATACTCATTATCTAGCGGCTGAGTGGCAGCTTCTAAAAGCTTCCATGGTTTTCTTTCAAAAGATGTTCACCATTCATGCATTTAGGGCCTGCGAGAGACTCATTAGTGACACGAGTCCCCACAATTTGCCTCACTCTGCGTCCATCTCTGAGCCCTCATTGAGAAGGTGTTATACAGAGCCCCCCATAATGGTTGGCACAGACATACTGTATTTTTACATTGATTTCCCCTCATGCGTCACAGTTTAAAATCACAAATCCAATAATTCAGACAATGTGATTAAAGTGCAAGTGGCAGACTTTCATTGAAGGGGATTTGTAGACATTTCGGTCACACAACACTTTTTCTACACGGTCCCCCCCATTTCAGGGCACCATAATGTTTGTGACGCAGCAATGGCAGGTCTGTTAAGGCCGTTGTCATATTTAGGATTTTGTCACATGTCCCTCACATGCAATGACTGCTTGATGTCTACGATTCACTGATATCAGCAGGTGCTTCTCTGGTGATGCTCTGCCAAGCCTCTAATGCAGCCATCTTCAGCTTCTGCTTGTTTCGGGGTGGGGGGGGTTATCCCCTTAAATTTTCTGTCAGTATAAGAACGGCCTGCTTAATGGCATTTAAATCAAATGACTGGCTTGGACATTCAAGAGATTTCCATTTTGTATCTTTGATAAACTTCTGTGTCCTCAGCAGTGTGTTTGGCTCTTTATCTTGTTGTAGGATGAAGCGCTGTCTGGTAAGTTTGGAGGCATTGACTGGAACTTGAGCAGATCAGATGTTTCTACACACCTCAGAATTCATTGTGCCATCAGTAGTGCCATCATCAATGAAGAGAAGTGTGCCAGGACCTGTGGCAGCCATACATGCCCAAGCCGTAACACCCCCAGCACCACCATGTTTAACAGATGAGGTGGTCTGCTGTGGATCTCGTCACTTTGCTCTTGCTGTCACTCCGATGAGGTTCATCTTTGTCTCATCTGCCCACAAGACCTTTTCCCAGAATTCTGCAGGCTCTTTCAAGTCCTTTTTCACAAACTCATCTAGCCGTCCTGTTCCTATGGTTTGATTCTTGCAGTGTGGCCTCTGTGTTCCTGTTCATGAAGTCTTCTGCTGATAGTCGTCTCTGACATCAGCCCCCAGAAGATGGTTTCTGGCCTGTTGCACAGATGTTGGGGGCTTTATTTTTATCAGAGTGCGGATTCTTCTGTCATCAGCAGTGGTGGTCATCCTTGGCCTACCAGACCCTTTGTGATTACTGAGCCCACCAGCAGGTTCTTTCTTCTTCATGGTATTCCAGACTGTTGATTTTGGTCATCCTAAGGTTTCACTGATGTCTCCAGTGGTTTTCTTCATGTTCTTCAGCCTCATAATGACCTCTTTGACTTTCATTGTCACAGCTCTTGTCCTCGTGTTGAACAACAGCAACTACAGACTCCACAGGGTAGAAGCAGGCTGAGGTGTTTTAGGAAGCCATGAAACAAACCCATCTGAGGAATCACAAACACCTGTGACACCAATTGCTCCAAACATTCTGGTGCCATGACACAGAGGGACCATGTAGAAGGAGTGTGGTGTGACCAAAATGTCTGCAAATCCCCTTCACTGAAGGTCTACGCTGTGCACTTTGATCACACTGTCTAGCTTTTTTGAGTTGTTATTTTAAACTGTGGAGCAGAGGGGGGCATCAAGGAGAAATGTGTCTTTGTGCCACACATTATGGAGGGCACTGTATGTTAGCCAGGGTTCCACCTCTAGCTGGAATTCAAATTCAGGTTTCATTTTTGATTCTCTTGTATGTAAGAATTTTCTTTATATTTATTTGCTAATATCATCCAGGCTGCTTATGCTGTGTGATTCTTGCCATCACACAAGAATCTCAGTCTGTGGTACGGAGAAGACCCCAAATGCTCCCCCTTCCATAGTCCAGCAGCACATTGCAAAATAATGAAATATAAGCCAGTATTTATATCAAGACATTAAATCTCATTTTCCTTTTTGTAAGAATGATTGACTTATCAAACAGTTTGTATTTATGATTTTTAGCTTACTTTAAGAAAACTTGTCAAGTCCCATTTGCAGACTTTTCTTAAATAAAAGCAAATTTGAAGTTTTTTTTTCTGTCTATTTTTCATATATGCATTTTTGCAGTGCATTAAAACACAAGGTGGTGGGCTGCAAGACCACCCTCACTCAAGGCATCGGATAGAACTGGCGGCACAAGCAGGTGCTTCAGTGTCTGGCAGCAGTGCTGGAAAGTCGTCACATAAGCGTCAACGTCCTTCCTCCCCCTTCACTCTCCTAAAGTAAGTCCGGGAAGCAAGACTCATCACATCACGACTGGCAGTCACTGGGCAGCTAGATGGGGCGTGTGGCAGGAAGATGGTGGCAGACTTAGGCCAAAGGCTCTGCTTCCCAGCTGAAATCGTGGCAACCAACCTCAGACCAGACCCCATGCTCGGTCATCCTCACTCGATCTCATTTACATTATGGAGCTTGCAATACCCTGGGAGGATGTAGTAGAGGGGGCTTATGAGAACAAGAAGCTGAGGTATGCTGAGCTTGTAGCCGATATGCAACAACATAGCTGGAAAGCAAAGGTCTGACCAGTCGAAGCAGACTGCAGAGGATTCATTATCACATCAATATGAAGGCTACTCTGGGAACTGGGGGTGTGAGGGGAAGGCCCCACTGGTATAGGTGTTAAGGACCACTCCAGAGCTGCTGGGCAGGGTAGTCAGTGGCTCTGGATGAAGAGGAAGAAACTCCATCTGGGTCTTCAGCCATCTTGGAAGTGAGCCCAATACACTGAAATTCACTGCTGAACCCTCTGAAGGTGAGAGGGGCCTATCTGTGAAACATTGAGAAAAACCCAGAAGATACCACCATTCATTTGACCACCCCGGTGTCTGTATGTTGAAGGAGTGACTCCACCAAGGAACAACACAGGAACTGCTGCTGTTTGCATCATCGAAGGCTACAATAGCGCACAAGACGAACTCGCAGTGAGTCTAGGTAGCGTGTCCCAGGCCCAGTCCTGAGGAGTTGGAATCTGGAAACACAGCCCTGTCGGGGTCTTTGGGTACTGTCAGAAGGCGCCAACAGGGGAGGACTGTCCTGGTTTTCACACAGCCCAGGCGTGCCCTCGGCATGACACCGGAAGCAGCCTCACTTTAGAGAGTCAATGTTGGGAGGCAGTGGAAGGAGAGTATTTTGTTTTTTTGTGTATTGTGGCAGCTGCTTGCATAGAAAAGTTGTGTGACATTGTGTCTGCAGTGTGGGGCTCAGTGGCACCCCCTTGTGGTTACACAGATGTGCCCTTCACATCTATTGATTTATTATATAGTGCCTTTCACATCTGTCTATCTATCTATCTATCTATCTATCTTAGAGTGCCTTTTCTATCTACCTATCCATCTATTATATAGTGCCTTTCACATCTATCCATCCATTATATAGTGCCTTTCACATCTATCTATCTATCCATCCATCATATACTCCTTTTTCTATCTACCTCTCCATCTATTATATAGTGCCTTTCACCTCTATCTATCTATCATATAGTGCTTTTCCTAACTACCTATCCATCTATTATATAGTGCCTTTCACATCTATCTATCTATCTATCTATCTATCTATCATATAGTGACTTTCATATCTATCTATTATATAGTGCCTTTCACACCTATCCATCCATTATATAGTGCCTTTCACATCTATCAATTATATAGTGCCTTTCAGATCTATCTATCTATCTATCTATCTATCTATCTATCTATCTATCTATCCATCATATAATGCCTTTTCTATCCACCTGTCCATCTATTATATAGTGCCTTTAACATCTATCTATCTATCTATCATATAGTGCCTTTTCTATCTACCTGTCCATCTATTTTATAGTGCCTTTAACATCTATCTATCTATCACATAGTGCCTTTTCTATCTATTAATTATATAGTGCCTTTCACATCCATCTATCTATCTATCATATAGTGCCTTTTCTATCCATCTATTATATAGTGCCTTTCACATCTATCTATCATATAGTGCCTTTTCTATCTATCTATTATATAGTGC
>JANRMT010062841.1:12793729-12855557 GCA_026402145.1 Polypterus bichir lapradei
GCATATAGTGCCTTTTCTATCTATCTATTATATAGTGCCTTTCACATATATCTATCTATCTATCATATAGTGCCTTTTGCATCCATCTAGCTAATTAAATAATCAACCTATCCACAGTATCTATTTAACATAATGTCTTTCATGTTTGTCAAATCTGGGGCTTTTCACATGTATCTGTTGTCACAAATGTGTGTCTGAGGATCAACCTCCTGACTCCTCCTTGGTATTCAATCCCCACAGTGATGAGAGAGGACGCTGTTGCTAACGGTATTGTCTTTTTTTGTTGCCACAGCCCAGAGAAGATGCCCAATGAGGGCAACTGACTCCACCCTTTCTGGTCAGAGGGTTATGTATTAGAGGTACTCACATTCTGGTCTGACACTCAACAGAGACGGAGCTCCAACCCAGACTTAATAGCAACAGCGACTCTTTATTTTGCTTTAACTGTGTCATTGTGTGCTAGTTCTGTTTATCTCTTATAGGGCTAATTATTTTTTCTTCCTTTTGTCCCGGGGTTAAATATTTTTCCAAAAAAAGCACACAAAGCAATGGTTTCACGCATAAATCAACATAAAATACTTATCACAAATGTCACTCTGTTTTATGTTCCAGGAGCCCCTACAGTATGCGTATTCACATACTTATTACATACATGTTTATCCCATCGCTCATAAGCTGAAAAGGACTTTCTGGAAAAAAATTGGCTTCAAGTAGTCAAGTGGCCGCTAATCCATAGTGTCCACCAGCAGGCCGAGTCGTTTCGTTTTCGATCTCCAGATCACTTGTATCAAAATCAGAGTTTGATAAATCAGAGTCAGATTCAGCGATAATACGCAAAAAATAAAGAAAGAAAGAAATAATACACACAGAGCATTTTGCTTTGTACATTTTCTTCGCTCTCGCCCAATGTCGATGCCATTCTAGACTTTGCTTACTCTACGCTACTGACACACACGCAGGGGTTTCAACGGCAAGTCAACGAGTCTAACAGTCCTCCGAGCAAAGAGGGTCTACCTATAATGTAATGGTGAGATTTATCAAAATTTATATCTTTCTTTCGCCTTCTGCCCCTGATATCAATTCTCAACCCCTTCTATCGACAAATTTGACATCTGCCCTAAAAGAGTTAAAGCTTATCTGTAAATTAAATAAAGGCCCTGGCTGGCAGGCCAATGTTTATCGGGATCCAGTATCATACCGTGCACGACCACAATAGTAAAGCAGAATGACACCTTTTATTGGCTAAGGTGGACTGGCGTCCCATTTCTGGGATTGTTCCTGTCTTAAATCAAATACTCGCTGGGAGAGGCTCCAGCATCCTGCAGGTTTGCAAGATAAATTGTAATTATTACAGAAATAACATTCTGTGTTTTATTAGGAAAAATAAAAAGGATGTTACAATGATCAATTGTATGACTGTTACTAGTAGCTGGGGAAAACTGAATTAATGAAAGGTTATAAAAGAACAATTTAATGCTTTCCTTTCAGACTGAAATGAGTGCACTCTTCGCTATTCCATTTAGATTTGACAGGAGGAATAGAAGAGCAGCACATTCACTGAGTGCATTCAACCTGAAGGGGACGGGGCATTTTGGGTCAGCGGCTTTGCAGGATGTGCCATTTTGTGACAGCTGGCTTTCCCCAGACTGGCACAAGCAGAGTTTTCACATTGCAGAATGGCCATGGTTAAGTAAAGGGGATTGTGGTGGGGCGGCGCAACAGAAAATGAAAGGCGGCATGCTGGGATAGAACAGGTGAGATGTTTACGAAGGACGTGATGGAGCTCACCTGACTTGAGCAAGCAGTCAGTCAATCAGGTACTGAAGTTCTACACTACAGGACACGACTCATGGTGAACCTGCAGCATGTAAAAAATGAAATAATGTTTTTATAATTTAGAGAGCCAAATACCTCGCAGATCCAGCAGAATGCATTAAAAGCTGAGCTTGGAATAAAATGATGGGCACTACAGAGAAAGGCTTTTAAAAAACCCACTTGTTGAATTTTTCAGTTCCATAGCTACATTTTTGCAGTATTCTTAATAGACTATACAGTAATCCCTCCTCGATCGCGGGGGTTGCGTTCCAGACCTCCCCGCGATAGGTGAAAATCCGCGAAGTAGAAACCATATGTTTGTATGGTTATTTTTATATATTTTAAGCCCTTATAAACTCTCCCACACTAATTATAAATATTCCCCGCAGAGTTATACAGCATAATCCCTTTGTATTCTCTTAGATATTAGGTAAGATTCATTGAAATTATGTATATAAACACACTGTTTATATACAGTAAAACCTAAATATTATTTTAAAGATATTGAGTGTCTCTGATATCACATATGTTACAGCCATTATGATAGACAGGTCACCAGCAATAAATACGTACAATGCAAGAAAAATAGTATACAGTAAATGTGTGTACAGTGACACTAAACGTACGTACATGTACTAAGCACTGTAAGAAGAAAATTAATTATGGTTACTCACCAACAATGACACGATGACTTGTCCGATAACAATGAGTTTAATTTTACTGCACAACAAAGGAGAGCGTTACAGCCCTTGTAAAGGAGCCACTTCAGGCGATTGTGTAGCACTGCCGTTGTTCTTTTTCTGGCAGTCTTCAATCCAAATCCCTAAAGCAGATTCCATCCAGACTACTGCCTTATTACATCCACTTACAACTCGTTTTGCACCCTGGTTAAAAGGACACTGCGGCCGTAGATCTTATATTCCTTTCCTACTTTTTAAATAAAAAGAATCGTAGCCTTCAACAAATCCAAAACGTTTACCTTTTCGGCAATTGTTAACATCTTCTTCTTGCGCTTGGGCACGGCCCCTGAAGCAGTAGCAGATCGTTTTGGAGCCATAATGAAGGGCTTGATTATGCACAAAGATAAACACAAAAGAGCACAACTCTTTACACAGCGAAACACGTTGATGCTAAATGAGCGAGACGAAACTTCCTGGTTAACCCTGCATTCAGCACGCAGGAGCTCAACTGCGTGCTCTGATTGGTTAGCTTCTCAGTCAGGAGAACTTAACTGCGTGCTCTGATTGGTTAGCTTCTCAGCCATCCGCCAATAGCGTCCCTTGTATGAAATCAACTGGGCAAACCAACTGAGGAAGCATGTACAGGAAGTAAAAAGACACATTGTCCGCAGAACCCGCGAAGCAGAGAAAAATCCGCGTTATATATTTAGTTTTGCTTTCATATAAAATCCGCGATAGAGTGAAGCCGCGAAAGTCGAAGCGCGATATAGCGAGGGATTACTGTACAGGCACAGATTTATCGTACTGTTGAGGGATTTGCGATCTTTAGTAATCTCTGCGGGTCTCTACTTTCTTTTCTAGTTCTTTTGTGGTTTTATGCTGCCATCACCTGATCAAAGTTCTGTGCTGCCACATGTGATGCGGGAATGATGGCGGGTGCCCCAGAAGTCAACAGATCCTCTCAGACGAAGCCTGGAAACAAAGAGGAGCGAATTAAGAACATTTATGTCACGTAGAATGCCCAGTGGGGGGCTGGGTGGTATTTTGGCCTTGGAACCCCTGCAGATTTTTTTTTTGCTTTTTTTTCTGTCATCCTGGCCATATGACTTCATCAGCGGACCCATCTTTAGAGATAATATTGTATCTAAGGACGTGACCCTTCTACTAATTATATATTGTCACACATGTGCGTCGGAGGACCTGCTCAAAGGCTCAGTTGATTTGTATTAACCTGCCGAGAGGAGAGGGGAGCACTGCCACTAACCTTGACTTTTCCTTCTTTCCCCCACAGCACCAAGAACCTGCCCTGTAAAGGCAATTGTCCCCGCCCCTTCCAGTCCAGCCACCATAAAGTCCTGGCCGTCCTGGCAGGAAGTGTCATTTACTGGCTCAAGCAAACTAGAAGAGTCTACAATCGACTCCTTTTGTTTAGTGAATTCTCGCATGAGGGACGCACCCCACACAGCATCATTTCTTCTCTTATGCTTTTTCGTTGTCTGCAGACAATAAAAGGGACAACCCGGTTGGTGCCCCAAACTTTCTTTAGCCGTCTGGAAGACCTGCCATTCTCGCACCTGGCCACAATATTTAAGATGTGTAAGATTGTATGGATTTCATTATTTTTTCTTCATTACTTATTGATTAATATTCTTAACTAATCTAATATTTTTTTTCTTTTCTTGTAACATTCTCTTTGACATCTTGTAATGCACTTTTAGGGCAGATGTCGACACAAGGGGTTGTTGTAAGGCACTTTTAGGGTGGATGTCGAAACTAGGGTTGTTGTCAGATGTCGACTAATGTAGAGGGCGGTAATCAGCTGTAAACGGCAACAAAACTCAGCGTTACGTTTTAATTGGACTCTCTTTGCTAGAAGGAAAGCCGTCTTGGTTGATTTGAACTCAGTTCCCTGCACATGTGTTAGAAGTGAAGAGCAAACAAATGGCATCGATATCTAGTGAGAGAGTGGAGCGAATGTGCAAAGCAAAATGCTCCGTAAATGACGTTTTGCATATTATCGCTGAATCGGACTCGGACTTGTGTTCCCCCGGCAGAATGGGTGGCAACAACTCTCTGGCGGGCTTTCAAAGCGTACACCTGCAGGGCTGCAATGAAGTTGCAGTTTCAGTGGGCTGTCATGGTGGGTTTAACACGACTACTAAGGAGGTACTGAGGGATTTGGAAATTGTAGAGGGAGAAGAGCTGCTGAGATTAAATAGGCTGAAATCAAACAAATCACCAGGACCAGATAATATTTACCCTCGCGCTCTTAAGGAGGCTAGTGACTACAGATATAAACCCTTGACACATATTTTTAGGAAGTCACTGCACACTAGAGAGATTCTGAAGGACTGGAAAATGGCAAATATCATCCCATTATATAAAAAGGCTGACCGGGCAGATCAGAGCAACTATAGGCCAGTAAGCTTAACGTGCATCACAGAAAAAAATAATGGAAGGAATTATTAAGGATAAGATTGAGCAACACATGGCAAGGACAGGAGTTATTAGGAACAGTCATCATGGGTTCAGACGAGGAGGTCGTGTTTTACTAACTTGCTGGAATTCTATGAGGAGGCAACAAAAGGATACGACCAGAGTGGAGCAGATGATATTATTGATCTGGACTTTTAGAAAGCAAATGATAAGGTGCCACAGGAGAGATTGGGCATCAAACTAAAAGAAGTGGCAGTTCAGGGTGATGTGTGTAGATCGGTGCAGAATTGGCTCAGACACAGGAAGCAGAGGGTGATGGTGTGAGGAAGTTTGCAGATGATACCAAGCTAGGTGGATTAGCAGACATCACAGAAAGGCTTGGACAGCATACATGCTTGGGCAGATTTGTGGCAGATTAAATTTAATGTCAGTAAATGTACAGAACTACACATAGGAAGCAAAAGTTTTAGGTTTGAATACACAATGGGAGACATGAAAATCAAGAGTACACCTTATGAGAAGGACCTAGGAGTCAAAATGGACTCTAAGCCAGTGGTTCTCAACCTGTGGGGCAGTCCCACCTAGGGGGGCGTGAAGTAACAAAAAGGGGGGCATGAAAATGTGAAAAAAAAGAAAACAACAATCAAAAATATGAAAAAAACATCTGTTGAAACCAAAACAAATTAACTTAAACTACATTCTGATACTAGAACAATAAATACTGTATAGAGTTAGATAAATGTCGATAAAAGTTAAGTAGGTATAATAAAATATGCATCTACATTTCAAAAAAATGTTAAGGGGGGGTGTGCAATTAAAACTGTTATGAAAACTCGGGTCGCAAATACTTAAAGGTTGGAAAACGCTGCGCTAAGCTATCGACTTCCAGACAGTGTTCAGAAGCCATTAAGAAGGCTAACAGAATGTCAGGTTATATAGCGCCTTGATGTGTGGAGTACAAGTCACAGGAGGTTCTGCTCAGCCTTTATAACGTGCTGGTGAGGCCTCATCTGAAGTCCTATGTTCAGGTTTGGTCTCCAGGCTACAAAAAGGACATAACAACACTAGAGAAGGTCCAGAGAAGAGAGACTAGGCTGATTCAGGGCTACAGGGGGTGAGTTATGAGGAAAGATTAAAAGAGCTGAGCCTTTACAGTTAAAGCAAAATAAGATTAAGAGGTGACCTGAGTGAAGTGTTTAAAATTATGAAGGGAATTAGTCAAGTGGATCGAGACGGTGACTTTAAAATGAGTTCATCAAGAACACGGGGACACAGATGGAAACTTGTTAAGGGTAAATTTCACACAAACATCAGGAAGTTTTTCTTTATACAGAGAACGATAGACACTTGGAATAAGTGACCAAGTAGTGTGGTAGACAGTAAGACTTTAGGGACTTTCAAAACTCAACTTGATGTGTTTTTGGAAGAAATAAGTGGATAGGACTGGCGAGCTTTGTTGGGCTGAATGGCCTGTTCTTGTCTAGAGTGTTCTAATGTTCTAAAGTGTTGGAGCAGCTCTGGAAAACTGATAGGAGAAGCTGTCCCCAGTGTGCGGAGGTTCCACCTGACCTGGAAGTGCTTCCTGAATGCAGCCTGGTGGCACTGGAAGCACTCCCGGCTCCGGTATAAAGGAGAATGCTCTGCTTCACCCGGGGGAGTTTAAGTTGGCTTATGGAAGATGGACAAAGCTCGCCTGGCAGGAATGGAGGAGAAGAAAGTGAGATAGAAGAGAGAATTGTGGTTGTGCAAACTATAAGGTAAACTGTAAGGTAGTGTATAAAACAAACCTTTCAAATGAACCTGGGACTTGTGTCTGCGCAGTTGTGTATGAAGTTGGGGTGCTGTTATGCCCCCAACTGGCCAAAAGACCTCCATGATTAAATTGTGGTGGATCATAGATCAGGGCAAGGTGACACAACCACTTTTAAAACTCTGTGTGTTTCCTGAAATGCAGAATTGTGACATGGAAGAAGTTTGGAACCACCAGAACTCTTCCCAGAGTTGGCTGTCTGGCTAAACTGAGAAACTGGGCAAAATGGGGTATTGGTCAAGATAGGTGACCAAGAGCTCAGTGGTACCTCTAACAGAGCTGCAGAAGTCCTCTGCTGCTTGAGAAAACTTGAGAAAAAAGGCACGTGGAGTTTGTTGAATGGCTCGCATAAATGAGAAATTCTGTGGTCTGATGGGTCTGATGAGACAAATATTGAATTCTTTGGGCTGAACTCCAAGCACTATGACCAGACACTGCTCATCCCCTACCTAATGGTATCCCTACAGTGGAGTGTGGTGGTGGCAGCACCATGTTATGGGGGAGCAGGGACAGGGAGACTGCTCAGAACTGAGAGAAGACTAAATGCAGACAAATACAGAATGGTCCTTGAAGAAGATCTGCTGCAGAGTTCAGGCCACCTTACACTTGTGATGGTTGACCTTTAAAGCACAATAACGACCCAAAGCAAACTGTTAAGACAACGCTGGAGTGGCTTCAGGACATGTCTCTGTGTATTCCCGAATGGCCGAGCTAAAGCCCAGACTTAAACCCCATGGAGAAAACCTGAAGATGGCAGTTCACAGACACTTCTTATACAGCCTGACGGAGCTTCCAAATTGTCACTGTGTGTGAATATGGGTGTGTGTGTGTGTGTGTGTGTGTGAATGAGAGTGGTTTTTGTGATGGACTAGAGTCCTGACCAGGCCTGCTTTCAGCATTTCACCCAATCCTGGTGAGATGGTCTTTGGCCCCGCCACCTTGAAAATGCATTGAGAAGATTCTAGAAGCAAATTTCTGAACTGAGTCTGTGGAGGTCCACAGTGCTTGAGCGTACCTGCATGTCAGGCCATGTGTACATTTTCTAACCTGTGCCCACAGACTTGCATCCTCGCACATACAGACGTCACTCCAAATGTTGTCAGACTCTGACGAGGGATGGATGAAACGTGTGAACCAATTGAAAACTCCAGTTCGACATGTTGACCCTCCCGCCATGATATTCCCCTAGATATGTTTAGTGAAAAATGGAAACTGACTGAATGCTCCATATAATCATAGCTGTAATGATCTTGAAGATAATTGCTCACTTGGGTGGTGGACTTATTATTACAAGCAGACAAAGTCTCTGATAGATCAGCGGAATGAGAACGCAATAAAGCACCATTAATGGAAGATTCCCATGACACCCCCTGCCATACACTCACACACACACACACAGCATGGTTATCCGACAAAAGCTGTGTCAGCCAAAGGGCACGCTACACCAGGAAAAGAAAATATGCAACCACTTATGTCTGGCAAGGGATGAATGGAAAGTCAAATTGAAGGTTCACCTGAGTCATGTTTCACCCTTCCATAAATTGATGTGTTCCAGGGGTCGCAATAATTTAATAGAATATTGATTGCCATATTGACCCTGGCTGTTTACGCAGTTAGGGTTAGGGTTAGGGTTATTTTTAAATCTATGGCCCAGTGTTTTAGAGAAAATAAAAATACATAACCTTCTGCAGGCCTTACTTTATTGTTAGCTCCATGGTGCATTGCTAGTCTGTAAGTAAACTGCATAACGTAGTCAATGTTGTAACATACACTCACTGGCCACTTTATTAGGTACACCTGCTCAACTGCTTCTGAACACAAATATCTTATCAGCCAATAACATATCAGCAACTCAATGCATTTCAGCCTGTAGGCATTGTGGTATAGCAGGTCCGTGGCTACAACAAAATATGGCCAAGTTTTAAATCCCTAAAGCCGTGTCAGCCTTCGTGGGCATGATTGCACAGCCGCAGAGAGTTAAATGATGTAGTTGGGGTGAGTCGCACCTGCACGTACAGGTGCGATCATTCTCAATTGCTTCATTGGCTTCATGCGGCATGTGATTAAGGTGCTGCACCCACGGAGACGGGCTGGCACAAGGGGATAAGACGGACATAAAAGAGAGAAAGGACAAGAATGGAAGGAGGTTAAAGAACGAAAAAGGCAGTCATGGGAGATGATCCAGACACCGGTTTGGAGAAGGTAGCACGAGCTGGGGCTCCGTGAGGGAGCGCCCTGGTTCGCCCCTCTGACTAAGCGACGAGAGTGGGGTGAGTGAGAAGTAATACCTCCCAATGGATCCGAGGAGTGACTGAGGGAGCGTGAAGTAAGACAGGAGGTGTGCCGATCTCGGACGGTCTGGCTGTGCAGTGTGGCGTCAACCAAGACGGGGGTCGGCAGAAAGGAGTTCATGTTGCAGAGGCTCCGCCGGCAACACCAGTGATTGGTGAGCCGGCGAGATAGAAGGTGGAGGGCTGCGATCGGGTGAGGAGAGACTGCATTTTAACCTATTTTAACGGAATTATTTGTTATGGAGTTTATCTCAACGTTTCACTGATTTTATGGATTTGGTTTTTATTTGAACACTGCAGAATGGACTCTTTTGGTTTTACATTTGTTTTGGATTGTTTGGGTTTATTTTTTAATAAAAGCATCTGAGTATTCTACACCATCCCCTGGCGTCCATGAGATTTGTCCTCATTTGTCAGCTCATCTCAGTCATAACTATTGACGGTGTTGGTTCAGAAGACTCCGATGTGGGAGTCTGTAGAGGACCGGCATCATCACAGACATTGTCAAGGCGACCTGCTGAAGTTCAAACCAAGCATCAGAATGGGGAAGAATAAAGGTGATTAAAGTGACATTGAATGTGGCACGGCCGATGGTGCCCTACGGGCAGGTCTGAGTATTTCAGAAACTGCTGATCTACTGGGGTTTTCACTCACAACCATCTCTAGGGTTTACAGAGAATGGTAAGAAAAAGGGAAAATATCAGTGAGTGGCAGTTCTCTGGGTGAAAATACCTTGTTGATGCAAGCTGTGGACGCGGCCCGGACACAGACAGGCGGACATGTTGTAGAACACCACCACACGTTTATTCACACAGCAACTATTTACAAAAGTCAAGTGCACAAACCCCAAACACACAGTCCTGGCCACAAAATGCCTCTCTTCGGGCCGCCTCCACTCTCTCTTCTGCCTTGTCCTTCTTCCACCCAACTCTAGCTCACTGTCTGGGCCTTCCCATAATTCTTTTATACACCCTGACCCGGAGGTGTTCCTGTCCAATCAGTCCACAATTCCCTATTCCTTCCGGGTCAGGGCAAACAGTCCTTTTCTTCACCCCGGGAGCACATCGTTTCTTCCCGTCACATGACTATGACGTACTCCCGGGTTATAGGGCACATGTGAGCCTATGAGCCCTCCTACAGCGATGCCTGGTGGCCCCCAAGGTATCCAGCAGGGCTGTGTATAAACACTACAAAGTCCATGATGCCCTGCTGGAACTCGGGGCATGATCATGCTGTCGGGAGGGCTTCTCCTGGCGGCCTGGGGGTGAGGGCCGAAGTAACATGACGGCAATCCACCACAAAGCGGTCAGAGGAGAATTGCCAGACTAGTTTAATAGAAAGGCAACAGGAACTCAAATAAACACTCATTACAACCGAGGTGTGCAAAAGGGCATCTCTGAGCACACAACGCAACGAACTTTGAATTAGATGGGCTACAGTAGTAGGAGACCACACTAGGTGCCACTCCTGTAAGCTAAGAAAAGGCAACTGAGGCTGCAATTCACACAGGCTCACCAAAATTGGACCAAGGTCTGCTGCGACATTCGGATGGTTGAGTCAGAATTTGGTGTCAGCAACATGAAAGCATGGATCCATCCTGCCTTGTATCAATGGTTCAGGCTGCTGCCGGTGGTGGTGTAAATGTGTGGGGGATATTTTCTTGGCATACTTTGGGCTCCTTAGTACCAAATGAGCATTGTTTAAATGCCACAGAGTACCTGAGTATTGTTGCTGACCATGTCCATCCCTTTATGTCCGCAGTGCGCCCATCTTCTGATGGCTCCTTCCAGCAGGATAAAGTGCCATGTCACAAAGCTCAGATCATCTCAAACTGGTTTCTTGAACATGACAATGAGCTCACTGGACTCAAATGGCCTCCACAGTCACCAGATCTCAATCCAATAGAGCACCTTTGAGATGTGCTGGAATGGGAGATTCACATCATGGATGTGCAGTCACCAGATCTGCAGCAACTGCATGATGCTATCACGTCAATATGGACCACAGTCCCTGAGGAATGTTTCTAGCCCCTTGTTGTGTCTCTGCCATGAAGAATTACGGCAGTTCTGAAAGCAAATGGGGGTCCAACTCGATACTAGCAAGGTGTACCTAATAAAGTGGCCGGTGACTGTACTTAATGCATTAATGAATTGTCACACAATGTTATTATTAATCATCTAACAATTTTTCTCAGCTGATTTCTCCATCACAGAGTCACTGGGAGCAATCATTTATCTTACCAGATTTTAGCAGACAACAGCAATAAACCTCAGATGAGTTGCCTGTCTACCCAGACTCTCTCACGTGATGATATTCTGTCGTTATCATTAAAAATTTATTACAAAAACAAAAGCAGACAGAAGCATCTGCCAAAGAAAAGCAGCCGCAGAGATTACACACCCCAGTATTTCATGGACCCAGGCTGAAGTCTGCCTTTGATAGCCCCTGCAGTAGTTGCTGTCTGGTGTTCATGTTGAAGGGTGTGAAATGAGTGTGAGGTACGCCATATCTTTTGGTTAGTGGCACTGTGGCTCAACTGTTGAATACTTGGTCTACTGGTGAGACTGCAGGTCTGAAGAACGCACTTGGATTCTGTTTAAGGATTTGCACGCTAATCATTCCATTCATGTTTCCCTGGTAAACGAGATGGGTGCATACAGATTTACTGATGCTAAGACAGTATATTTTTTTTATGAAAAGGACTAGAAAATACAAGAAGTTAAAAAAACTGCCCGAAGTCAAAACCGACAGTCGCCACACCAATCAACATACCCTAAAACAGGGGTTCTCAACGTCGGTCCTGGGGGCCCACTGTGGCTGTAGGTTTTTGTTTCAACCAGCTTCTATTTTTAATTGGACTCCTGGGATAATTAAGTGAACTGTCATTTGCCAGATTCTGTGTTTTGGAAACATTTTAGAAATTAGAAAACTAAGTGGACAAAATTGTTGGTACCCTTCAGTCAATGAAAGAAAAACTCACAATGGTCACAGAAATAACTTTAATCTGACAAAAGTAATAATAAATAAAAATTCTATGAAATTTAACCAATGAAAGTCAGACATTGATTTTCAACCATGCTTCAACAGAATTATTTAAAAAAATAAACTCATGAAACAGGCCTGGACAAAAATGATGGTACCCATAACTTAATATTTTGTTGCACAACCTTTTGAGGCAATCACTGCAATCAAACGATTCCTGTAACTGTCAATGAGACTTCTGCACTTCTCAGCAGGTATTTTGGCCCACTCCTCATGAGCAAACTGCTCCAGTTGTCTCAGGTTTGAAGGGTGCCTTTTCCAGATGGCATGTTTCAGCTCTTTCCAAAGATGCTCAATAGGATTGAGGTCAGGGCCCATAGAAGGCCACTTTAGAATAGTCCAATGTTTTCCTCTTAGCCATTCTTGGGTGTTTTTAGCTGTGTGTTTTGGGTCATTGTCCTGTTGCAAGACCCATGACCTGCGACTGAGACCAAGCTTTCTGACACTGGCCAGCACATTTCTCTCTAGAATCCCTTGATAGTCTTGAGATTTCATTGTACCCTGCACAGATTCAAGACACCCTGTGCCAGATGCAGCAAAGCAGCCCCAGAACATAACAGAGCCTCCTCCATGTTTCACAGAAGGGACAGTGTTCTTTTTTTGATATGCTTCATTTTTCCGTCTGTGAACATAGAGCTGATGTGCCTTGGCAAAAAGTTCAATTTTTGTCTCATCTGTCCATAGGACATTCTCCCAGAATCTTTGTGGCTTGTCCACATGTAGTTTGGCAAATTCCAGTCTGGCTTTTTTATGATTTGTTTTCAACAATGGTGTCCTCCTTGGTCGTCTCCCATGAAGTCCACTTTGGCTCAAGCAACGACGGATGGTGCGATCTGACACTGATGTTCCTTGAGCTTGAAGTTCACCTCGGATCTCTTTAGAAGTTTTTCTGGGCTCTTTTGTTACCATTCGTATTATCCGTCTCTTTGATTTGTCATCAATTTTTCCCTTGCGGCCACGTCCAGGGAGGTTGGCTACAGTCCCATGGATCTTAAATGTCTGAATAATATGTGCAACTGTAGTCACAGGAACATCAAGCTGCTTCGAGATGGTCTTATAGCCTTTACCTTTGACATGCTTGTCTATAATTTTCTTTCTAATCTCCTGAGACAACTCTTTCCTTCGCTTTCTCTGGTCCATGTTGAGTGTGGTACACACCATGTCACCAAACAACACAGTGACTACCTGGAGCCCTATATATAGGTCCACTGACTGATTACAAGATTGTAGACACCTGTGATGCTAATTAGTGGACACACCTTGGATTAACATGTCCCTTTGGTCACATTATTTTCAGTCTTTTCTAGGGGTACCATCATTTTTGTCCAGGCCTGTTTCATGAGTTTTTTTTTTTTTATTAATTCTGTTGAAGCATGGTTGAAAAGCAATGTCTGACTTTTATTAGTTAAATTTCATAGAATTTTTATTTATTATTACTTTTGTCAGATTAAAGTTATTTCTGTGACCATTGTGAGTTTTTCTTTCATTGACTGAAGGGTACCAACAATTTTGTCCACGTATATTATACACTCACCTAAAGGATTATTAGATACACCTGTTCAATTTCTCATTAATGCAATTATCTAATCAACCAATCACATGGCAGTTGCTTCAATGCATTTAGGGGTGTGGTCCTGGTCAAGACAATCTCCTGAACTCCAAACTGAATGTCAGAATGGGAAAGAAAGGTGATTTAAGCAATTTTGAGCGTGGCATGGTTGTTGGTGCCAGACGGGCCGGTCTGAGTATTTCACAATCTGCTCAGTTACTGGGATTTTCACGCACAACCATTTCTAGGGTTTACAAAGAATGGTGTGAAAGGGAAAAACATCCAGTATGCGGCAGTCCTGTGGGCGAAAATGCCTTGTTGATGCTAGAGGTCAAAGGAGAATGGGCCGACTGATTCAAGCTGATAGAAGAGCAACTTTGACTGAAATAACCACTCGTTACAACCGAGGTATGCAGCAAAGCATTTGTGAAGCCACAACACGCACAACCTTGAGGCGGATGGGCTACAACAGCAGAAGACCCCACCGGGTACCACTCATCTCCACTACAAACAGGAAAAAGAGGCTACAATTTGCACGAGCTCACCAAAATTGGACAGTTGAAGACTGGAAAAATGTTGCCTGGTCTGATGAGTCTCTCTTTCTGTTGAGACATTCAAATGGTAGAGTCAGAATTTGGCGTAAACAGAATGAGAACATGGATCCATCATGCCTTGTTACCACTGTGCAGGCTGGTGGTGGTGGTGTAATGGTGTGGGGGATGTTTTCTTGGCACACTTTAGGCCCCTTAGTGCCAATTGGGCATCGTTTAAATGCCACGGGCTACCTGAGCATTGTTTCTGACCATGTCCATCCCTTCATGACCACCATGTACCCATCCTCTGATGGCTACTTCCAGCAGGATAATGCACCATGTCACAAAGCTCGAATCATTTCAAATTGGTTTCTTGAACATGACAATGAGTTCACTGTACTAAAATGGCCCCCACAGTCACCAGATCTCAACCCAATAGAGCATCTTTGGGATGTGGTGGAACGGGAGCTTCGTGCCCTGGATGTGCATCCCACAAATCTCCATCAACTGCAAGATGCTATCCTATCAATATGGGCCAACATTTCTAAAGAATGCTTTCAGCACCTTGTTGAAATCAAAAACAAGACATACTGAGATTAATAAAGGATCACCCCCCACCCCCAATGTCAATGTCATTTTGTTGCTTTTGCTTTAATGACAGCCTTGAGTCTGATGGGATGCTTCTCTATCAGCTTTGCACATCTGGATTGAGTAATAATTGCCCCCCACTGTTCTTTCCAGAACTGTTCAAGTTCGGTCATATTGGCTGGTGAGCGTTGGTGGGCTGCTATCTTCAAATCTTTCCACAGATTTTCAAAGGTATTTAGGTCTGGGCTCTGACTGGGCAACACGAGGACATTCACTTTCTTCTCCTCAGCCACTGTGTGGTCAATTTTGCTTTGTGCTTCGGGTCATTGTCGTGTTGAAAGGTGAACATTCTGCCCATTTTCAACTTTCTGGCAGAGGGTAGCAGGTTTTCCTCAAGAATTTGATGGTATTTTGCCCCACCCATTTTTCCTTCTACCCTAACGAGAGCCCCAGGCCCCCCACAACAGGATGCTGCCACCTCCATGCTTTACTGTAGGTATGGTGTGTAGTGGATGGTGAGCTGCATTGGTGTACCGTTTGGTACTGAGGCCAAATAGTTTTGGTCTCATCTGACCAAAAGACCTTTTTCCACTTGGCATCAGAATCTTCCAGGTGCATTCTGGCAAAGCTCAAACAAGCCTTAATGTGGCCTTTCTTGAGAAGTGGCCTTTTCCTTGCGACCCTCCCGAACAAGCCACAATTGTGGAACGCTTGTGAAATTGTTGCCACATGCACACAATGACCACTCTTTGCTATAAAATCTTGTAACTCCTTCAAAGTGGCCATTGGCCTCTTGGTAGCCTCTCCATCTCCATCCAGTTTGGAGGATCCAGGGTAGGGCCAAACACTTGCCACTTCTTTATGATGGACTTTACTGAGCTTATTGGGATTGATAAAGCCTTTGAGATTTTTTTGTCTCCATCTTCTGCCTTATGTCTGAACACAACTCTGTCCCTGAGATCTTTTCAAAGTGGCTTGCCACCCATAGTCAGTTACACTACCAAGCAAGGGAATGAGTGCTCCAGGAACAGCTTTACTAATCACACTGATTACAATTGATCACAGCCAGTAACCAGGGTCTGCAATGGAAATGGTGGGCACTTACACCTGATTGAGTTTTTGATGCTTTATTCATCTCAGTATTTCTTGTTTTTGATTTTTTTAAATCCTTCTGAACTGTAGCTGTGATATATTGGATGTTAGAGATTGCATTGAGTAAGTAAAGCTGGAAAAAATACTCATTTGTGTGTTTTCATTTAAGGCTGTAAAGCAAATAAAATGGGAATATTTCAAAGGTGGGGATTCTGTTCTATACCCACTGTATATACGCAATAATTACAGTAATATTAAAATAGTAATAACAGAAGTTAATGATATAAATTAATCTTAGGAATACAACACAATTAGAATCTGGTAACTGCCACACGGTCCACCGAGGCTCACGTGATCATTCTTGTCTTGGTCAGTTCGACTGTCCTGTTCAGTCGTCCACTGAGAGTGATTGCAACTCATATATATGGGGGCAACAAAATCTTTTAAGTACATAGGGCCTCTAAATGTCTTAACCCAGCCCTGTTCTGCATTATCATCAAAACCCTCTACACTTCTCCCTTCTCCTCTATGTCAGCACTGTCCGCTCCACTACACCAGCTAAGATGTATAGATACTATTTAAGATTAACATTCACATTAATTATCAATACATGGAGTTGACTGTTATGCAATGTTAGATAATGTAAAAGAGGCACAGAACCCCCAGACACAACACACTAAACAGTTCCAAGTGCAAAATAAAGGTTTTATTTTCACAAAATACCTTGCATAATCTTCCAATAAATACTCGTCCTTTTCCTCCTCCAGGTGAGCTAAATGCTGAATGTACTGGAGGAGGCTTGACGGCTCACTTTTATGTTAGACCTGGTACTGGAGCATAGCCTGACAGAACACTTCAGGGTCAGATGGAAGCCTCCTAAAACAGTGAGACCTTCACCTTGCAGCAATTTCTGGCGACACCCAAGGATCATGACAGGGTCACCAGTCAGTACTACGATTCCCATGAATCCCTGCAGGTGTCCATGCCACAGGAGTACTGCCATCTACTGTACTGGGGTAGGAACTGCTCTTGTTGCACCAATTCTCTCATACTATCCACTACTTTTTCACTTTGCCTGGGATATTAATTCAGAATGGTGTCCAGCAGGGGTCAGTGCTGGGGCAGCTGCTATTTTTAATATATAGAAATGATTTGGATGGGAATATAAATGACAAGTCGGTTAAGGTGGCAGATGATACCAAGATAGGTGGATTGGCAAATAATCTTGAATCCACTGATTCATTACAGAAGGACTTGGACAGCAGACAGTCTTGGACAGATTTATGGCAGATAAAGTTTCATTGTCGGTAAATGTAAAGTATTACACATAGGAATTAAAAATGTGAGGTTTGAATACACAATGGGAGGTCTGAAAATCGAGAGTACACCTTATGAGGAAGATTTAGAAGTCATAGTGGACTCTAAGATATTGATTTCCAGACTGTGTTCAGAAGCCATTAAGAAGGCTAAGAGAATGTCAGGTTATATAGCTCCTTGATGTGTGGAGTACAAGTCACACGAGGTTATATCATCACAGAAGGACTTGGACAGCAGGCAGGCTTGGTCAGATTTGTGGTAGGTGAAATTTAACGTCAGTAAATGTAAAGAATTACACATAGGAAGTAAAAATGTGAGGCTTGAATACACAATGGTGGCCTGAAAATCGAGAGTACACCTTATGAGAAGGATTTAGGAGTCATAGTGGACTCTAAGCTATCAACTGACAGACAGTGTTCAGAAGCCATTAAGATGGCTAACAGGATATCAGGTTATATAGCGCCTTGATGCGTGGAGTACAAGTCACGGGAGGTTCTGCCCAAGCTTTCTAACACACTGGTGAGGCCTCATCTGGAGTCATGTGTGCAGTTTTGGCTTCCAGGTTACAAAAAGGATATAGCAGCACTAGAAAAAGTCCAGAGAAGAGCGACTAGGCTGATTCAGGGCTACAGGGGATTGAGGAAAAGTTGAGATGTTTAAAATTATGAAGGGAATTAGTCCAGTAGATCGAGACGGTGACATCAAGAACACGGAGACACAGTTGGAAACTTCTTAAAGCGTAAATTCTGCACAAGCATTAGGAAATGTTTCTTTACACAGAGAAGCAAAAGTTGAATAAGTGACCAAGTAGTGTGGTAGACATCAGGACCGTAGCGACCTTCAAAACTCGACTTGATGTTATTTCGGAAGAATTAAGTGGATAGCACTGGTAAGCTTTGTTGGGCTAAATTACCTGCTCTCATCTAGATTGTTCTAACGTTCTGAAGTTCAAACTGAACTGATTCGACATCATTTAGAAAGGCACACACATGCACCTGTGTATAGAAGTCTACAATTTACAACGCATGCCAAAACAAAAGCTAAGCCATGAAATCCAAGGAACTCTCTGTGGACCCTCACAATCAGTTTGTGGTGAGGAATAGATCAGAGCAACAGGACCCGACCATTTCTAAAGTTTTGATTGTTCCCAGGAGCTCAATGGCCTCAAACATTGTGAAATGGAAGACAATGAGAACCTCCAGGACTCTTCCCTGAGTTGGCCATCCAGCCAAACTGAGTAACCAGGCAAGGATGGAGGTGACCAAGAACCCAATGGTTATTCTAATAGAGGTTTTGAAGTCCTCTGCTGAGATGGGAGCACCTGTTGAAAGAATAACCCCTCAGAGAGGCACTCCGTCAATCAGATGTTTACGGTAGAGTGGCTAACTTCAGCTTGGCGTTTTCCAAATGACATTTAAAGGATTCTGAGAGGAGGAGGAATAAGCTTCTCTGGTGTGTTGAGGCAAAAATTGACCTCTTTGGACAGACCTCCAAGCACGATGTCGAGTGAAGACCAGACACTGTTCATCGTTGGCCTGACACAATTTCTAGAGGAAGGCTGCTCAAAACAGGAACTGGGAGTCTGCGCAGAACCGAGGGAATGATAAAGGCATCCAAATATAGAAAAACTGCTGAAGAGCACACACCACCTCAGACTGGGGCAACGGTTCACCTTTCAGCACCACAATGAGCTGAAGCCTACAGCCAGGACAATGCTGCAGTGGCATTGGGACAAGTCTCTGAGAGTCCCTGAGCGGTCCAGTCAAAGCTCAAGGCAGCCTGACCCCTATCTCTCCGTCACTGCCTCATAAAATGACCTCCTGTCACACTGCATCAGTACATTCTGAGCTTCTCCAAAAGTTGTTAATCCACTTTAGTTAAATTAGCATATACGTTTTTAACAGCTTTGTCGTGACCAGTTTTATTTATGTTTTTTCTGCCCACATATGCTAATTAACAACACAGATCCGGTCCTAAAATCACTTTTATAATTTGAGAATTGCATTGTACCAGATCTTTCCCTTTCCTCATCCCTCCATCCTAAAATGCTTACTATGCCTTCTGCACAAAAGATCAACCATAGCACAGAGCGAGTGAAAACAAAGAAAATGCCTGGCACCTTCCGTAGCACTGCTTGCTATGTCTTGGAAAAATCCAAAAATCAATTGTGACTGCAGGCTGGCATACATCTGACAAACTCCCATGACAAATCAAAGATAAAAATGTAAGACTGGAAGCTAAGAATGTTGTCAGCCAGGATCTGCATGTCACGTATATTACAGGCTTACAGGGAACTGACTTTGATCAGCTAACACAGAAATATGAACAGAAAATATGGGGGTCTATTGATAAGGGGGATGAGACAGAGGAGAGGAGCCAGGAGGATAACTTGAACAATTGTCAGCACTTTAACATCAGCAAAACCAACAAAATGCTTATTGACTTTCATCACACCAAAGAGCCTCAATTGTCTGGCCACTTTTCAGGGTGGTCCACTCCTAGAAGTACTTGGGGGTCCCACATCAATGACAAGTTGGACTGGTCTCATAACACAGAGGAAATGCAGAAGAAAGGGTAGAGCAGGAGATGCTTAGGAGACTGCACTCCTTTAATGTAGGTAGTGACATCCTTCACATCTCCTACAACTCTTCTGATGGTCAGTGCAGTTTTCTACGCTGTGGTGTGCTGGGCTGGTAACATCACTTCAAGACAGGACTATCAAATCAGCAAACTAATTAAATAGGTTGGCTCAGTTATGGGACACACACACACTGGAACACCTGGAGGTCGTAGAGGATGAGAGAAAGAAAACAAAATCAAGTGCCATTATGAACAACGCCTCACATCCTTTCTATGACACACCAACACTGAGGACTTTCAGCCAACAAATCAATCAGCGGACGTTTGTCAAGAAACTTTACTGGGGCTCATTTATACCAACAACAATACGTCTGTATAGCACCTCACTGGGAGTGGGACTGCCAAGTCAGAAGCTTTCTTTCTTTTTAATTTTCTTCCTTGTTATTCAGATCATAGTGTCTGTTTATATACGGCTCAAAAAAATTAAAGGAACCCTTTTGAATCCGAGTATAGCATCAAGTCAATGAAATGTCTGGGCTATTGATCTGGTCAGTTAAGTAGCAGAGATGGTTGTTCATCAGTTTCAGCTGCTTTGGTGCACTAGAGGGGCAACAATGAGACGACCCCCAAAACAGGAATGAATGGTTTAACAGCTGGAGGGAGGCCACAGACATTTTTCCATCCTCATCTGTTTTTTCACTCGTTTGGCATTTGGCTACGGTCAGCATCACTACTGGTAGCATGAGGCCATACCTGGACCCTGCAGGGGTGGCGCCAATTGTCCAACTTCTCCAGGATGGCACATCAATACATGCCTGTCATTGCCAGAAGGATTGCGGTGTCTGCCAACACAGTCTCATGGGCATGGAGGAGATTCCAGGAGACGGGCAGTTACTCGAGGCGAGCTGGACAGGGCCCCTAATAGAAGGTCCTTAACCAATCAGCAGGTCACACCGGTATCTGCTCCTTTGGGCAAAGAGGAACAGGATGAGCACTGGCAGAGCCTACAAAATGACCTCCAGCAGGCAACTGGTGTGAATGCCTCTAACCAAACAATCAGAAACAGACTTCATAAGGGTGGCCTGCGGGCCCGACGTCCTCTAGTGGGCACTGTGGAGCTTTCTTGGCATTTGCCATGGAATAGCAGAATTGGAAGGTCCACCTCTGGCGGGTGCCCTGTGCTTTTCACAAATGAGAGCAGGTTCACCCTCAGCACATGTGACAGACGTGAAAGGGTCTGGAGAAGCCATGGAGAACGTTATGCTGCCTGTAACATCGTTCAGCCTGACCGGTTTGGTGGTAGCTCAATGATGGTCTTGGGGGGAGGCATATCCATGGAGGGACGCACAGACCTCTACATGCTAGACAATGGCATCTTGACTGCCATTAGGTATCGGGATGAAATCCTTGGTCCCATTGTCAGACTCTATGCTGGTTCAGTGGCTCCTGGGTTCCTCCTGGTGCATGACAATGCCTCATTTGGCGAGAGTATGAAGGAATTAATACCATTGACTGGACCCGACGATCAATCCAATAGACCACCTCTGGGTGTGACATCATGTTTACGTCCATCCGACGCCTCAGACTGTCCAGGAGCTCAGTGATGTCCTGGCCCAGATCTGGGAGGAGATCCCCCAGAACACCATCCATTGTCTCATTAGGACGTTGTCAGGCATGCATACAGTACATGCATGTGGGGGCCTTACAAACTACTGAATACGATTTGGAGTTGCAGCAATGAAATTTCGGCCAAATGGACTCGCCTGCCTGCTGCCTCATGTTTTCACTTTGATTTTCAGGGTGTCTTTGAATTCAGCCCTCTGTAGGTTGATCAATTTCATTTCCATCAAACGATGTGCCAACCTTTTGTTCCTAACACATTACCAGTCCATAGCAGTAGAGATATCCAGCAGGATTTTTTTTCCCATTGAAATCTGATGTGTTTTCAAAGTGTTCCTTCAATTTTTTTTTAGCAGTTTATATTTGACTATTATCTATTTATTTATATTATTTACATTACTAGCATAACAAAAAGCCTGTTTGTACCATTAAGCCCATTTTGATAATGTAAAGTCTGGCTTTCTATCTATCTATCTATCTATCTATCTATCTATCTATCTATCTATCTATCTATCTATCTATCTATCTATCTATCTATCATATAGTGCTTTCACATCTATCTATCTATCTATCTATCTATCTATCGTCACACATGTGCGCATGGAAGGCAGCTAAAGGGCTTGAGTAAGGACAGTTCCGAGACATACCGGGATGTGGCAGAGTGCACTGACTATTTTTCTCCCTTGCCTGCAGACCATTCATGGGAGATTCCACCTGGTCCTCTTGACGTCACTTCCAGGACTGAGCCTATGGAGGGAGTCCTTGCCGGCTCCGGCCCCTGTGATGTCACGTCCAGGCTCGAACCTATGGCTGAAGACCTTCATGACCCCTTTGACTTCACTTCCTGTCTTCCCCTTTAAAAGCCTCCACCTTTTCCCTGTTCCCTTAGTTCTGGACTCGGTTTTGTGCACATCAATGCTGTATAAAATTTTACGACTTTGCAGCCAGGATACCATATGTCTTGGAGAAAAGTTTGTGACACTATCTATCTATCTATCTATCTATCTATCTATCTATCTATCTATCTATCTATCTATCTATCTATCTATCTCATAGTGCCTTTCATGCACATCTATCTATCGGACTTGTTAAATAGCACCTTTCATGCCTTTCTAGCTATTGGTCTTATTATATAGTGCCTTTCACACTGATCTATCTTTCTATTATATAGTGCCTTTCTATCTTTCTATCTATCTATCCTATAGTGCCTATCACATCTATGTAGCTCTCTATCTATCTATCTTAACGTAAGTGCCAGGCAGGATTATCTAGCACCAAGTCCAGGATGAGTATGGGACCCTTACCCAACAAGACAAAGAAGCAGTATGGCAGCTCCTATTTCCGAATATTATTACCCCCCATTCACTAGACTGCAGCATCCCAGAACCTCAGTAACCATGTAGAACCTTGCAGGGCATGATGGGAGTTGTAGTGCTGTGGGTCAGCCCTTCTGGGTCCCATGGGTGCTGCCAGGGGATGCTATGAAGATTCACGATCCCCTACTTTTTGGCACTTCCGCTTGACCGGTAAGCACTTCCATCGGGTTATGCCCTGGCAATGGAAGTACTCCCGGGTCTGACATAAAAGGAAGCCATCCAGCCTCCTCCAGCTGAGTCTGAGTCAGGCAGAAGGAGATGGATGGAGAGAGAAGAGAAGAAAGGAAGAATAATTTGTTCAAGATTGTGTTTGTGCAACCTGTCAAGAAACCTTTATGAGGTATTGGCATAAGAAAACTCTTTGTTTGGAACCCGTGACTGTATTTGTGTTGGTTGTATCCAGGGTTTGGGGCTCCGTGGCACCCATTATCTGTAACACATTCTTTCTATCTATTTTTGGTTATATAATGCTATCTATTTATCTGTCTATCATCATGCACGTGCATGTAGGGGGCAGCGTAAGTGCTCTGGTGGTGTTAATTTCCTGTCATTCCACTGGAAGACTGACGCCGCTTCTGGTGCCCACCCACCTGGACCCGCCTCTTCTCGTGAAAGTCATGGTACCTTTGTTCAAAGTTTTTCAGGCTGGCACTAAGTAAATTACGCACACTGTCATCATTTTCAAAATAAAAAAAAAAACACAGCAAGCCGAAGCTGAAGCTCCATGCTGAATCGAGATTGTGTTTAAGAAGAATAATTGACAAATCAGCGGGTGGTATCACTGGCAGACATTTCGAATTCCAGATCTGTAACCCTGCAGAACCTCACAGCTGAGACCACTAAGTATCGTGAGCATATGGGAAACGTAAAGCTACATTCGCCAGATAAATGTTTGTCAATTATTTTTCACAGCTTCTAATTTAAGATGTTTAAAAAAAAGAATCTACTACCCAAGTTAAGATGAATGAATACAAATCTGTGAACACTGTGGTTGGCTATATTTGAATATTATTAGTCAATGTAATTGGGATGATGCTTTCAAGCAATCACTCTGTATTTCTCAGGGGGCACGATCAGTAGACACACAAGAATACGAAGGCAAAGCAAAACAAAATAAAAAGCGAGATTATAGATAATTTAGTGCCGAAGATAAATCAGAGAGAAATATTAATATGCTGAGAAGAAGTCCTGGCATCAAGTCAGAATAGAAAATGATGAACTGAATGTACAGAGGAGTCAAATGACAGAATCAATAAGACAGCGCAGCGAGCAGAGCCACGCAGGAATTGGGTAGAAGAGAACTAATAAGAAGGACAGGGTCTGGCTTGAATTCAAACATTTTAACATTTTTACTTAAAAGATAGAAAGTTTTAGACAGGCTTAATTTTCAAGCAATGAGCAGGAACAAAGAGGGTATCAAACCAGCGGGCTTAAGCCTTACTGGTACAGCGTGGGTAAAATGGCACTTCTAATAAACAGCTAATCAGGGAAGAAAGGCAGGAAAGTAAAGTCTGTGTTCAAGTTCAAGTTTCTAGCCATGCGTCTACAGCACAATGAAAGTCACACTTATGTTTCCCCTCTAGTAACAGAAGTATAATACAAAGAACAGACAATAAGACAACTAAATACAAAACACTTTAAAAGCAACACAAGATGAAACCCACACTGAGAGGCTCTTAGGTAGCCTGTGGATAAAAAACGCAGCTGAATCTAACAGAGAGAGAATACTAACATCCTGGGCACTGGTGGGTCTGAAGGACAGTGGAGGTCTTCAGCAATCCTGTTAGGTTATCTAGGGCAACGCAAGTTACATGAGTTATGGAAAAAGCCATGAGTCAGCCATGTGCCAGTAGTACTGCGGACCAACATCACAACTCCTGCCATTGTGGACAGCCAGGGACTTATCCTGGGCTGAAATATCTATCTATGTATAATATAGTGCCTTTCACATCTATTCATTTATCTAATAGTGACTTTCATATCTATTTACGGTTCTCTTTGTAAAGAAAAACTCCCTAATGTTTGTGGAATATTTACTTAACAAGTTTTCAACTGTGTCCCCGTGTTCTTGACGAACTCATGTTAAAGTCAGAGTCTCGATCCACTGGACTAATTCACTTCATGATTTTAAACACTTCAGTCAGGTCTCCTCTTCTTCTCCTGTAAAGGCTCAGCTCTTTTAATCTTTCCTGATAACTCATCCCCTGTAGCCCTGGAATCAGCCTAGTCGCTCCTCTCTGGACCTTTTCTAGTGCTGCTATGTCCTTTTCATGGCCTGGAGACCAAAAACTGCACACAGGACTCCAGACGAGGCCTCATCAGTGTGTTATAAAACTTGAGCAGAACCTCCTGTGACTTGTACTCCACACATCAAGGCGCTATATAACCTGGCATTCATCCAAAATAACATCAAGTCAAGGATTGAAGGTCCCTAAAGTCCTACTGTCTACCACCCTACTTAACAAGTTTCCAACTGTGTCCTCGTATTCTTCATTAACTAATTTTAAAGTCAGAGTCTCAATCCACTGGACTAATTCCCTTCATGATTTTAAACACTTCAGTCGGGTCTCCTCTTCTTCTCCTGTAAAGGCTCAGCTCTTTTAATCTTTCCTCATAACTCATCCCCTGTAGCCCTGGAATCAGCCGAGTCGCTCTTCTCTGGACTTTCTCTTGTGCTGCTATGTCTGGTGGGCGTACTCCACATGTTAAGGCGCTATATAACCTGACATTCTGTTAGCTTCCTTAATGGCTTCTGCACACTGTCTGGCAGTTGATAGTGTTGACTCTACTACGACTCCTAAATCCTTCTCATGAGATGTACTTTGCATTTTCAGACCGCCCATTGTGTATTCAAACCTCACATTTTTACTTCCTACATGTAATACTATACATTTACTGACATCTGCTATCCAAGTCCCTCTGTGATGATTCAACAGGTTCTTGATTATCTGCCTGTCCACCTATCTTGGCATCATCTGCCAGTTTAACCAGCTTATTATTTATATTCCTCTCTAAATCATTTATATACATTAAAAATAGCAGTGACCCCAGCACTGACCCCTGCTGGTCACCATTCCTAATGTCACCCAGTTTTGATAAGGTTCTCTGCATCTTAACCCTGAAAAGATGAAATGTGCACTTTAAACATGTGTTTCTCTTTAGCTGAAATTTCCTTGTGGTTTGTAAAGGTAGTTTTGATACATGGAGAATTTAAACAGATTCTTCTCTTATTTTTACAAAGTTATTTTTATTTTCACTATGTTTGGATGATTTTAATAAATTTGCCAGTCTTTCAGTTATTCAAATATAAGAAATAAATAAAATATCCCATGACACAAGTATTCAGAACCCTTGTAGCGAGTTCCTATTAAAGTAAGATGAGAAGCCCGGCACACACGCAAATCTCCTACTCTTAGGAAAAACCAATTTTATCGGGAACGGAACCAGACAGAACCATCCATCCATCCATCCATCCATCCATCGGGTCGCGGGGGCAGCAGCATGAGCAGAGATGCCCAGACTTCCCTCTCCCTGGCCACTTCTTCTAGCTCTTCCGGGGGAATCCGGGAGACATAGTCCCTCCAGTGTGTCCTGGGTCTTCCCCGGTGCCTCCTCCCGGTTGGACATGCCTGGAACACCTTACCAGGGAGGCGTCCAGGAGGCATCCTGATCAGATGCCCGAGCCACCTCATCTGACTCCTCTCGATGCGGAGGAGCAGCGGCTCTACTCTGAGCCCCTCCCGGATGACTGAGCTTCTCACCCTATCTTTAAGGGAAAGCCCAGACACCCTGCGGAGGAAACTCATTTCAGCCGCTTGTATTTGCGATCTCGTTCTTTCAGCACTACCCACAGCTCATGACCATAGGTGAGGGTAGGAACGTAGATCGACTGGTAAATTGAGAGCTTTGCCTTACGGCTCAGCTCCTTTTTCACCACGACAGACTGACGCAAAGCCCGCATCACTGCAGACGCCGCACCGATCCACCTGTCAATCTCACGGTCCATTCTTCCCTCACTCGTGAACAAGACCCCGAGATACTTGAACTCCTCCACTTGGGGCAGGATCTCGCTCCCAACCCTGAGAGGGCACTCCACCCTTTTCCGGCTGAGGACCATGGTCTCGGATTTGGAGGTGCTGATTACCATCCCAGCCGCTTTACACTCGACTGCGAACCGATTCAGAGAGAGCTGAAGATCACGGCCTGATGAAGTAAACAGGACAACATCATCTGCAAAAAGCAGTGACCCAATCCTGAGTCCACCAAACCGGACCCCCTCAACACCCTGGCTGTGCCTAGAAATTCTCTCCATAAAAGTTATGAACAGAATCGGTGACAAAGGGCAGCCCTGGCGGAGTCCAACTCTCACTGGAAACGGGTTTGACTTATTGCCGGCAATGCGGACCAAGCTCTGACACCGGTTGTACAGGGACCGAACAGCCCTAATCAGGGAGTCTGGTACCCCACACTCCCGGAGCACCCCCCACAGGATTCCCCGAAAGACACAGTCGAACGCCTTTTCTAAGTCAACAAAACACATGTAGAAACCAGACAGAACCATAGCCCCAATTTGATCCCCTTAGATTGAGATGTCCTTTATGTATTTAAAAAAGGAAATAACCACCCCAACGTTAAACAAACAAGAATATATATTATAAACAACCAAACAAAACTATAAACAACTTTAACCAATCCTACCCAAATCTGGAACAAATAAACAGACACTAATTAATATGACCACCCCCTTGAACCCCTCTATAATGCACTCTCCTAGAAAACGGTGAAACAGAAAAGAAGAAATATGACCATTTACAGACAACACAAATATATTCACAGCACATACATATATATACAAATATAAATTAGACATACACACTCCCCCCACACGTTCCCCAGCCCCTTTTATTTCAACTTTGTCTTAACTTTGAATCCAACCGGCTTGGGAAGTCCGCCGATAAATCCAGTGTACTAGCCAAAGTATCCCACTGACTTGTTAGATATAAAAGAAGCGGCCTCACGGGCTTGACGACGACTCTATTATTGAATGTTAAAGTCCGCCTCACCCGGGTGTATTGGCGTTAACATCTCTCCATGGCAGACGTTAGCATCAAAAATATAAGGTAAAGCCGTGCGCTCCGATGACCTTTCCTGGTTAGCCAGCACTCTCTTTATTCCGTGTGCCCGAACCATTCTAGTTACGGAGCATTATTTTCTTTATGATAGCTTCCTTGTTAATCCACCTTCCCTGTTTAAGTCAGTTCTCCTTCTTACCACATACACCAGCTCATTTAGGCAAGGACCGACAGGCATGGTTTGGCCCCCTGCTCCCTTTAAAGAGATATCCTCCAAGACAATCATTCCCTTGGACATCTATTCCAATGGAAGCAAGCGGTAGGAGCAGACAAAAGCACATAAAATATGTAGCAACCGTTATACCCTTACTGTGAAATTTTGCTCTTGTTCCTCCCATTCCATTGCTCATCACTGAGATGTTTGTACAGCTTGCTTGGTGTCCACCTGTGGTCAATTCAATTCATTGGACTGATTAGTAAAGGCACACACTTCTCTATAGAAGACCCATACTTCAATAAAAACCAAACCATGAGGTCCAAGGAACTACTTGCAGAGCTTCAAGACGGGATTGTGTTGAGGCACATATCTGAGGATGACTATGGGGAAAAAAAACAATCTGTAAAACAGAATGTTCTCCAAGTGCTCAATGGCCTCCATAATTCTAAAAGGAATGAAGTTTGTAACACCCATAACTCTTCCTAGAGCTGACCAACCGGCCAGACTGAGATATTGTGGTATAAGGGCCTTGATAAGAGAGGTGATCAAGAACCTGAGCTCCAGAGAACTGATTTGTGGACAGAAGAAACTGCAAGAAGGACAACCATCACTATAACATTCCACCAACCTGTGTTTAATGACACAGTGACCAGATGACATATGAAAGTTTGCACAAAAAAAGGTACCTAAAGGACCCTCAGTCTACGAGAAACAAGATTCTCCGAATCCAAGGTTGGAGTGTTTGGCCTCAATTCTAAGTGTCACATTTGAAGGAAACCGGACACCGCTCACTGCCTGTGCAATACCATCTCAGCGGTGAAGCACGGTGGTGGCAATAACATCATGCTGTGGGGTTTTTAATCAGTGGCAGGGAACTGGGAGACTAGTCGGGGTTGAGGGTGTCATACACATGTGATTAGGAGGCAGCTGAAGGGCCTGAGTAATTGTAATTCTACGCCAGACCGGGGGGTGGCAGGGTGTACTGACTGTCGGGTTCCAGCACCTCTGAAGAAGTCACTTCCGGGTTTTTTTTCCTGACGCATTTGATGATGTCACTTCCGGTTGTATCCAGCAGGGGACGCTAGCTCCCTTGTTGCAATAAGTCCTTTTGTAATTGCGGCGTGTTACATACATACTATGTACATAGATATAATATTAGAAGGCGATACCCCTCCTTTAGTGATACGGCGATAAGGAATCACATAGGAGAGATAACTTTGCTTTTTTTAATGACGGTTTACGTTGCATAACAGACAAAGGAAGCCATGACAAGACCTTTCGGGCAGTGGGAACCCAATGAATAGAGTCTGCCATTTTCGTCGCTGCATTGGAAGGATTTTCCGGATCGGATGACGTTATCTCCAATTTGTCCGTCAGCTTCAAAGGTGTGCCGGGCAATGTTCCAAAGCTTTATACTCTTTCTTCATGTGCAGGCCCTCACTTAGGTGAATCATGCCATTCCAAACAAGGCAAAGAGAGGATACAATGTCATGCCGAGTTTGACAAATAGATATAGTGCACAGTTTATCCCTACGTTGTCTTATCTTAAAATGCTTGTCAAACAGTTCTTATATGGGGAACTCCTGTGTGCTAAATCTGGCTTTTGTGTTAGCTGTACAGGTGAGTAGAAAGGAAAGGCAGATTTAAAATATTAGCACAGAGCACGGTGACATATTAAACTTATATTCTGATTACACCGGTTCCGGCGCCTTTGATGATGTCACTTCCAGTCCCGAAGACATCACTTACGATTCAGGGCCCGATGACATCACTTCCTCCACCGCCCTTTAAAGCCGCCATCTTACCTCCACAAGTTCAGTTCTATTTTGGACTCAGTCTTGTGAACAATTTGAACATTTTGCAGCCAGGGCATATTATATGGGTGGCTGCCCCTAACCTTTACGATGTCTGTTGGTAATTCTTCTGACAAGGTAAAGCTGAATGGAGCAAAGTGCAGAGATATCCTCAATGAAAACCTGCTCCAGAGTGCAGGACGACGGCCATCATGGCAACTCTCAACCGATCTGGACTCTATGACAGGGTGCACATGGAAGTCCACTTGGAGGTTGCCAAAAAAAAGAGGCATCTAAAAGACAATTGGACTTTGAAAAGCAAGATTCTCTGGGGTGAGGAAACCAAGATAAGAAGAAAAGGAGGAAACCAGGCACCAATCAATACCACCCCAAAGGTGAAGCATGGTGGTGGTAGCAACACGTTGTGGGGGGACTGGGAGTGCTGAATGGAGCAGAGCACCTTAACATCCAAACTCTTGGAAAAACTTGAGCTTTTACAACTATAACCTTTCCTGGACAGGCAAGGTATCCTCAAACCATTTCAGTCAGGCTTTAAAGCACTTTGGAGCGGGCGCCACATAGGGGGTTTTATTTGTATGTAAGTATGTCCTGTTAAATGATTGTTTTATCTTAATAACAACAGTGGTTGCACCGATTCCTATTTGTAAATTGGGGTCGGTGTCTTTAAACAGGTTTGCACTGATGCAGAGGGGCTTGTGGGATTTGTATTTTGTATGCACTGTACCAATAAAACCGGAAGAGAAGGATGTGGCGGGACATTTTGATTGTGCCATTTCCCAATCAACATCATCCACAGCAGCTCCTAAGCCGTGCAGTTACTGGATATTCGTAGCAGAGAAGAATGGTGCTCGGCTACCGGATTTGATGATGGCGGTAGGTTCTTTTCCTCCCAATCCAGTCCTTCAGTGCTGTTGCTCCAAAGACTATTCTTCTGGACTCCGGTGGTAGGACAGTATTTCACTATCCATATTCTGGGAAGCAGTTTATTGAATAGGAGCATTCCACACTTCTTTCCATCATTTAATTATAGTTTACAGTAAGGACTTTCATTCCAGGACTGTAAATATCGCCTTATGGGGGTTTGCTCGTGGGGTTTGTTTAGTACTTTTTGCGTTTATAAGTAGTTATTCTAGCAAATAAGGAACGTTTTATACAGTATATTTGTGTGTTTGGTGTGTTCAATCTTTATGGGTATTTTCCTGGGTGTTGTTAATATTTGGGTGGCAGGGTAGAAATACGGTAGGTCTTAAGTGTTGGTCTCATTCTATCCGTCCCTCATTTTAAAAGCGTAGCGGCTTCCTTGCTACGTAAAATCTGGTGTTAAAATCTGCACACACTAGAAGTTTGGGTGAGCTACAACTTCATGGTACCGAGTCTGCTCTCCTAAAAGTTTAGAATCACCTCCTATTAGATACTGAGTCTGGTGATCATGCCATCCCTATTCTTTTTAGATCTCACAGCTGCTTTTGATACAATAGACCACAGCATAATCATCTCCCACCTCAAGCTTTGTGGAGGCAGTAAAGGCACCGTGTTGGTTCAAATCATGCCTGTCTGACAGAAGTTGCTCTCTTAATCTTGGTGGTGACTGTACCTCCTCCTCATCATCTCTCCACTGTGGAGTCCCCCAGAGATCTATACTTGGGCCTCTTCTTTTTTCACTGTATACTCTTCCCTGTGGACATTAAAGGGCACTGTTGCTTCTCAAACTCAACACAACAGCCACAGGGCACAAGTTAAAAGCACAAAGAGCTTATTTATTTTGGGGAAACTCTTCCCAAAGCATTTTCCACGACCACAGCCACAAGTAAATGATAGGCACCGCACACAGTTGTTGTTCTGTCTCTCTGTCTTTCTCCTCCGCATCTCCCAGCAAGCTTCGCCCACCTTCCACTCAACTCTGGCTTGTCCCTGTGAGGTCGGTCAAGTCCTCTTATATTGGCCAAGCCGGAAGTTGCTTCTGCTCTTCCGCCCACATTGTCTGCAAGCACTTCCAGGTTAGGTGGTAACCTCATGCTATACAGCTCTTCCACTTTCATAGCACCCTCGGTACCCAACAGGGCTGAGATATGGAACTTCAAATCCCATGGTGCCCAATGGGAATCCGGGGCACTGCTGCAATCCAGGGGAGCTGCCATCTAGCATTCTGAGGGAGTCAGTGCCCTAAAGAAGTCGTCTTCCCCATCCTTCCATCTCTTGGACGTCCTGGCTGGGTTGGGCTGCTGGCCGTCTCTTACATCCCCTGGGATCCATTTTAAGAAAATATGAGATTTCTTTTCAATTTTTATGCAGATGATACCCAAATCTACTTGAATGAATAAATGAATGAATATCTTTATTGTCAGTACACAAGTACAACAAGAAAATTGTATGCCATCCTATCAGTGCAAAAGAGCAAGAAATTAAAACCTACAAAAACATCTGACTATGAAGATTCATAAAAAGGATTCTAAAAGTGGAAAAGCAAAACAAACATCATGCTACACGACAAGACATTTTTCACATTCTGCTGGTATTTATTGGCTAATTTGTTCCCATTAAAGTTCCACAGTATGGGCATCATTTAGTGCAGTCACGCCTAAATTCTTGCTGGCTATCTCTACTGATATGGACTGATAGTGTGATGTGTTAGGAACGAAAGGGTGGAGATGAAAATGATCAACCAACAGAGGGCTGAATTCAAAGACACCCTGAAAATCAAAGGAAACACTTGAAGTGGCAGGCAGGCAGGCGATTCCATTTGGCCAAAATTTCATTGCAGCAACTCCAAATCGTACTTGGTAGTTTGTATGACCCCCACGTGCTTGTATGTATGCCTAACAACGTTCTAATGAGACGACAATGGTGTCCTGGGGGATCTCCCCCCAGATCTGGACCAGGGCATCACTGAGCTCCTGGACAGTCTGAGGTGTTGGATGGACTGAAACATAATGTCCCACCCAGAGGTGTTCTATCGGATTGAGGTTAGGTGAGTGAGCGGGGGGGGGGGGCAGCTAATGGTATCAATTTCTTCATCCTCTCTCCACATGAGGCCGGGTAAAGTCATGCACCAGGAGGAACCCAGGGCCCACTGCACCAGCATAGGGTCTGAGAATGGGTCCAAGGATTTCATCCCGATACCTAATGGCAGTCAAGATGCCATTGTCTAGCCTGTAGAGGTCTGTGCATCCCTCCATGGATATTCCTCCTCAGACCACGAAAGCGGTCAGGCTGAACGATGTTACAGGCAGCATAACGTTCTCCATGGCTTCTCCAGACCCTTTCACGTCTGTCACATGTGCTGAAGGTGAACCTGCTCTCATCTGTGAAAAGCACAGTGGTGGACCTGCCAATTCTGGTATTCAATGGCAATTGCCAATCGAGCTCCACAGTTCCCACTAGAGGATGTCGGACCCTCAGGCCACCCTCATGATGTCTGTTTCTGATTGTTTTGTCAGACAAATTCACACCAGGGGCCTGCCTGCTGGAAGTCATTTTGTAGGCTCTGGCAGTGCTCATCCTGTTCCTCCTTACCCCAAAGAAGCAGATACCGGTGGGTCCTGCTGATGGGTTATGGACCTTCTACGAGGGGGTCTGTCCAGCTCTTCTGGAGTAACTGCCTGTCTTTCTCCTGGAATCTCCTCCATGCCCTTGAGACTGTGTTGGATAACACAGCAAACCTTCTGGAAATGGGAGGCACGTATTGATGTGCCATCCTGAGGAAACTGGACTACCTGTGCCATCTCTGTATGGTCCAGGTATGGCCTCATGCTACCAGTAGTGATGCTGACCATAGCCAAATGCAAAACGAGTGACAAATCAGAGGACGGAAAAATGTCAGTGGCCTCCCTCCACCTGTTAAACCATTCATTCCTGTTTAGGGGGTCGTCTCATTGTTGCCCCTCTAGTTCACCAAAGCAGCTGAAACTGAAGAACAAGCCCCTCTGCTACTTCACTAAGCAAATCAATAGCCCACACATTTCATTGACTTGATGCTATACTCAGATTCAAAAGAGTTCCTTTAATTTATTTGAGAAGCATATTTTTTAATGTATTTGTCTGTGTTTTTATTGTCTTGAAGCATCTGCACAAGGGCAGCAGTTCAAACAGAGAGTGACCGGGGAGGGATGGATTGTCAATCAGGCAGGTGGGAACTGTAAAGATCTGGCAAGGATGGGAGAGGCCATCTGATGATAGATCTGATGGGCATTGGTGACGACCCACTGGAGGACATTGTTGTACTGCCTGGAGGATGTCAAAGCCTGGATGGCCATAAATTTTGTACATTTTAATGAAGGTAAAACAGCTCCTCATTTTTCAACTCAATGGCAACAGTTTTTGCCCCCATTCTAAACTAGGTACCTTGGAACCTTTGGCTAAGTCCTCCGCAAAGAATATGGGTGTGATTATGGATGTCGATTTTAAAATGGACAATCAAATTAGCTCGGTGATGAAAAGTCAAGTGTTTTTCCAATTGAGATTTTTATCTAAAGTCAAGCCCTTTTTATCATTTGATGATTCTGAAAATGCTATACGTGCTTTTATCTCATGACGGTTCGATTACTGTAATGTCCTGTATTCAGGGGTCAGCCAGGCTTCCCTCTCCCACCTACAGCTGGTACAGAACGCTGCAGCACGTCTCTTAACAGGCACTAAGAAATGTGACCATGTCACCCCAACACTCGCATCCCTCCACTGGCGTCCAACATAGTTTAGGATAAAATTCAAGGTTCTCATCTTTACTGTTAATGCTATAAAAGGAATGGCCCCCACCTACCTCAACCATCTGATTATTCCACACACCCCAGCAAGGTCTCTCAGGTCTGCTGATCTGTTTTTGTTGACTGTTCGAAAGGCAATCCCGAAACAGACAGGAGATTGGGCCTTCTCTGTGCGGGCCCTGAAATTGTGGAATGCTCGGATGGCCTCCTCACTGCCTGTTTTTAAATCACATCTTAAAACTTACTTTTATTACCTGACTTTTAACTCAATTTGAGAGCTGTTTTGTTTTGCCCTTGCCCTGATTTTAAAATTCTTTGTCTGCCATTGTTTATTCATTTATTTTATTTATTGTTATTTAAATTCTCATTTTATTGTATTATTGGTACATGGTTTGCACAGCACTTTGGGTCCAACTCCAGTTGTTTTAAACATGTTCTATAAATAAACACGGAATGAAATGAAATTATGAAAACCTGTTCCAGAGAGCTGTGGACCATGGAATTTGCTGAAAGTTCACTTCCCAACAGGACAAAGCAAAGGCAGCACAGAAGTGGCTTAAGGACGACTCTGTGAATGTTTTTAGATGGATTATCCAGAGCCTGGACTTAAACTTAACTGAACATCCCAGGAGAGACCTGAAAATAGCACTCCACTGATGGTCTCTATTCAACCTGACAGAGTTTGAGGGAATCATTAGAACAATTTAGTCAAGAACAGGCCATTCAGCCCAACAAAGCTACAGAGAAGAGAAAGCTTGGGAGCATGCAAGGATACAGTGTGTTGCCGCACCCACCGCATGACGTACCTCAAGATCCCAGAAAAATCCACAAATCCAGGTGTGCAAAGCTTGGCATGTCAAATTCAGAAAAGGCTACCATGCTGAAATGACTGCCAAAAGGGCCTTAGCTAAATCCTGAGTACAGGGTCTGAATATGTGTGTCAATGTTATTACATAAGGAACAGCAAGGTCATTTTTTGCTTTGTGCCCCCCCAACCACTAGCCCACCATAACCTATCATCTATGGAGGAGGAACAAAAGATTTTGATTTGTCGAACATTTCAATCTCTGGTTTTCAACGGATCTCAACGTGTTAGGGTCCCCTGATAACGAAAACATTAATATCTTGATGATTGTTGTGTGCGCCTGTCTGTGTGATGACAGTCTAGAGCAGCGGTTCCCAACCTTTTTTCTCTCCCGTATCCCTTGATTAGGCTTTTCATTTATGAGTACCCCCTCACTTCATTACGCTCTCCCATCCTTCAAAAAAGTTTTCTTTGAATTTTTTTGGTTTAACTAAATAATCAAACAACTCAAATTAACCTAATGACATTTATAGGCTTCAATGTGGAGGTGGGATTACATCAGGGATCGGCTCTGAGCTCTTTCTTATTTGCAATGGTGATGGACAGATTGACAGACGAGATTAGACAGGAGTCCCCGTGGACTATGATGTTTGCTGATGACATGGTGATCTGTAGCGATTGTAGGAAGCAGGTTGAGAAGACCCTGGAGAGGTGGAGATCTGCTCTACAGAGGTGAGGAATGAAGGTCAGTAGGACCACCAAGACAGAATACATGTGTGTGAATGAGAGGGAGGTCAGTGGAATGGTGAGGATGCAGGGAGTAGAGCTGGCGAAAGTGGATGAGTTTAAATACTTGGGATGAACAGTACAGAGTAATGGGGATTGTGGAAGAGAGGTGAAGAAGAGAGTGCTGGCAGGGTGAAATGGGTGGAGAAGAGTGTCAGGAGTGATTTGTGACAGACGGGTATCAGCAAGAGTGAAAGGGAAGATCTACAGGACGGTAGTGAGACCAGCTATGTTATATGGGCTGGAGATGGTGGCACTGACCAGAAAGCAGGAGGCAGAGCTGAAGGTGGCAGAGTTAAAGATGCCAAGATTTGCATTGGGTGTGACGAGGATGGACAGGATTAGAAATGAGGACAAGTTGGACGGCTGGGAGACAAAGTCAGAGAGGCGAGATTGTGTTGGTTTGGACATGTGCAGAGGAGAGATGCTGAGTATACTGGGAGAAGGGTGCTAAGGATAGAGCTGCCAGGCAAGAAGAGAAGAGGAAGGCCTAAGAGAAGGTTTATGGATGTGGTGAGAGAGGACATGCAGGTGATGGACGTGACAGAGGAAGATGACGAGGACAGAAAGATATGGAAGAAGATGATCTGCTGTGGCAACCCCTAACGGGACCAGCAATTTGTTTCAGTTTTTTTTATAATAGCAGCCTAACATAAGATCCAAACAAATAAAAACAGCATTTAAATAATTTTTATCCACATTAACTTATGATGAAAGTATATAACAATTGTTCATCTTGATAGAAAAGTCTTCCAACATGGCTCTTAATAATTTTAATGCAATCCTTGAGCTTGTTTCATGGATCTGAGTTTTTAATATCAGGTTCAAATGAAGACAAATATAACCTCAAATCAGCTTATTGCGATATTTATTCTTAATATATGGATCCATATCTCAAGTATTCAACACAGTATTTTCTCCTCTTTAGTGGAGCACTGATATTTTGAGTTTTTTTAATAGTGTTAACTTTATCTCTTGCAAGAACAGGCCTATCAATCGCTGCACCCTGGTCCCCTTGTGCTTGTAAATCATCGGACTGCTTCAAAGTACTTGCAGCTGCTGAATCAGCAGGTTGAATTTCAATGCTAACTGCAGCTCTCTTAAGAGTTCCAGTTTTCAACCACTAATCCATTTTGGGGCACAAAACAATACCAGTAGAAAGTCACTCAAAACAATAAATAACAGCTAAACACTTCAAATTAAGCATTAATAAAAAAGGAACGATCGAGGCCTATTAATACACGTTACTCCCTTGACACCCAATCGAACACTAAAATAATGGACCGCTTTCAATCACGGTGACAGTTCTGGCGAAGGGGGGGGGGACACATGCACAATCGCGAGATATGAATAGTGGTGGGTGGGGCTAGTGTCACATAAGTCTCTCTTTGTAAACAAAAACTCTATAACTTTGTTTTTGTGTTTTTATTTTAACTCATTTTTTTGGTGTTTTCTGCCATTACCAATATTATTTTCGCATACCCCCAAACCGGTCCACCACGTACCCACAGGTTGGCAACCACTGGTCTACAGCTAAAACGCCTGGACGGAAAAATACCAAAATCGAAACTGTTATGAGATGGCGATGTGCCTATTAGTTTTTGTGCTAAATCATGTAAGAGAAAGAGGCACTCGAGAGGAACCCTCGAATACCGTAATTCTGCAATGAATTAGGAATTCTTCTCATCAATTGCTATCGTAATGAGCTATTTTATGATCGGAAAGATCAGCATCAGAGCAGTAAATAATTGCTGAAATGTTAGAGAAGAGTTCGGGTAACTTGGTTCCTAGGGCACAAAGCCTACTGACTCTCATGGCCGAATTTTTAAAAACATTTTTTTGCTCACCGATCCTCTATTACACAAGTAGTTTTCCTAACTATAAATATAAACATTTTTTAACATTCTAACTTGAAAATACCAGTTTCTAGCTTTATACTTGAGCACAAGTTAAACATTATTTATAAAAAATGTAATAGTCGGGTAAACAACCCTTAATTACAAGTAACACAGTCCAGAGGTTCAGCAAAGCCATGGTATTCAGGATTTGAAGTTCTAACAATGAATATTCATATTGTGGTCCATCAGGACGACGCGTTTCAGGACTCTACCCCTTCATCAGGGCGGGATATTAATAGCTAAGGAAACGCCTTGTGTAACAGAGACTGAGTGAACTAAAAATGCTTTTGAAAAATGACCGTGCTCTCCCTTATGTAGTATCTTCATTAAATTGCAGCTGGCTTAGTATAATTCTGATGTTTTTTTGATTACTTGTGTCGTTGAAACACTTCATATTTCTCTATTATATTAAAAAACTAGCAAAATGCCCGCACTTCGCAGTGGAGAAGTAGTGTGTTAAAGAAGTTATGAAAAAGAAAAGGAAACATTTTAAAAATAACATAACATGATTGTCAATGTAATTGTTTTGTGACTGTTATGAGTGTTGCTGTCATCAAGGATTTGATTATCATTATTTCTTTCAATCACGTTTGTATTTGGAGGATGTGTTGTGTTCAAGTTACATTCCGTGTTTGTCAACCGTTGTAAAGATAACAGGTTTCATTCATCAAAGTGTTCACTACCCAAATCGGTACTCGTGAATCTAAGATGTTTAACAGGCATTCCTGGTATTAAGTTGTGGATTTGCCTGCGAATATTTAGCGGCAGCGTGTCTATGAACGTGTGGAATCTCTTGCGAGTATTTAGCAACAGCATCTTGTAACGGTTGTCACATATTTTTTAGTTTCTGCCGCATGCTTCCTTTTAGAGATTATGTCCCAGTAATTAACTGTCTGTGGGATATCTCTTGAAGAAGAATTGGGGGCCAAACTACGCTTGTGGGTCCTTGCTAAACGTACCATGGTGTGACGTAAGGGGAACGGACTGTAAAAAGGCAAGGAGGCGCGTATTTTGAAGGAAAAGGGAGAAGAGAGAGAAGGAACGGAAACGTGAGAAGGAAGACTGTTTAAATAAAGAGCTGGGAAGGTGAATGGAAAGAAGCAGCCAGCGGTAAAGCAAGGAAGACTCCGTAATAAGGAAGGTTGGGTGCACGGAGAAGGGGTGCCTGCTAACCTAAATGGGATATTCGGAGCTCACGGCTTTACTTGTCTGTTGTGGAGCGGGCATCAGTCATGGATGGACGCTAACGCCGAGTCACCCGGGTGAGACGGACTTCATTCTTCAATAAAGGAACTGTCGCCGAGCCGGTGAGATCGCTTCTTTACATAGAAATTCAGTAAACGTGTCCGCGGCGCACATCAGGATTGGTCACTGGATTCACTGCAGACTTCTCAGGCCGTGTGATTATAAACTTTTAAAACAAAGTTCAGATAAAGGACTGGGGAACGTGTGGGGATTGTGTGTGTCTGGCTGTCTAATTTATATGTGTATATAGTTGTAATATAGGTTAAGTACATGTGAATATATTTGCACTGTTTATAAATAATATATTCTTTCCGTTTCTTTACCTTGCTTTCTTTCTTTCCTGCTTTCTTGCATTCTTTCATTTTGTTTCTTTTTTCGCCGTTTTCTGGGTAAATGTTAACATTATACAAAATTATTGTCTGTCTGTTATAACTGCATTGTTATCATTCCTTAATTTAATATTGTTTTTATCAGTATGCTGCTGCTGGAGTATGTGAATTTCTCCTTGGGATTAATAAAATATCTATCTATCTATCTATCTATCTATCTATCTATCTAATAGTACCTTTCCTATCTATCTATCTATCTATTATATAGTGCCTTTCATATCTATCAATCTATCTATCTATCTAATGGCAAATCTGACTAAGTGGGTGTGACTGGGGGGTGTCTGCATCACCGGACCCTGTAATGGACTTAAATCTCTGTCCAGGCCCGGTTCCCGCCTTGCAGTTTTAGATCAGTCTGGACAAGAACAGGCCATTCAGCCCAACCAAACTTGCCAATCCTGTCCACTTCATTCTTCTAAAAAAATATTACTTGATACTTCTGGACCCCCATGACTCTGAATTGGGTTTTAGACTAGATGTTCTACAATGCAGGCAGGCAACCTGGTAAAGGCTTTGTATTTCAAATCCTGTGGTTGTGTGTTCAAATCCCATTAAGGACACTGTGTGACCACGAACAAGTCACCTCACCTGCCTGCGCTCCATGGGATATAGAAAAGAAATGGAACCAATGGCATCTCAAATGCAAAATAAAACAAAAAGGAATCGGCAATGTCATGTTATTATTCAGGGTGAAATATGTGGAGTTCTAGACCTTTATATGAAACAAAAAATGTTAGTTGAAGGAGCGCTACGCTCTGTGGATCAGTGCTTTACAGAGTGAGTCTGTCGCAGAGCAGAGCACATGCAGGAGTGTCTGCTGCCATTACGCACAGCTAATAATATGGAGGCAGACATTTGGAAGCAGGCTGTAAAGGTCATTCACATTGTAAAGGTCACGAGTCGTTTAAATTAATACTAATGAAGATAAAGGACAGGCAGACAGGACAACAAGCAAACTCATGGAGCGTCTTGTGTATGCTGCCCTGAAAAAAAAAAAAAATGTCTTCTTGAAAAATTTAAAGCTATGTTATTATACTGTAGAAGCACATCATTATTCATTTTTAATAAGCAAAGTTGGAAGCTTTTTATTAGTAATATACACATACAGTCACTGAGCAAATTATTAGGCACAGATGAACATCTGCAAATCAATGCCATTTTCTAATGAGCCAATCATGTGACAGCAGTGCAAAGCATCCAATCATAAAGATTCAGGTCAAACACCAGAATGGGGACAAATGTCATCTGATTACAACTGTGGCAGATTTTCAATGGCAGATGGACTGGTCTGAATATTTCTATAACTGTATCAATCTCTCTATCTAGTTATATAGTGCCTTTCATGCCTAACAATGTAATTACAGAGTGCCTTCCATGGCTTTCCCATCTATCTATCTATCTATCTATCTATCTATCTATCTATCTATCTATCTATCTATCTATCTATCTATCTATCGTATAGTGCCTTTCCCATCTATTTATCATACAGTGCCTTTCATATCTATCTATGTATCTATCTTATAATGCCCTTCATATCTATTTATCTGTCTATTATATAATGCCATTCATATCTATCTATCTATCTATCTATCTATCTATCTATCTATCTATCTATCTATCATAGTGTGCCTTTCATTTCTATTTACCTAGCTATGTGTTTTAATTGGCCTGACATAACTATCTTTCTGTTATTTGGAGCCTTTCTATATAATTTTATTGCAGAAGTTCAGTCTTTGCCTTTCCTGTTCTGCTCTTTTGCAAATCCTTATAAAGTTTTAGATTTTACTAGCTGAAATACTCAGCATTGCCTGGGAGGAAAATAAAGTGTTTTTTTAATTGTTTGAGAAAAATATAATTAAAAAAACACAATTTTAAAAATAAAAATAAATTAACAACAGACTCACTAATGTGCTTGTCTTGTATGTATGTTCTCATCCAGTTGACGCTCAGAACCGGCCAACACTATTTAATTTCAAAAGCAGCAGGCGGACGCAGCGGTGCTCAAACATAAAGAATGCTGGCAGTCACCTCCACTTCGCCCTCTGGTGGTCGTTCCGAGTGTCAACTGGATGATAACATACATACAAGACCGCAAGATCACCCCCCACCGTACCCAGAAGGGGTGGGTTAGGGTTGATTTCACCCTACAGTATTTTTAGTCGACCAATGAGAAACATGTGTACTAAGTTTCATAAAAATTGCTCCACCTGTTTGGAAATGATGCTGGAACACACATACAGTGCATCCAGAAAGTATTAACAGCGCATCACTTTTTCCACATTTTGTTATGTTACAGTCTTATTCCAAAATGGATTAAATTAATTTTTTTTCCTCAGAATTCTACACACAACACCCCATAATGACAACGTGAAAAATGTTTACTTCAGATTTTTGCAAATTCATTAAAAATAAAAAAATTGAGAAAGCACATGTACATAAGTATTCACAGCCTTTGCCATGAAGCTCCAAATTGAGCTCAGGTGCATCCTGTTTCCCCTGATCATACTTGAGATGTTTCTGCAGCTTCATTGGAGTCCACCTGTGGTAAATTCAGTTGAATGGACATGATTTGGAAAGGCACACACCTGTCTATAGAAGGTCCCACAGTTGACAGTTCATGTCAGAGCACAAACCAAGCATGAAGTCAAAGGAATTGTCTGTAGACCCCCGAGACAGGACTGTCTCGAGGCACAAATCTGGGGAAGGTTACAGAAAAATTTCTGCTGCTTTGAAGGTCCCAATAAGCACAGTGGCCTCCATCATCCGTAAGTGGAAGAAGTTCAAAACCACCAGGACTCTTCCTAGAGTTGGCCGGCCATCTAAACTGAACGATCGGGGGAGAAGGGCCTTAGTCAGGGAGGTGACCAAGAACCCGATAGTCACTCTGTCAGAACTCCAGAGGTCCTCTGTGGAGAGAGGAGAACCTTCCAGAAGGACAACCATCTCTGCAGCAATCCACCAATCAGGCCTGTATGGTAGAGTGGCCAGACGGAAGCCACTCCTTAGTAAAAGGCACATGGCAGCCCCCCTGGAGCTTGCCAAAAGGCACCTGAAGGACTCTCAGACCATGAGAAACAAATTCTCTGGTCTGATGAGACAAAGATTGAACTCTTTGGTGTGAATGCCAGGCGTCACGTTTGGAGGAAACCAGGCACCGCTCATCACCAGGCCAATACCATCCCTACAGTAACTGGGAGACTAGTCAGGATAAAGGGAAAGATGACTGCAGCAATGTACAGAGACATCCTGGATGAAAACCTGCTCCAGAGTGCTCTTGACCTCAGACTGGGGCGACGGTTCATCTTTCAGCAGGACAACGACCCAAAGCACACAGCCAAGATATCAAAGGAGTGTCTTCAGGACAACTCTGTGAATGTCCTTGAGTGGCCCAGCCAGAGCCCAGACTTGAATCCGATTGAACATCTCTGGAGAGATCTTAAAATGGCTGTGCACCGATGCTTCCCATCCAACCTGATGGAGCTTGAGAGGTGCTGCAGAGAGGAATGGGCGAAACTGGCCAAGGATAGGTGTGCCAAGCTTGTGGCATCATATTCAAGAAGACTTGAGGCTGTAATTGCTGCCAAAGGTTCATCGACAAAGTATTGATCAAAGGCTGTGAATACTTATGTACATGTGATTTCTCAATTTTTTTATTTGTAAGAAATTTGCAAAAACCTTAAGTAAACTTTTTTCATGTTGTCATTATGGGGTGTGATGTGGAGAATTCTGAGGAAAAAAATGAATTTAATCCATTTTGGAATAAGGCTGTAACATAACAAAATATGGAAAAAGTCATACGCTATGAATACTTTCCGGATGCACTGTACATACACACACACATCAACTTTTTTTTACACACACACACATATATATATATATATATACACACACACATATATACATATATATACATACATATACACATATGTGTATATATATATATATGTATATATGTGTTGTGAAAGACGCTATATAGCGCTCGACCCGGCACAGACTGACGCAGAGGCACGTGTAAAAATCACACAGGCTTTTACTTTTCTTCACCCGTTGGCGCACGTCTTCCCCGTGACCCACAGGCAATACACAGTCCCAAAAGCACTTTACACAATTCCACAAACAACTCTCCACCTTGCACCACCACTCCTCCCAGGCAACCTCATCCTCTTCCTCCCAATTCTGGCCCCTTAGAGGTGGAGGCTGGCCCATTTTATAGCCCACCCGGAAGTGTTCCAGGTGCTTGACCACCTGGTCCCAATTGCACCTCCGGGTGGGGCTGATGACTCATCCAGCCGGGTTGTTGATTCTCGGCAGCACCCCCTAGCGGCCACCCCATCTCCCAACCAGGCTGTGGAGGACTCCATGTCCCATGTATATATTTATGTATCTAGATTGCAAATACCATACATTTCATCAATGTTCATATTGCTAACTACACATCAATATTGCTGCTACTTCTTTGTCTTTTCTTTGCACAATATCTTTTAAATTTAAATTTAAATTGTATTTTTAATGTATTATTTGCATGTCATGTTGTTACACTGTGGACCCTGAGCTTCACAATTTCGTCTATCTGTATACTTGTTTATGGTTGAGATAATAATAAAGTTCACTTTGACTTTTGACTTAATAATAAAGTCTGACTGCTTTCTGAAGGCGCTGTATGTGAAACATGATTCACTGATGTTGCACCCTCCTGTTTCTAAACTCTGCACGCTTTGCCTTTCCTATTTTTTGTGAAATTACCGTCTTCTCGATGGTCTATTTCGATAATGGCAAAACACGGGCGTCTCAGTGGTGTGTTAAATCACATCTGGTCCAGAGCCAGGGGTCTTGGAGTCAGCGTTTTAGTCATTATTAGTTTGTTTTTATTGGTCATTTAGGTTTTAACGTCTGAAAACCGAGAGCTCCTCTAAAGAGTTTCGTCTTCATCAAGTCAGCATATTCCTTGCATTTCACTGAAACGTTTTCTTTGCCAAGCTCTTTTGAACATTAATTATTCAATACCTTTAAGCCGAAAAAATTGCACCCAGTCATGCATTTTAAAATTAAACTCCCCAACCTCGCTCTTTAAAAAAGGTGCAGATATTAAGGTCAGAAATGTGGCCGCCCTTATGTTAAGACCTCGGGGTCGAATCATTTCTAATAAATTATTCAGAAGGCAACAGCGAATGGGGATGGGAAATTACACTTGTCTGGAAAATAAACTTGTGTTTTTGTAGATATCCATTGAGGGCTGCAGTATCACCACACCGGGCTGCTTAGTCCACCGATGGCTTTAGGGGATGAGAGTGAGATGTTCTATAAGGTGTGGCCACTAGGGGGCATTCCGGCTCCCCCAAGCACCCAACAAGGACAGGCTCTGGACACAAGTGCAGTAACAAAGAGGATTTGTGTCAAACGCTTCTCCCAAGAGTTTCTCACAGCACCAACACAGTACAGCCAAAGCTATCTGTACACCCAGCAGCACCCTGAAACTGTTGGGCTTCTTCTCTATCTTCAGCTCCTCTCTCTCTACCTTCTTCACTCCTCCCAGCAAGCTTCATCTTCCTTCCTCCCAAGTTCTGCTCCCGAGGCTATGGCAGGCAGCTCCTTTTATACTGTATCATCCCCGGAAGTGTTTCCAAGCTTTGGGCCGGGAGCACTTCTGGGTAAGGCTGGAGCCCCACGAGGTGTTGCTCTCCAGTCCCTGCAGCACCCACGGAACCCACAAAGGCTGAACCGCCAAACTCCAAGTCCCATGGTGCCCTGTGGGAATCCGTGGCTATGCTGCTACCCAAAGGGGCTCCCATCTAGCACCCTGGTGAAAACAAGCAAGTTGTCTCCCCCTTTTCCCTTCATGATGTGGGAGTACCGGCCAGGTATGGTTCCAGGGGGCTTTGTGTGTCTGTTCTCCACTTGAATAAATGACCTAAAATAGTGAAAAGGTAAGCAGCAAACTGTCAGAGGTTTAAGTATGAAGTTTAGGTTAACAAAAACTAAAATAAAAAGGTAATTTCAGAATATTCCAAATGGGCCTTATTTAGGGAACAACTACAGTCGATTCCTGTTAATCGGACCACATCGGGACGCGATCATTTTGGTCCTAATAACCGGCTGGTCCGATTACACGAACATGAACTATACATGTGCAACCAAGACGGGACGTGCTATAAGTAACATATTAAAATGTCATTATGACTTTTATTGTGCTGCACACACGTATGGTGAACGTACAAACAAGAACTACGTACATGCACATGTATGGTTGCTTACAACTTTGTTTATTGAAAAAGAAATCTACAAATTCTTCGAAACGATCTACATGACACTCAGCATGCGAAGTACAATAAAAAAGGTTACATTACCAAATTCCAGTCAACGTTTGAAGAACTTGTCTAGTGTGATCTGACGCATTCTGTTGACGCACTGCACTTTAACAAAATCACCACAAACATCTAACGCATCAATGGGACTGCCTTCATTTCCCTCCTGCATGAAATAGCGGCACAAAGTTTCAGTGCATTTCCTGGCATCCTGTGTTGTCACTTGCACTAACTCATTAGGGTCATCATCATCACTTTCCTGGTCTTCCGTTTTACGCTTACATCCGCTTTCCGCTGGCGACTTGTGGCTTCTTTTTCTTATTCTCTGTCACGTTCTTTGGTCCAATTAAACGGAATTTTGGTCCAAATAAGCGAACAATATTAGGCTTATGTAATATGATCTGTTTCGGTTCTTTAGGATTTGATAGATAGATAGATAGATAGATAGATAGATAGATAGATACTTTATTAATCCCAAGGGGAAATTCACATAATCCAGCAGCAGTATACTGATACAAAGAAACAATATTAAATTAAATAGTAATAAAAATGAAAAAAGTTAGCATTTACTCCCCCGGGTGGAATTGAAGAGTCGCATAGTGTGGGGGAGGAAACGATCTCCTCAGTCTGTCAGTGGAGCAGGACAGTGACAAAAGTCTGTCACTGAAGCTACTCCTCTGCCTGGAGATGACACTGTTCAGTGGATGCAGTGGATTATTCATGATTGACAGGAGTTTGCTTAATGCCCGTCGCTCTGCCACAGATGTTAAACTGTCCAACTTTACTCCTACAATAGAGCCTGCCTTCTTAACAAGTCTGTCCAGGCGTGAGGCGTCTTTCATCTTTATGCTGCCACCCCAGCACACCACCGCGTAGAAGAGGGCACTCGCCACAACCGTCTGGTAGAACATCTGCAGCATCTTACTGCAGATGTTGAATGATGCCAACCTTCTCAGAAAGTATAGTCTGCTCTGACCTTTCTTACATAGAGCATCAGTATTGGCAGTCCAGTCCAATTTGTCATCCAGCTGCACTCCCAGGTATTTATAGGTCTGCACCCTCTGCACACAGTCACCTCTGATGATCACAGGGTCCATGAGGGGCCTGGGCCTCCTAAAATCCACCACCAGTTCCTTGGTTTTGCTGGTGTTAAGATGTAAGTGGTTTGAGTCGCACCATTTAACAAAGTTTTTGATTAGCTTCCTGTACTCCTCCTCCTGCCCACTCCTGATGCAGCCCACAATAGCAGTGTCATCAGCGAACTTCTGCACGTGACAGGACTCTGAGTCATATTGGAAGTCTGATGTATATAGATTGAACAGGACCGGAGAAAGTACAGTCCCCTGCGGTGCCCCTGTATTGCTGAACACAATGTCAGACCTGCAGTTCCCAAGACGCACATATTGAGGTCTGTCTGTAAGATAGTCCACAATCCATGCCACCAAGTGTGAGTCTACTCCCATCTCATTTGGTCCGAGTAAGTGGCTGGTCCGATTAACCGGTGGTCCAATTAACCGGAATCGACTGTAATAGGTTACAACCTACAGATGTTCTGCAGCAATTCAAGTGTATGAAGCCTTGCAGTTTGAAGCAAACAACTTGTGTTAAATACTTAAAAACCCGTCTGTCTGCCCGAGACAAAGCCTTGTGCAAGTTGTCTCGCCGTATGCTTCCATGCTGTAGGTGTCCCGGCTGGGTAAGATTCCTGGGCGGCACCCTTCATAAAGGAGTGTCATCTGATTCTCGGATGGGGTGACATCATGTGCATGTTCTCTACTTGTTCTTGTGGATTTCATCTGATATTTACAGCTTCATCCCACCATAAAAGAAAGTATTCAGTCCCCTTCATATTCAATTATGATGCAGCCTTTTGTTGTTTGTGATTCATTTGTCTTTTGTGTAAACCTGGAACTTCCAAAGCTCAGAGTTTTAAATACTGATTGCGGAGTTTGTCTTCTTCAGTTAAATATCTTCAGAAAATGGCTTATTTGGACTTTGGAAATGTATTATTACAGCACAGTAAAGATACTGAATGGATAAATATGTGAACAAGTCTTTTGTCACTGACTTTCAAGGGGATTAAAATACTTTTGTACGCCACTATATCTAGTGGGTAAAATAACATAATGCTACAAAAAAGAGTTTTGCCCATCTAATACAGTCATATGACAAAGTTTGTGAACCCCTCTTAATTCTTTGGATTTTTTGTTTCTCATTGGCTGAGCTTTCAAAGTAGCAACTTCCTTTTAATATACGACATGCCTTATGGACACAGTAGGATTTCTGCAGTGACATTAAGTTTATTGGATTAACAGAAAATATGCATCATAACAAAATTAGACAGGTGCATAAATTTGGGCACCCCAACAGAGATATGACATCAATACTTAGTTGAGCCTCTTTTTGCAAATCTAACAGACGCCTCTAGACGCTGTCCTCTTATAGCCTTTGATGAGTGTCTGGATTCTGGGTGGAGGTATTTCTGACTATTCTTACATACAAAATTTCTCCAGTTCAGTTCAATTTGATGGCTGCCGAGCATGGACAGCCTGCTTCAAATCATCCCATAGATTTTCAATGATATTCCAAGTGAGGGGACTGTGACGGCCATTCCAGAACATTGTACTTCTCCCTCTGCATGAATGCCTTTGTAGATTTTGAACTGTATTTTGGATCGTTGTCTTGTTGGAATATCCAACCTCTGCGTAACTTCAACTTTGTGACTGATGCTTGAACATTATCCTGAAGAACTGGTTGATATTGGGTTGAATTCATCTGACCCTCGACTTTAACAAGGGCCTCAGTCCCTGAACTAGCCACACAGCTCCACAGCATGATGGAACCTCCAACAAATCTGACAGCAGGTAGCCGGTGTTTTTCTTGGGATGCGGTGTTCTTCTTCCGCAATGCAAAGCGCTTTTTTTTTCTGACCAAATAACTCAATTTTTGTCTCATCAGTCCAAAGCACTTTGTCCCCAAATGAATCTGGCTTGTCTAAATGAGCATTTGCATACAACAAGTGACTTTGTTTGTGGTGTGAGTGCAGAAAGGGCTTCTTGCTCATCACCCTGCCATACTGATGTTCTTTGTGCAAATTGTGCTGAATTGTAGAACGATGTACAGATACACCATCTGCAGCGAGATGTTCTTGCAGGTCTTTGGAGGTGATCTGTGGCTTGTCTGTAACCATTCTCACAATCCTGCCCATATGCCGCTCCTGTATTTTTCTTGGCCTGCCAGACCTGCTGGGTTTAACAGCAACTGTGCCTGTGGCCTTCCATTTCCTGATTCCATTCCTTACAACCTTAAACCTCTGAAAGAGCTTTTTGTAGCCTTCCCCTAAAACCATGAGACTGAACAATCTTTGTTTTCAGATCTTTGGAGAGTTGCTTTGAGGATCCCATGCTGTCTGTCACTCTTCAGAGGAGAGTCAAAGAGAAGCACAACTTGCAACTGACCACCTTAAATACCTTTTACCACTCATGATTGGACACTCCTGTCTATGAAGTTCAAGGATTAACGAGCTCATCCAACCAATTTGGTGTTGCAAGTAATCAGCATTGAGCAGTGACAGGCATTCAAATCAGCAAAATTACAAGGTGACCCATATTTTTGCACAGCCAGTTTTTCACATTTGATTTAATTTCATATAACTAAATACTGCTTCACTAAAAATCTTTGTTCGGAAAACACCGCAGTACTCCGATGTTCCTAGTTAATGAAAGACACACCACTGTTATCTTTTTTGTTGAAAGGAGAGTCAATTATTATGCAGGCTGAGAGGGGTTCCCAAACTTTTCATATGACTGTATAACTCATCAATATTCATAAATGGGGCGGAGCCTTCAATCCAAACAAAGTGGCATGTAAATGAGAAGCTGGGAAGTCAGTTTTAGAACAAAATGAAACCCAAGCACTAATTGAATCAATTGATGGGTTATCACATGTAGACTGATGGCCAGAAAATGGAAATGTATGCCTTTAAAATTAAATAAAGTGTGCAGAAAGTGACGAGGTCTGAATATTTTGTGAATCTGTGTATTCTGTGAATTGTACAACTCCTTACATTTAATCACACCGTGAAGTTTGCACATTCTCTGGATATTTTTTCGGCAGTCTGGTTTTATTCCAGAGTGTTAAAGATATGTCAGCAAGGTAAAATGTGGAGTCTGAATTTGTGCAATAGGTTCTAAATGACTGTGAAATCCACAGAGGTTTATCTTATCCAGTGTCAGGGATGCCAGGGGCCATGACCCGGCCGGGACGCCTTGAGGGACCGGATGTGGGTCTGGGCCCACCCTGGATCACGTGGGGGTTGCCTTCCGGGTTGCTTTGGGGGCCACGGGTACAGGGCATGGAAGCTCCACCCTGTAGGGGCCCGTGGTCACCGCCAGGAGGCGCCCCAATGCCTTGGGGACTTGTTACCCCAGCACTTCCGCCACACCAGGAAGTGCTGGGGGGAAGATTTATGACGGCGCCCGGAGAGCAGCCGGGAGGACAGCCGGCACTTCCGCCACGCTGGGGCGTGGCCAGAGGAGGATTGCCGGGAACACCTGATGCTCATCCGGGAACCCTATAAAAGGGGCCGTCTCCATTCATTCAGGGCTGGAGTCGGGTGGAAGAAGGACGAGGCTCGAGAGGAGTGTGGAGGCGGCCCGAAGACAAGGCATTGTGTGGCCAGGACTTGGACTGGGGTATTATTGTGCACGTGACTGGGTCTGTGTGACCATTATTGGGGTCTGTGTGACCATTATTGGGGTCTGGGTGACCCGTAATATTATTGTAAATATTGTAAATAAACGTGTGGTGGTGTTCAACCAACATGTCCGCCTGTCTGTGTCCGGGCGGGGTTCACACCAGGAACGCTGCTGACTGGACTTTCTTCTGTTCTTTTCCCCCCCCCGATGTCAACTAGACCATGATTTAACAATGAATTCATGGACAGACAGTGCTGGCCGCCATTTATTTTAAACAGTTTCAAACTACTTTGTGTCCTTCCATATTCATCATGTGATTAAAGAAGCCTGTAATCACATTTCATATGAGTAACTGTCACAGCTGGGCAAACTGGAAACATAATATAGACACCTTAGAACATACCACACGCAGGTCAAATCCCATTATAGTGAATATCAAAGTAACAAAATTTTCCAAATAGCAAATATTTTTTGTTGGCCTAGACAAACATTCATACAATATCATGTTAAATGGATTCCTCAGCCCCATCCTCTACACCCTGTTCACCCACGACTGTGTCGCCTCCCAGAAAGATAACATCATCCTAAAGTTCGCAGACGACACCGCAGTGATTGGACGCATCACTGGTGAGGATGAGGAGGTGGACAGTCTGGCGTTATGGTGTGAGGACAACAACCTCACCCTCAACACAGACAAGACGAAGGAGATGACAGTGGACATGAGGAAGGAGAGGAGACCTCACCGGCCACTGTTCATCCGAGGGCTTGAAGTGGAGAGGGTGAGCAGCATTAAATACCTGGGCGTCTACATCACTGAGGACCTCACTTGGACACTTAACACCACACAGCTGGTCAAGAGGGCTCAACAGCGGCTGTACTTTCTGAGGATGCTGAGGAAGTTTGGTATGTTGACAAGGATCCTCGTCAACTTTTACAGCTGCATTGTTGAGAGCATCTTGACCAGCTGCATTACCGTGTGGTACGGCACCACTACTGCTATGGACCACAAATGCCAGCAGAGAGTGGTAAAGACTGCCGAGAAGATCACCAGGACCCCACTGCCCTCTCTGCAGAGCATCTACAACTAGACAGTCCACAGGAGAACTGCCTCAATCCTCAGGGACCCCAACACAAACTGTTCACACTTTTACCCTCAGGCAGGAGGTATAGAAGAATGAAATGCAGGACTTCCAGGTAAAGAACTCTTTCTTTCCCAAGGCCATTAGACTCCTAAATAACTGACTGGAGTTTATAACCATGGGCCACCTCATTCTATCGACCTCACACAACTGTATTTGACTTGTCCATCACACACCTACCTGCACAATTACACTTTATATTTCTATTCTGTTTTTATACTTTATGCTGCCTCTGTTACTTATTGTCTATCTGCTACTTATTATTTATGTTTATCTTTATACGTTTGTTTTGTCATTTGGTGTGGACAGCAAAGAAAGAATTTCATTGTAAGAAATTTCAGTATAATGAACATTTTTCTACCAAAAATGGCCATCGAAGATAATAATGTGATGCCCAAAATAGTAATGCCATAGCTACACTTTCACAGAGTTTTGAGGAAACCTCCAACCAGCTGTCTATTTCTTGTTAGACCAAAAGAAAGTGACAGTCTGTTGTGAAATTTCCATTGAAGCGAGAGTGTCATCATGACATCGTACACATAGCCAGATTCTGAGTCTGTGCTCCACTGGGCATCTGTGTGGGTGGTTGTGCTGTGTGTGGATACCGTACTGTTCGAATTTCACAGCGCTTCAAAGTTTCTTTGAAAATAAGTGAGAAACGGTGTCAGTTTACACCAAAAGGAAAATTAGCAATCCTGGAAAAAGTTGATTCCAGAATGAAGAAAAATGACGTCTTAAAAGCATTCAGAATTGCGCCTTCAACTGTCAAAAACTTTGAAGGATCCAAAAAAAAAAAAAAAAACAAAGTTAAAGATCGGGCATTGGGACCTGAACGAGAAAAAAATAGAAGCGCGTGTCTATTACTCTAAAACAAAAAAAGTTACATCTAACGTCTCATTTTCTTTATTCACACTTGCATTTCTATAAAAACAAAAATGCTACACCTGTAATCAGAATATAAGTTTAATATGTCACTGTGCTCTGTGCAAATATTTTAAATCTACTTTTCCTTTCTAATCACATGTACTGCTAACACAAAGTCAGATTTAGCACATAGGAGTTCACCATATAAGAACTTCTAGACAAGCATTTTAAGATAAGACAAGACAATGTGCACTGTAACTATTCGCCAAACTCGTCAGGAAATTGAATCCTCTCTTTTTGCCTTGTTTGGATTGGCATGATTCACCTAAGTGGGGGCCTGCACATGAAGAAAGAGTATAAAGCCTTGGAACATTGCCCGGCACACCTTTGAAGCCAACGGACGGATAGGAGATAATGTCATCCGATCCTGAAAATCCTTCCAATGCAGCAACGAAAATGGCAGACTCTGTACATCGGGCCCCCACTTTGGTGAAGGTCTTGTCATGGCTTCCTTCATCTGTTATGCCGCGTAAATCGTCATTAATTTATTTCTCCTATGTGATTTCTTACCGCCGTATCACTAAGGTAGGCGTATCACCTTTTTATATTATATCTATATAGTTTCAGGTTATGTAATATGCCACAATTACCAAAGAACTTATTCCAACAAGGGAGCTAGCGCCCCCTGCTGGATACAAGATCTAATATCTCATTTTCAAATACAATATTTTTTTGCAGCTTAAGAAGTGCTGTTTTTTTAATAAAGTTATTGACAAGCTTGGGTCACAGTGTTAGTTGCACGAGAGACAGAAAAGCGAGTCCAGGTTATGTGTTAAATGTCGTGTGACAAGCAAGTTATGCTGAACTGTCCTTGTGCCACTGCCATTAGAGATGGTGAATTGCCAGCGACACTGGTCACAATAGCATATATATTTTCTTCATATTCGTTATAAGAAAATTTCTATTATAACGAAATATTTTTTTGGTCCCATAAATTTCATGACAAGGAGATTTCAGCTGTAATGGGTGAAAGAAAAAAAAAAGAGAACAAATAGCATACAGTTATGCAGAGCATCTTTACAGTGTGGACCACCAGGCAGGCACACTGCCACCCAACCCGACACAGACAAGCGTGGGATACAAGATCAAGGCACACAGTGTTTATTTTTCCCTTGTGGGAAACGCCTTCCCCCATTTCCCAAAAGTACAACACAGTTACAGTACACAGCACAATACTCTTCTTCTTTCTTTCTCTCTTCTTCTCCACTCTCTTTTTCCTCCTCCACTCCTCCGGTCAAGCTTCATCTCCCTCCTCCCGACTCTGGCTCTCAGAGTAGCGTCTCCTTTTATAAGGCACCCGGAAATGCTCCAGGAGCTTGTTGAAGCATTTTCAGCAGCACTTCCGGGTGTGGCGGAAGACCTGCCCATAAGGGCTCAGCAGCTGCTGCAGCACCCCCTGGTAGAGCCCATGGATCCCAACAGGGCTGCACCCAACTCTAACTCCCATGGAGCCCTGCAGGGGTACGAGGCACTGCTGCAACCCACGGGGGCTGCCACCTAGCACTCTGGGGAAGGTAATGCTCTGGATATGCTCCCTCCCCGGGTCCTTCCAGTGTGGATGCGTCCCAACCGGGCAAGGGCCTCGGCCATCTGCCACAACAGATATGAGTCTTCAACTGTGTAGCCAGTTATGTGTTTTTTTTCATTCATTTAAATTAACATGTCGTCAACGATGACTAGAACATTAGAACAATCTTGACGAGAACAGGCTATTCAAACAAACAAAGCTCACCAATCTCATCCACTTAATTCTTCTAAAAATAACATCAAGTCGAGATTTCAAGGTCCCTTACAGTCCTACTGACTGCCACACAACTTGGTCGCTTATTCCAAGTGTCTGTCATTCTCTGTGTAAAGAAAAACTTCCTAATGTTTGTGTGAAATTTACCCTTAACAAGTTTCCAGCTGTGTCCCCGTGTTCTTGATGAACTCATTTTAAAGTCCCCATCTCGATCCACTGCACGGATTCCCTTTATAATTTTAAACATTGCACTCACATCTCCTCTTCATCTCCTGTAAAGGCTCAGCTCTTTTAATCTTTCCTCATAACTCATCCCCTGTAGCCCTAGAATCAGCCAAGTCGCTCTTCTCTGGACCTTCTCTTGTGCTGTTATGTCCTTTTTGTAGCATGGAGACCAGAACTGCACACAGGACTCCAGATGAGGCCTCACCAGTGTGTTATAAAGCTTCAGAAGAACCTCCTGTGACTTGTACTCCACACATCAAGGCGCTATATAACCTGACATTCTTATGAAGTAACATCAAGTCGTGTTTTGAAGGTCTCTAAAGTCCTACTGTATACCACACTACTTGGTCACTTATTCCAAGTGTCTGTCATTCTCTGTGTAAAGAAAAACCTCCTAATGTTTGTGTGAAATTTACCCTTAACAAGTTTCCAGCTGTGCCCCCGTGTTCTTGATGAACTCATTTTAAAGTCACCGTCTCGATCCACTGCACTAATTCCCTTTATAATTTTAAACACTTCACTCAGGTCTCCTCTTCATGTCCTGTAAAGGCTCAGCTCTTTTAATCTTTCCTCTTAACTCATCCCTTGTATCCCTGGAATCAGCCTAGTTACTCTTCTCTGGACCTTTTCTTGTGCTGTTATGTTCTTTTTGTAGCCTGGACACCAAAACTTCACACAGGACTTCAGATGAGGCCTCACCAGTGTGTTATAAAGCTTGAGCAGAACCTCCTTGGATTTGTACTCCACGTGTTAAGGCGCTATATAACCTGACATTCTGCCATGCAAAATTGTGGAAACTATAATAATAAAAAATAAATGAGAAAAGTACCAAAATGAACATAATATACTAAATTGCAGACATCATGGGTTCATGATAGGAAGGTCCTGCCAAACCAATCTTTTAGATTTTTTTGAAGAAACAACCGGAACAGTTGATAAAAACAAAGCATACAACATAACTTACCTCGACTTTCAAAAAGCCTTTGACTCAATCGTCCTAGACCGAAGATTAATTCTGAAATTAGAAGTTGTAGACATCAGAGGTGACCTGCAGAACTGGATCTCAAGTTGGTGAACCAGCAGGAGAGGAGAATGGAGTGGGGAGACCCTCAAGGGTCTGTCCTTGGACCATGACTTCTTCTGACTTACATTAATCACATTGATTCTGGTGTAGTGAGTACATTTGTGAAATTCACAGATGACACTAATATTGGTGGGATGGCAGACACTAAGGAGGCAGCCCAAAGAATTCAAAAAAGCTTGGAAAATGCAGTGCAATGCAGAAAAGTGCTACACGTTGGGCAAAAGGAACATCAATTATAAATACAAGATGGGAGACACTGAGCTACAGGAAGCAACCTCTGGAAAGGGTTTGGGGGTTTGTGTTGACACAACCTTTTCCTTGACTAAGCAATGCGCAGATGAAATTAAGAAGGCAAATAAGTTGTTTGGTTATGTAATAAAAACTGTTGAATTGAAGTCAAAGGATGTTATGAACAAACTATACAATGCACTCGTAAGACCATATCTGGAGTGCTGTGTGCAATTCTGGTCACCACGGTACAAAAAGGACACGGTGGCACTCTATAGAGCTCTACAGAGGAGAACGACCAGGAGCATCATGGGACTTTAGGACATGTCCTACTGTGATGGACTGTTTGGACGAGAACGTGGGGGCCTAATCCAAGTATTTAAAACCTTTAAAGGCATTGATAAAGGAGATCCAGCAATATTCTTTCAGAATAAGGATGAGTCATCAACTCAAGGACATCAGTGGAAATGAAGGGAAGGTGCATTCAAAACTGAAGCCAGGAAGCACTTCATTAATTAAGAGTTGTGAAAATTGGGAACAAACTATCAAGACATGGAGTTGAAGAAGAAACTATGACCACCTTTAAGAAGGATTTGGATGATATAAGGAGACAGCGTAGCTACTAGCTAAACAAATGAGCTTGCTGGACTGAATGGCCTCCTCTCGATTGTCAAATTTCTTATGTAATTGGTACAGCCTAGAATAAACAGACTTAACGACTCAGAACAGTTAATTAAAAGCTCTGTCTTCTGGTACAGAAGGTGACTGTCACTGCAGTTCATATATGTGTCTTATTTAGAAGCACAGGAACCGTAGTTTGACCGGAAAGCTCCCTTGTGTAATGTCATTAGTCACCCAGAGCCGGTGCCAATGCCGACGGCAAGCAGCAACAGAAACGCTCGGATCAACGTCGACTCTTTCCAAATTGGCACAGCTGTCTCTGTTTGTCTCCATTGAGGAATGGGAAGCTGCTTATAATACCTCACACGTGTCGGCAGTCGGTAAATAAGTCTTCCTTTATCTTAACTTACAAACTATCCCTATGACAGCGATGATTAAAGAATTTTATGAATGGGCCTTTCTGTGCCTGAAGTAAACAGAAATTATTTTTCCAACAGGCTGCAAGAAATGCAAGAATGTTTTCTGTGCATATAAATGAGTCAACTTATGTATTTATTTTTGGCTTTGACTTTATTTTTGTTATTTGGTAAGGTATAATTTCTGTCTCAGCAAAAGATAATTGAACATTAATATGAGATAAGAGTGATGTGTGGCATGGTGCCCATGAGACAACTGGCATGTAAAGGGGGCACAGTCCTGAGTGCGGAACATGTGTACATTTGTACATAAAAATCTGTACATAATGTACAGGCAGTGGCACTATACATTAAATGAAGAAATACACCACCAGGGGGCACTTCATGAGAACATTAGAACAACTATGACACGAACAGGCCATCTAGCCCACCAGACAGTGGTGGTACTTCATGAGAACATTAAAACAATTGTTATGAGAACAGGCCATTTAGCCCACCAGACCATGGTGGTATACATTAAATGAAGAAGTACACCACCAGGGGGTACTTCATGAGAACATTAGAACAACTATGACATGAACAGGCCATTTAGCCCACCAAGCTCCCCGATCCTATTCACCTCAATTCCCCAAAATGACATCAAGTTAATATTTGAAGGTCCCTATTGTCTTACCTCTCAATACACTTCTTCGTCACTTATTTCACGTGCCTATGGTTGAATTAAACAGAATCTAAATCATATTCCAGCAAGATACTTGAGGGAAGTCTAAGCCTGTGTTTGAAAAGAAATTAATGCCACAAAGGGTTGGCAAGGGAGTAAAACCACCTGGCAGCAGCTGCTCTCAGCTACACTTTTAACCTCCTTAGTGTTTTGTTTACTCTCAGAAAAACAAGCCGAAAATTTGAATTTTTTTCAAAAAGAAAAATGTACCAAATCACACAATGGAGTGTTAATGAAAAGCTGTAAAGCCAGTTTTAGAACAAACTTCAACTGAACCATTAGTTAAATGGAGCAATAACGATGATGATGTGAATTTCTCGTCAGACGTTGACACGGATAGTGAAACTGATACAGACGGCACTGAATGCACTGAACCACCATGATATGCCTGGTGAATTCGGTCATGTGGTGTGGCAAAAGGGCAAAGTGATTGCAATCACGATGTAAGGAAAAGGAAGACGTTAGTACCCTGTGATGTGCATTCTACCTCCGTTCCAGGGGTTGGTGCTGTGTTCTAATGCCTTTCTAAATTCTTCCCACTGCAAACCAGTTGACTGACAGATCAAACACCTCTGACATCACTTCCAGTGTCCATCCACCTGGACCCGCCTCTTCCTGTCTTAAAGGCCAAAACCAGAAGCTCCATCATCTTTGGACAGTTCTGTTTTGAACTCATGTCTGCAGAGACGACTCTGCAATAATTGCACGATTCTTTAAGTTTTGCTTAAACCAAGTATACGGTGTGGCTGGCTTGGCACCCCAACTCTTTATATTGTTGTCCTTTCTTCTTTCTGTTACACCACTTAGCCCTGTTCATAATGTGCCAACTTTCAATGTTCATGTCAGGGGAAATGTGGAAGTCACTAAGGCTTGCCATGTGTTAGCCTACAATAAGGCTGGCATCGCTTGTGCAGATTGGGCACTGAAATCCTACCCTCTCATGTGCAAACAACAAAACAAATATTAAAAGAGAAGTGCATAAAGAAACATGAATCTACTGTCCCAAATGTGACATTTAGCTGTGTGTGGGTGACAGTTTCTAATCACATCACACGAAGACTGTGTGTGAAATCTGCAGCAGTGGACAATCGTCAGACCATTCCAACTACAAATATGTAGAAATATTATAGTATTACATTGTGAGTGTCTCAAACAGGATGGGAGTTGGCTCTTTGCCATAAAGGGAGGTACCAAAGGAAGGACAAGTATGGACTGCCATCCCGACCAGGATGGATGTGGGTGTCTTTCCCGGAAGGAAGGTCTGCGGAGAAGGAGAGAGGATGTCTGCTTCCCAATACAAACATTGGCAGCATCCCACTGGTAGGACACCCATATGGATATCTGCAGTGCAGGCAGGGAATTGTAGTCCCAGTCGGGGTTCTTGAGTGCCACCAAGGCGAGCTGAAGGGGATCATTATACTCTCTTTGATGGGCTTCCACCTGACCTGAATGCTTCCAGTGCTCAATGCTGTGGCATTGGGAATACTCCAGGCCCAGCATAAAGGAAGCATGAGTGGGCAGGGTTGGGGGGGAAGTGGACGGCACAACATGGGAGGTGTGGAAAGAGAAGGAAAACCTTTCATTTTATTGAGCTGCCTTCAAAGGTGGGAACTGGAGGCCTGTCAAGGCATTGCACTGAATGAAACACCTTTTACTTGAACCTGGGACTGTGTCTTGTAGTTGTGTGTGGAGGTTTCGGGGTGCTGCAATGCCCCCTAGTGGTCCCAACATGTTCCACTTAAACATAACAGCATATTTTCTTGCTGAAGAAAGTTTTAGCCTTGAAATTCCAGGAGTAAACGTAACACTAAAGAGGCTTGCTACTGTAAGTACTGTCTCTTTAACTCAGCTTATGTTCCTTGATCTTTGTGAGTGGAGCCCCAGGAGGCAGGGCCACCCTGACGCCACAAGCCGGAGAGAACATTCGCTTGTTTTCTGAGGTGTTCTGTGACTACTGCTATTTCTGTTTGGATTTCCTGATCTTTAAGAAATTCTTAAGGATTCTGATTTCCTGGTTGTGTTTTTGGACAGTGCATTTCCTTTTATGGATAACTCCTATGGTCTTCTACTCTGTTGAACATTCACCTCTATTCTTTTTTTTGTGTAATTAAATCCTTGATTTATGAAGATCCTTTATTGCTCTTTTTATTCAAAAGCTGCGCTTGTTCATAATTTTGGTATGATTTTGGGTCCATCAAAGGTCGCCAGTGTTTTTTCCGTCGTTAGGTTTGCTTCCAGCGTTGTAAGGGGTGTGGTCTCTGAAGTCGGGGTTCACACGTAATCAACACAACAGGATAAAAGGACTGCTATGGGTGCAAATCCTCACTCCAATCTGTGGATATCACATCTGTGATATATTCAATGTTTGTCTTTGTTGCCTTTTCTCGCATGTCCATTCAGTTTTGACCCTTGTGGCCTGTAGAGGGCACTCCTGCCGCCCACACCTGACACAGACAGGCGCAGGACGCAACTTCAGCACACAATTTTTATTATTTTTTTCTTTCTATGGGAAACGTTTTCCCCCGTTTAGCACCTGTACAGCACAGTTCAGAGCACAAAACACTCTTTTCTTCTTTTCGTTTCTCTTTCTCTCTGTCCGCCTCCACTCCACAGCATCATCTCTCTTCCTCCCAACTCTGGATTTCCGGAGCAGTGACTGCTGGCTCCTTTCATAGGGCACACGGAAGTCCCCCAGGTGTCCGGTGAGGTTCTTCCAGCAGCTCTTCTAGGTATGGCTTTATTGCTGTAACAAAAGGGCTCAGAAGTACCTGCAACACCCCCTGGTGGTGCCCACAAAACCCAAAAGGGCTGTGCCAGACTCCAAATTCCATGGAGCCCTGTGGGAGTCTGCAACACCGATGCAACCCAGGGTACTGCCATCTAGCGTTCCGAGGGGGGTAATGTCCTGATAAAGCTCTCCCCCAACCCTTCCAATGTAGAGGTGTCCCGGCCAGGTAAGGATCCTGGCCGTCCGTCATACCCTCTTGTTCTGTTGACCATGATTATTCTCTCTCGTAATGGGCTTTGGTTTCGTGTATATATATATATATATATATATATATATATATATATATATATTTCAATTTAAATTTAAATATATATATATTTTAACTTGCATCTCCTGGTTTTTGCCTAAAGGTTTATCTGTCATTTCAACTGACAGAACAGCCAGGGCTTGACAGTTATCCTCCCTCTTGTGGGGCTTTTGATAGATTTGTAGACATTTCAAGTTCTTTTGCCAGCTCATTTGTTTGGAGTTTTCTCTGGCTGAAGACTTGAATTTAGGAGGACCTGGCGAAGTTCAGGGGGGCCGCTTCTGGGCAGGCTAGTCAAGGTTCTGGACTGTTTATTTGTTAGCTCCTTTTTGGTGGTCTTCAATTGTTCAGACCTCCATATCATAATATAACAACATAGATTAGAAAATATCATTTTTATAAGGAGTATTCCTTTAAGCACATCTTCCTGTGTGCTTGTAGCAAGACTTTGATTTTTACTTAGCGTTTTGGTTTTGACAAAATATTTGTTTTGATCCCACCCACGATTTTAGACTTTTATCTTTCTACTGACTTTGTGATTCCACTTCCCACTCCTTGTAACACTTCTGTTCGGGTGGTCAGACATTCTGTCAGAACAAAAGAAGTGAAAAACATCATCACCGCCGCTGCTGCTGCAAATAAGAAGCAGACGGCTAGTGGGCCACAAAATCATTTCCTATAGCTTGGCACAAGTCATTTGGTTTTCTGCCAATCAGCCAAAGCTTGTCAGTTTGAGTCTACGAGGGAACCAACCTGAGGAGGGCATGATGCCAACCTGTTCAATCTTTTTAACTGCGCTCACTGTGTTGTATATGCAGAGTTTGGCAAAGATTGTGGTTGACGCTTTCATTGATGTTTGCTTGGCTCCCGTATTTGATGTCTTGCTCCAAGTGTTTTTAAGATGAGTCACGGGTCCTCCCTGCATGGAGAGCACTTTTGAGAAATGAGAAAATTTCTATGTAAATGTATAGAATTATTATTATTATGGCTGGATCTACAGTCCTGTAGTGCAACACATCATGATCCACAGTTGAACTGTC
>JANRMT010062841.1:12877824-12898387 GCA_026402145.1 Polypterus bichir lapradei
ATAGTGGAAAACTAGAATGTCCAAAACACACTTCTTTTATTTGGGTTCTTTAAGCGCCACAATGCCTTCTCTCACCAACTCTCTTTCCTTTTGTCTTTGTCGTCTTCTTCTTCTTCTTTCTTTCTTTCTTTCTTTCTTTCTCTCTCTCTCTCTCTCTCTCTCTCTCTCTCGACCTCCTTCCTCCTCCTCACAAGCTTCGTCTCCTTCCTCCTAACTCTAGCTCGTCTACTGGAAGGAGGCAGCCCCTTTTATTATGACCCGGATGAGCCCCAGGTGCTCTCCCTGACATCACTTCCTGGTGTGGCGGAAGTGTCGGGAAAGCACCTGGAAGCACTCCGGGTCTTCTTGGAATTATTTCCAACAGCACTTCCTGGTGTGGCGGAAGTGCTGCCATCCAGGATTCCCTCACTGTCCGGGCGCCCCCTGGCGTTGGCCACGTCCTCTCACAAGCGTCCCAGCTCCCTCCTTGTGGCCCCCAAATAGGCCTGGGTGGCTGCCTTCTCGTGGCCGAGGAGTAACATTGTCCACGTCGGGGACTATCCAGGCGTCCCGGCCGGGCAGTGTCCCCGCTCATCTGTGACAATATATATATATATATATATATATATATATACACACACATATATACATATATATATATATATATATATATGAATATATACTATGTATATATATATATATATATATATATATATATATATATATAAATGTATACATGCCCCCTACACACTCAGACCAATATATTATATAAAAGTAGAGTCACTGTATGTTGCAATGCTGATCCAGAACTGCACAGCAGCACAGCTGGAGAACAAAACGGTAAAAGTGTCGCCATCATAAGCCAACAATAGCAACTGAACAAGTTGCAAACTGGCAGCAAACATGAGTTTCCTCGTTACATTTCAGTTATTTTCATCAAGAGAATCTGAGAAAAGAAAGTATAATTACTTATAAAGTTACAACTAAGTACCGTAAGAAGGTAGTAAAAATATATTTCTATTGCAAAATTTGAAAATGAACTAAATATGAGACGTTTGGGTGTCCCTGAAAGGTCAGTACGGGACAGGGGACAAAATGATCAAATATGGGACATGTCCCGTATATAAGGGACACCTGGCAACCCTACCTCTACATGACACCTATTCTTCTCCACCCTCTCAAACATATACATGATTTAATGCTTGGAAAATGTCTGTGATTAAAATATTTAAAGACTTGTACATCAATAATGTTTTTGCATCCTACGAGCAATTAAGCTTCAAATTTAATTTTCATCAACACAATTTTTCCACTACTTTCAAGCTAGAAACTTTGTTACATGGAATCTTCCACCTGTTTCCATTCCAGAAGAAACACTGGTCAGCCTTGAAAACTCAGACAGCTTCTCTACAACATATAAAACAATTTTAAAGTCCCTTCCTTTCAAATATCCAAGGGCACAATGGGGAAAGGATCTTTCACTTTCTATTTCAGAAAAGGAGTGGAAGGCAGCCATGCACAAAATACACTTGAGGTCAATATGCACAAAGCACTCAATTATTCAACTTAAAATGTTCTATTGAGCGCATTTATCTCACTCAAAATTATCCAAAATGTTTCCAGGGCGAGATTCAACTTGTGAACATTGCAATCGAGCTCCAGCCTCACTGGGCCACATGTTCTGGCTGGGCACCAAATTAACATCAAAAATCTTTGAATGCCTCTCAGACAGTCTTGGCAACCCAATCCCTCCTAATGCATTAACAGCTGTGTTTGGTGGGCTCCCAGATGGGCTTAACGTGGAGAAGGACAAACAAATCATAACTGCCTTTACTACACTACTAACATGTAAACTTATTTTACTCGGCTGGAAGAAACCGAACTCACCACCTCTTTTAAGTTAGTGGGTAACTGATGATGCCCTATACTATCTGGCAGGATCTAATTAATAACATTTTAGAATAAGCTTCTATATCGGGGATAAGAATACTCTTTCTTCCATGCTGCTCTTAAAAGATTTGCGTTGTTGGCTGGCTCTCCTCTCATCTTAATTTTGGTTGGGGGTTGACTTTTGGCTTTGTTAAGTTCAATTTCATTGTTTGGATTTGTTATGATGTGAAATTTTGCATACTAGTTGATAAATATTTTGTATGTCTTTATTTGTAACTTAGGCAACACAATGTAATATTAGTATTTCATTCGTGAGAAGCATTCATATTTACCCCTCTAGGACTAAGTCAGGACACTGAATTTTATGACAGGGTTAGAGAAAGTGCCTCAACAAAACTTTGTCCAATATTTCTCTGCAGGACTTTCTCAGTCAACCCCCTCAGGAAAGCCAGGCTGCCAAACTGTCAAGCTTTACCTTAACACATGGTTTAGAGGGAAGGGGTGAAGGTATTCTATCACCCCATTGGTCTGAAGTATGGCTGTTTGGAACTGGTTTGTATCAGAAGCCTTTAAGTACCATGACGCCCTATTGGCTGTAGGGGTTGGACAGAAACCTATAAATTTGCTTGTTATACCCCTCACCCTCTCTCCCTTACCAAACTGATGAAAGACCATCTCACACCATGAACTGAAAAGGACAACACAATGAAGAGCACTACTCGACAGCCATATTGAGACAGGCATGTGGCCTGTGCTGAAGAAAGCTGACTAAAAATGAGGACTTAACTAGAGACATTTTAAGTAACTAACAAGTCTGTGTGCCGCCTGAAGCTACACATCACCATTTATCAGGTTGTATGGTTGCCAATATTCAAATGTACTTTGCATATTGTTATTATCTATACATATAAAAGGCAAAGCCCTCACTGACTCATCACTAATTCTCCCACTTTCCATATAGGTGGGAGGCTGAAATTTCATGTGCTCATTCCTTGCAGTGTACTTATAAAAGTTAGGTATGTTTCATGTCCTATTGCAACATCCAAGTGGGGGAAACAGGTGTACCCCCTAAACTGTACATATAGATAGGGGAAATCCCTCTTCACTATGTCTGCAACTTCCAATATACCTGGGAAGCCCAAACTCCCCATGCTCATCCTTTATACTGTACTTACAAACGTTAAGTATGTTTAATTTCGCACTTTGCCCTGTAACGAACTTTCAAAAATAACGTCTTCTTTTTGCCGGTTCTCACAATTATGCCATAAGGAACTTTCGTAACTGACCTCTCCTTTTGGCGGTTTCATTCCTTATTTCCATTAACAGAGGATTTATTTCACGGCAGAGACGCACAAAGGCCGCCCCCGGTCCCCCTTCCTTTTTTTGCACGCCCGCTGTCCGCGCACCTACCACATGGTTGGCTCCCTGCCTATATACATTAACGACATCCTGCGCTCATGTGCCTCCTCACTCGCTTCCTTGCTTTCCTCAGCTGTTCGTCGTGCTCACTGCTCCCTTCTTCTTTACTTCATTACTTCGAGTCTGTTATTGTTAGCCTTGCTTCACGTCTTCCTGCTAGTGACTCCTGCCTTTTCATTACAATCATCAAATTCACTCTCAATACTAAAATAAGCCTACGACAATCACATTGACAATCATGTTACGTTATTTTTAAAATGTTTCCTTTTCTTTTTCATAACTTCTTTAACACACTACTTCTCCACTGTGAAGCGCGGGTATTTTGCTAGTTTATGAATATTATCAATAATACATTATTTAAACTTGTAACTTAACTCCTGCTTGTCTTTTACTACACCTAATTGCCTGAGGTTATAAGTGTAGAAGGGAAGGTGGGGAGAAGTTAAATGGTACAATACCTTACAGTGCTAAGTCTGTGAGATTTGAGGCATTCTGAAAAAGGCTAAATATTAATAATATAAGAGGGGAAAGGAGAGTAAAATATTACTCTACCAAGACCAAACAGGATTGTTATTTGTTTTAATTAACAGTAATAAAATAGAAAAGATTTCACCTTTATCCCTTGAGGCGGCTTAAGAAACTCAAGGTCTCCCCACCTACTTTGAAAACTTTTTACACCAGCGCCATAGACAGTTTCCGAACCCGGAGCTGCACATCGTGGTTTGGGAATTGCTCAGACCGAGACTGCAAAGCCCTGCAGAGAGTGCTGTGTTCGGCAGAGTGCATCTTAAGGTCACCACTGTCCACTCTGCAGGACATCTACACCAAGGACCAGGGCAACTGAAATAACGATGGACGCGACCCGCCCCAGCAACAGACTGTTCAGCCTGCTCAACCTCATGGCAAAGACCAAGAGACTCAAGAAGAGCTTTGACCCTCAGGGTCCTGACCTCTGACATGCCAACAAACATTCGAACCTAAAACTCAATGCAAACTCACTTTAACTTACTGCACAGCCACTTTATATGTTTTACTGTTTCAGATTTTAACCTATTTTTTATATACTTTAACTTAATTTACTTAATTTAATTTAATGCACTTAATTTCATTATCCTGTGGTGGGTTGGCACCCTGCCCGGGATTGGTTCCTGCCTTGTGCCCTGTGTTGGCTGGGATTGGCTCCAGCAGACCCCCGTGACCCTGTGTTCAGATTCAGCGGGTTGAGTAATGGATGGATGGAATTTCATTATCTTTTTCTTAATTTTATTATTTATTCTATTGTGTGTTTGCTTTTGTTTGACACAATCTTGGGGTAGGCCAGATTTTTCAATTCACCGCACATTGTACCTGTATAACTGTGTGTGAGACAAATAAAACTCAGATATTTTCATCTTGATATAATAAGATTTGCTATTTCCCAGAATTTTCAGCAGTGTCCTCAGTTGCATCACTTCTTAACTGCCAAAGGTGGTCCGATTCCCTTGCCTTTAATTGCAATCCTGTCTCAATTACACGTGCTGTGTTTTCATCCTTTTTTTGTCCATCCAGAATTTCCAAATTCCGTTCGTCCACTTTTCATAAGAATTAAAAAGCATGAATAAGTGACTCTTCTACTCAATAGACTGGCATCTCGCCCGACTCCTGCCTTGTCCCTGATGTGTCTGGGATGAACGTCAGCCCTGAGATCATCAAATCAAGAAAAAGGAAGTTACGAAAATACCCGGATATCTAAATGAGTTCATATCTCTCTGACCTGACCTGACGACTGTGCTTTCTTATTTATTTTGAACTCTCTTGGTTGACGGCTAATGATCCCAGCAGCAGATATGTCACGGAAACAGCTGCCGCTCTGGAGCATTTATTGTCATTTGCATTTGTGTCAGCTTTCTGTCAGTTGCAGCTGCCTGGATGTAATTGATGGAGATACTTCCACAGAAGAAAACATTGTAAAAAGAAGAAAATGTAACTATGAAATCTATAAAATCTAATGAAAAAAATGCACACTGTTTATGGGTTTAAAGGGTCATTATTATCAAATATGGATATGTGAGGAGGGTTGGTGTCTGGAAAGCCATCCAACCAAAAAAATCATGCCGAAACCTCTATTGGGAAAGTCTTGTCAAAAATAATAATAAATAAATAATGGCCCCATATAAAAATGGGAATAGCTATGGAAGAAGAAGATGATGATGATGAAGGAAGGAAGGAAGAAGTAGAGCTGTTTTGTCATATAGGGTCTTATTTGACCCTTCTTTAAATCAAATTTATACTCCTTACTATGTAGTGTTGTGGCTGTGAGACTAGGGATTTGCATTTGGCAATCAGAAGGTTGTCGGTTCGAATCCCATAAACGCCAAAAGTGTCTCTACTCCATTGGGCCCTTAGCAAGGCCCTTAACCTGTCCCTGGGTATGACGTTAATCTGCATCCAGCCCTGTTTGTAGGCCCTCCGACCTGCAGGGAAAAATCTGGGGGTTGGTGGCAGAATTGGCACTCCAGCCACCATAAAAAAAAAAACTCACACTGTTCCATTCCATCTGAACTAGTGTGGTGCTGAGGTGTCACCCGTTGCATGGCTGCACTTGGGTCCTAATCTGGGATCCTGAGTTGGTTTGTCATGAGGTGGGTGTGGCAATGCCCTGTCTCAGTGTGTACTCCTAACCTCTCTCTAGGTAGACTGTACCAAAAGGCCTCAGATCCCATACACATACCACTCTGTGGTCAGTGTACTTCATTTTAGCAGTTCCACTTCCCTTTTAAAAAAATTAGAACAATCTAGATGAGAACAGGCCATTCAGCCCAACACAGATCGCCAGTCCTATCCACTTATTTCTTCCAAAATAACATCAAGTCAGCTTGTAAAAGTCCCTAAAGTCCTGTGTATGCCACACTACTTGGTCAGTTACTCCATGTGTCTGTGATTCTCTGTGTGAAGAAAAACTCCCTAATGTTTGTGTGAAATTTACCTTTAACAAGGTCCAACTGTGTCCTTGTTTTCTTGTTGAACTCATTTTAAAGTCACTTTCTCAATTCACTGGACTAATTCCCTTCATAATTTTAAACGCTTCAAGCAAATCTTCTTTTGCTTAAACTGAAAAGGCTCAGCTCATTTCATCTTTCCTTATAAAACTGCAGCCCCTGCAGCCCTGGAATCAGCCTAGTTGCTCTTCTCTGGACCTTTTCTAGTGCTGTTTTGTCCTTTTTGTACTCTGTAGACCAAAACTACACACAGGACTCCAGATGAGGCAAATCATTTATACGAGGACGTTCAAAAAGTTTCTGCACTTTTATATTTACGTTGGAAACGGTGAAGGCAAAAACATTTTTTTCTGATGGCATTAAAAAGTTGGTATGAAGCTGTGAAAATTGCATCGCAAAGGAAGGTGACTATGGAGAAAAAGACAGGATGTTTTGAACATCCCTCGTATATATATTAAAAGCAGCAGCGGCCCCAGCACTGACCCCTGCTGGTCACCACTCTTAACATCATCCAGTTCTGATGAGGTTCCTCACACCATCACCCTCTGCTTTCTGTGTCTGAGCCAATTCTGCACACATCTACACACCACACCCTGAACTGCCACTTCTTTTAGTTTGATGCCCATCCTCTCATGTGGCACCTTATCAAACGCTTTCTGAAATTCAAGATAAATAATATTGTATGCTCCACTCTGATCATATCCTTATATTGCTTCCTCATAGAATTCCAGCATGTTGGTAAAACAGGACCTCCTTGTCTGAGAGGGAGACACATAATCCATAATTTAGGTGTGGTATGTCAGTATATGAAAACTGATAACTGCTAGGAACAGAATAAATGTACAAATTCAGATGAGCTCTGCCTGGACTAAGCTGGCCAGACTCTCTTTCATCCTGGCACTGCTCATTGTAGCTTAAATGGGTAGCACACGTAGCGTATATATAAAATGTGTCTACCGGGGGGTGTTGCAGCACACCAAACCTCAGACAACAACCTCACAGACACAAGTTCTGGTAAAAATGAAAGGTTTATTCACACAATTGATCTTGTACAAAGACTGCAAAAGTGCCATAAACCAAACACAATTCTTCTTTTCACTCTCTTATCCTCCTGCACACCTCCCAGGTGTGCTTTGTCCTCTTCCACCCAACTAACTCACCTAGATGAATATTAGAACATTGGAACAATATAAATGAGGACAGGCCATTCAGCCAAACAAGGCTTGCCAGTTCTATCCACTTTTAATTTTTCTAAAAAAAACATCAAGTTCAGTTTTAAAGTCGAGTGGTCTCTTTTATGTTGGACCCAGGAGTACTTCTGGGTCAATCAGAAGTCCCACAGAGTAGACATTAACACTAGAATACCTGAAGCCTACAAAAAAAGTCGTAATCCCAAGCCACCTTAAATTCCTTCGCACCTCTCCATCAGCGTCTTTGTTTTACAGATGTGTCGATCAGCACAAGCAGCCTGCTATCCCATAATCCCCACCGACGCAGCTCAAGGTTCTCCCAACTCAAGTCTGTTTATCTGGGTGTGAGGTGCCTGGAGTTATATGGAATAAATAATATATTATTTGGAATACATGCATTTCATGTGTGTTCTGTGTCTACAACATTATGGGTAAATGTAGGATGACAGGAGATGTGAGGCAAGAAATGTTGAACACATACAGTAACTAAAACAGAAATTATTTCCATGTTATAGCAAAAAATAATAATATGTTGACGTGAAATGTATAATGTGTGAAGACTGAAGTTCACAAAAGCTAGAACAAAACAAGTGCACCTTTATTCAAAAATATAACTGAAGAAAAGATCCCACGACTACAGGTCCCAGCATGCCCTGTGTGCATCTGGATGGAAATCTTTACCCGGGGAGGCTGCCACCTAGTGTACTGGGGGAGATTTATACATCCACATATATTGGGGGAAAAAATATTTATCCATACTCGGCTCCCCCAGTCCTTCCAGCTGGATAAGGATCCTTGTTCAGTACAGAACAGGATTTCCAGTCCATGAGTGTCACACAACAATTAGAAAAATAGAAATGGCTGCTAGTTAATGTGCTTCTGATATTATATAATAACAATACAATAACTAGAAACACATCTCTCTATTATAAAAGAAAATCTTGAGACGAGACTATTGCCAAGAGATTTTTTCAAGTCGCGCCCTCCTCTCAATCATTTCAGGTTAACGGCCCACACCCACGGTCCTCTCACCTCTCATTCGTGTGAATGCTTTTGTCAGATACAGTTCCTGCGCTCTCAGCTCTTATACATTTTTATGTTTTCCTCACTTTAAGTTCCCAATAAAAGAACACGTATTATGTCCAAATCTTATTGAAAAATTTCATCCCGAAGGGTTATCAACAGAAGAAGTGAGTACACGGGCAATCATTCATCGTCAAACAAATTAACGTGAAAATTGTCCATCGGTTACATGGCAAATTGGTAAAATGCATATCAATAGACTATACTGAAACAGTTGGTGCTGATAGTGCAGAAGATGAAAACATCAACTTACAATATCCCGTAGAATATCTACAAGCATTAACAAAATACGGTCTTCCACCGGCCGAATTACTGTTGAAGGAAGGATGTATCGTGATATTACTGCGGAATTTATATCTGAGTGATGGGCTATGCAATAAAACAAAATTAGATGTTTTCAAAATTGGACGAAAAATTCTGACATGAAAAATTTTAACAGGCGACAAGAAAGGTAATGTAGTACATCTTTCGCGGATAACATTAGACACCAAAGGAGATCTTGACATGCCATTCATATTAAAATGTTTACAGTTTCCGTTTAGAATAGCTTTTGCTATGACAATTAACAAATCTCAGAGCCAAACATTTGAAAAAGTCAGTTTATTTATTAGAGAGAAAAAAACGATATTCACTCACAGGCAGTTATACGTTACGTTGTCACGATGTCACTCCAAACACAGAATCAAAATTCAATGCAATATTGACGAAAACTTAATTCCAAATATTGTTTTTACTGAAGTTTTACAGTAAAAGTGTAAGTTTAAAAAGTACTTGCATGTTAATTTCAAAGCCAAACAGAGCAAAAACTTATAACGCAACAAATACCTCTAACACAATATGAAACATAATTTTCTTTCACTTTATTACGTTTTACTATTTTTTACTAAAATAGTTAGGTCTATTATGCATATGTAACAATTACCATGAAAATAATAATCTGTTTAAATTGTACATCTGCTTCACCATACACGAGTGGCAGAGCTGTGAAGTGGCTGGCGTGTAGCACCCGCCCGGGGGTTGGCGAGTGAAGTGAGCAGGGGAGCGGAGCCCCCTAGTCTCTTATATAACACTGGAATGTTTTATGATCACAGTATGATGCGCATTGTTTTACAGGTTTGGAGGGAGTGTTACAGTCAAGGTTTGCTGGCTGGTTGAATGAGAGGTTGATGAGGAAGGCAGACAATGAGAGAAAGAATGTAAAAAAAGAAGATTTGGAGGTGGAAAAGGCACCCAGCCAGATGAACATGCCAAAATAATAGAAAGGGAGGCCATGAGGAGAGGCAGACGTTGTATTTTGCTGTTCTTCAGTTCTGATGCTTTGTAACACCCCCCCACCCCACTTAGGTTTGATACTCTGTATGTTCAATTCATCATAATAACTATTCATAGTGGCTCTAAAATCCATACTGACCCCTACTCTCTCTTCTGTTTCATTTTCCGGTTTCTTTGTGGTGGCGGCCTGCGCCACCACCACCTACTCAAAGCATCATGATGCTCCAACATTGGTGGACTGAAAGCCAGAAGTCTACGTGACCATCATCATCAAGTCCTTCCATGAGAACCCTAAATCCAAAGAGGACTGTTTCATTTATGTTAGGTAGATTGCCCAGAGGGGACTGGGCGGTCTAATGGTCTGGAATCCCTACAGATTTTATTTTTTTTCTCCAGCCGTCTGGAGTTTTTTTTTGTTTTTTCTGTCCACCCTGGCCATCGGACCTTACTTATTTTATGTTAATTAATGTTGACTTATTTTATTTTTTACTGTGTCTTTTATTTTTCTATTCTTCATTTTGTAAAGCACTTTGAGCTATATTTTTTTGTATGAAAATGTGCTATATAAATAAATGTTGTTGTTGTTGATAGTTTTAGACGCCTTGATATTATTCAGTGGGCATCGGAGGGACATTGGGGCTTTCCTCCCTTGTCGCATATGGTAACTAAACTGTCACAGATAAATGGTTAACAAATCACTTGCTTACTCTCCGTGTTTCCGGGACTATTGAAAGAAATCCTTCAGTCAGCAGTGCTGCCAAAGTGACAGTTAGGGTGGACTGACTCAGCCTCTGAGCAGCTGCTGTAATTGCTGTTATGGCTCTCGAAAAAACAGCTTTCTCTGATTAATAGCCAAAACACTGGCTGCAAGCATTCATTCATATTTACTCTGTGCCAAGCTGTGGTTTGAATCAAGAAAACAAGTAAAAAATAAAAATAAAAACAACTTGGGTCGGTAACATATTACTCAGGTTGATAATAATAAATAGCAAAAATTAATTACATTGATATAGTGCTTTTATCGCTACTTAGAGCGCTTTACATAGTGTGACCAGTAAGGGACGTTGCAGTACCCCAAACCTCAGACACAACCTCAATAACACCAGATCCAGTATAAATAAACTGTTTATTCCCTGCAGGTACCTAACACAAAGGCTTCAAAAGCAACATAAACCACACAATTCCAGGTGAGCTTTGTTCTTCTCCCCTCCCGACTCTGAGTTGCCTGGATCAGGTAGAGTGGTCTCTCTTTTATCTTGGGCCCAGGTGTACTTCTGGTGATAGAGCATAGCCCAATGGAAGACTTCTGAGTCAACTAGAATTCCCAACAAGCAGGGAATTCCATCAACTCTCCCACCAGGGCCATCTTAGCAGCATCACTGGCCCTCAGGAAAAGCACTGAGGTGAGACCCCTGTTTTGATAGCAAAACAGAAACACACATAGACATCAGAAACATCGTAGGCCCTTATGCTTCTGGGGCCCCCAGCCAGCGCCCATTATGCCCATACATTAAGATGGCCCAGCCCCGGGCAGCCATGGACAGGGCAGCGTCTCAAGACTACAGGTTCCAGCCTGCACTGCGGGCATCTGTGTGAAGATCCTAACCAAAGCAGGAGACAATACTTTAACATGGCCTACTCATAACTTCACTTTAATTTAATCCTGATATTCTGTATGTTCAATTCATTTTAATAACTATTCATGGTGGCTCTAAAATCCGTACTGACCCCTACTCTCTCTTCTGTTTCTTTTTCCGGTTTCTCTGTGGTGGGGTCCTGCGCCACCACCACCTACTCAAAGCATCATGATGCTCCAACATTGATGGACTAAAAACCAGAAGTCTGCATGACCCTCATCATCAAGTCCTTCTGTGAGAACCCTAAATCCAAAGAGGACTGTTTCATTTACTGTATGTTAGGTAGAATGCCCATTGGGGACTGGGCGGTCTCATGGTCTGGAATCCCTGCAGATTTTATTTTTTTCTCCAGCCGTCTGGAGTTTTTTTGTTTTTTCTGTCCTCCCTGGCCATCGGACCTTACTCTTATTCTATGTTATTTAATGGTGACTTATTTTAATTTCCTACTATGTCTTATTTTTTTTTTTATTTTTCATTATGTAAAGCACTTTGAGCTATGTTTTTGTATGAAAATGCGGTATATAAATAAATGTTGTATTGTATTGTATTGTAATATTCAGCAGTGCTCATCTACCTTGGTACATTCCATTGTACTGGTCTCCTGGGAGGGTAAGGGTCCTTATTCAATCCCGGTCAGGATGCCATCCATCACAATAGACAGAGGGGAGCCACTTCAGCTAAGACCAATGTGCAGCACCCACCTGGACAATGTGCAGGCAGCCATTTTTGCGCCAGACTACTCAACTACTCAGTAGGTGGTGAAGGGGTGAGAGATAGACAGCCAATTAGGGACAGGGAATGATCAGGGGGCCAGAATGACTAGGCCATGGTGGACATTTTAGGCATGACATCCTGATACACCCTACTCTTCACAAAGGATACCCAGAGATCTTTTATGACCACAGACAGTCTTGACCTCAGTTTAATTTCTCATCCAAAGAACAGATAAGTTTGATTATGTAATCTCATAATCTCATAATATATTTTCATAATATAGGACATTTCTTTACAATACATATGCCTTCCCTAATATTTGTGACCATCTGGCTTGGCTCCACGCTCCTTAGGCAGTTTGAACCCACAACCGTCAAGAGTCATAACCGGTGGATGAGCCAAGCAAATGAAGACACAAATAGTCACAAATGTTGGTGCAAAGTGATGCTGTTTTATTACACGAAAACAAAGTGCTCAACATTTTTCATTCATTAAATAAATAATCCTTTAACACAGATGCTCAAAGTTTACTGAGTAATTCCATTAAAATAAAGTTAAAACTCTGGCATGTCTCCCTTTAAAAACATGAGCCCCAGTGCAATTCTATAAAAACGCGGCGTCCCCTTGGCTCATCCCATCAGGATCTTTGCAGTGAGAGGAGATGCCTGCCGACACGTGGAGTCTAAACATTAATCCTGCCATGGGTGCCCATTGCCAGTCATTCGGTGTCCATGGGGTGCCACACCAAGCCCCACACACACGTCTCCCCCCCTCCGGTCCTTCGCCAACCACAGGAGACGCTGCATAACGGTCCTCAGTATTTCAATGGGGGAACCTTCAGCCCCGTCAAGCACTCCTCACTCCGGGGCTCACTCTCAGACCACCTGCCTCTTGCTTCTCTCTTAACCTCCAGTCTCGTCTAATATTTCTATTGCTCAGGCTCCTTTTTAAGCTGTGTCCAGGCGCCGGAGCCACAATCACCAAGTTCAAGACGTGAGCGAAGCACATGCCTCAAACCTCTCGCGTCTGCATGTGAATGCGTAACCAGCCAGGCACTTCAACCAACCTTGGAGCAGCATTTGCAGCATGTTACTTGAAGGCACACAGTGACTGATTTAGATCATACCTGCTCTTCTTATAGTAGCCTGCCTGTGTCCTTTTTGGGTGAAGTTGTTTTAGGATGGGCTCAAGTTCTCTGTGACAGCTCCTTGCACCGGTACAGTGACATTTTTGTTGTTAACCCTTTGTTGTTGCCTGCTGCCTACACCATGTAAGTGTCTTTGTGACCCCCTGGGTGAATTGTGCACCACTATCAGAGCAGGGGGGGAGATCAAGTGCAATTTATTTGAGTGACGACATACCCCGACATGACCCACTTCACAACCCACTACCATAATAAACAATAGCAACTCACAACCTTCCAGTGGTAGCCTGCTACCCAAAAGCGCTTGAGAAACACTGCCCTAAACAACACCTTCCATGGTACAGGCTTTGCTTTATAGTTTCCTGGAGATGACAATTATTCTTTACCTGAAGCTTTTCCTGACCTAATCATTTAAACAGTGTAGTCATATTGTACTGTAAACACTACAACAACACTTTATTTGGGGTTACCATTTCATTTTTTCTTCAAATATCCTGTGACTGGAGGACAGGTTGTGATGCACCCAAAAAAATATTTGGGGCACCAGCCGGGCTACCCCACAGAAATGAACACAACAAAAAAGAATGATGCTCAATATTCAAGCTTCACTGCGCAAATTTTAGCGAGTCTGACAATTATTACAAGCACAAAAGGTGAGGGTCTAATCTGTGGGAGCTCCGTCTCCATTGCCAGGGTTTCCAGAAATGAGCCACCATCTTCTTTATAGTGTCCCAACTGAAAAGGGCGGGGCCAGCTCAGGGCTGAATGCATACATCCTGGGGCCGCCTCTCAGAGCGACGGCTGATAAAGAAGACAGTGTTACGACAGCGCCCCCCCGTCTCTTCTACCTCAACTATTCCAGGAAGGTCATCCCTAGGCATACATGCATGACAAATCCAAAGACTGTGACAAGCTCTTAAAAAGTTGTGTGCTTCCCCCCCTGTGTCACGTGTCAATTTCTAAAAATAACTGTCACGCATGCACCTAGAAACCACCTTCCTGGATCTGATGAGGTTAAGAAGTACCAGTCGGGGAATTAAAGGCGGCATTGGCACTAACTCTATCACCTCCTTCCCCTGCCTGTTCCGAGAAGACGCTCAAGGAGGGCACCTAGCCCCACCCACAGCACCCAGAACTGGTCCCGTCCCTTCCACCTTGAACACCATAAAACAGCCAGTCCCCTGAAAGTGGTGTCTCACTTTGGACCGTGCCCTCAATAAAAACGGAGCCTTACTTTCGCAAAATTGTTTAGCGTCGGCCCTATTTTGTGCCAAGAACACTATTTCTTTTATTGTTTTGTGCCAGTTAAATGAGGTTTGCCCATCAGGCGCCCCAACACTCCTTCTGGTTTCCCTAAGTCTGTTCATCTGGTCAGTTATTAAGCATTTGGGCTTCGAAGACACAAGATGACTAAGTTTAGCAAATGGCATTGTCCCCCAATTCCTCCATCATGCAAGTCTGTTCTTTACTTGGAGACACAGTCACATGGTTTTGGAAGGCACTTTATTGACGTTTGCATGCTCAGTAATTGTATTTTGTGAAAATAAAAAGGTTTCATCAAGGAGAGAAATTTAGTTTCTACAGGAATAAAATTTAAGGAGAAGTTTATTTCTATTTTTTTTTTCTTGAGTTTTTCCTGCCCACCAGTGTTTGGTTACCAATCTTTCATCTTTTCAGTGTAACAATCCCTGCCTGCATTTTGACCCGTGAAAGCCATTCATCTTTTGAAGTATCTCTGCCACTCACTACAAAGAAAAAGGCCCGTTTTCATCTCCTCTCTTGACAGAAACACCCTTAACATGAGTGACAAACATAAAATAAACAGCCATTAGGCCTTCAGTCTGGAGTGAGGTGGTATGGCAGATGCCATAGACGGGCAGTTGGTTTGCACCCCCTTTGGGTTTCTTTCTTCTTGCCTCATCAGACATGTTTTTTTTTCTTTTCTCTCTTTCCTTTTATCTCCGTCTCTTTGGCCTCTTCCATCTTGCCACCATTCCATGTCACCCTCTTCCTACCAACTTTGAAATCAACTCTCTCTGACATTTTAAACCCCATCTGAGGGTAAATTTCTGGGTTTTACCTCCTTGGCGGCAGAGCAGACACATCATATCTAGAAGAGCAACAAGTTTCAATGCTTTCTGTTGGCTCCTGTTGGCACCCTGGTGGTATTCTTTTATGATGCCAAGCACCTGGACCCAGTCCTGGGCTGCTTAAATGGTCCAGGGAAGTTTCTTTGCCTCTTCTTGGCATTGTGCCCAGAAATATTGGGGTCCACAGCTGAAAGTGTGAGAGGTCAACAAAGGATGTCTCGTCTGGTGCAAACCAGCAGACGGGCTACTGTGACACAAATTATGGATGATTTTAATGATGGCACAGGGGTAATGTGTCACAGCACACCCTGCTGTATATGGGACTGCTCAACCATAGGCCAGTCAGAGTGCCCATGCTAATCCTTGCCCACCTTTGAAAGTGCCTACAATGGGCATGTGCAGCATCAGAACTGGACCTTTGATCAATGGAAGAAGGTCAACTGGTCTGATGAATTCCATTCTTTGCAGATGGCCAGACACGTGGCGGGGAGTGGGATGGATGGCAACAGGATGCACTGTAAGAAGAAGACTCCCATAGTTCCTGGTGATTCATTGTGAATGCGCTCAGGAGTTGGTGAGTTTTTGTGTCTTTTGTTGTGCTTAGTGCTGTTGTGATTTTCTGGAATTTTTGACCTCCTTGCTCTGTTCTTTCAGCCTCTCCATTTTTTTCAGATGCCCAGGCATGCGGTGGGGAATAGACGGCATCAGGATGCACCTTGAGAAGACGACAAGCCAGTGGAGGGAGTGTGATGCTTTGAGCAATGTTCTGCTGGGAGACCCTGGAAGCAAGCATTCATGTGGATGTGTACCACTGTGACGATGCGGGTTCTGGCTCCACACTCCCATCGCTGTTTAGGAAGCTCTTGAACCCAACACCATCGATAATGTTACCGAGTGAGCTAGTCAGTGAAGGCAACAATTAAGCAAGGGGAATGGTAAAAATTTGCAAAAGTGCTTTTATTAAAAAACAGTCCATCAAAACAAAAGTGTTCAATAAATAGTGCAGTGCTTTCAAGTTCTTCAATAAATAAATAAATAAATAATCCATTAAAAGGAATGTGGAGGTTAAAAACAGCAAACAAAAGCAATCCTTTAAAATCGAAGGTTAAAATGTTTCTTTGGAAGCAGTTTTAAAATAACAACAACAACTCTAGTGCTTCTTTTCTGTTTGCGTCTCACCTGCTTATCCTGTTTGGGCTTAGCAACAGGCAAGACACTCTCTGCAGCTGCCCTCCTCTACACACACACACGAGACTGGAGACCTCCCGATCCTTGGCTTCGGTCTGGCTCTCATCCCAGTCCCCGAGACTTGATGTCCACCAACGGCCAGGTCCCCCACATTGGGGACTCCACCACCAAGCCCCCCGACTTCCGCTGCCTTTCCGCGGCCTTCTGCGGCTCATTGCTTTCCTCTGGTCACTCCCGCTACCTGGTCGCTCAGCGGGAGCAACATCAACTCAAACACCTGGGTGTTGGCCTAACACCCAGCTTCCTCGCAGCTGCCCTCGAGCGCTCGTACACGCGTTCGCCACACGCTCCGCGTGTCTGTCTCTCCTGCACTGCCTGCTTCCTCACTCGCTCCCTACAACCTCCGTCTTTTTCTCTTCCTTTCTTTTTTCCTCATCTCCCCTTAACCGACTCGTGCTTCTTTTAAATAATGCAAGGGGCCATCACAGCTGTAGCATATTAGCCACGGGAGCAATCACGGATGTGGGCAGTTCCTCACCTGTGCACTCGGTGAGAAACGCCCACACCACCATCTCGAGTACGGTGATTATTTATTTAAAAGAAATGGCCTTTGCTCAATGAACTGTGGACCCGCTATACCACAACCACCCACCTAAACATCACGGCAGACAAGGTACACCCCTTCGTGTCAATGGTATTGTTATGTTTCAGCCAGGATTCCTCCTCTGGCTAGGATTCAAATTCATGTTTTACGTCTCTTATGCTGATTCTTGATTCTTTTATTTGTGTCGATTATGTGCATCATTCTTCACTTTTGGTTTTATCTCTGTATATAAGCTGCCTTTGTTATGTTCCATGTATTTTGTGGGTAGTCCCACCTGCCATTCACTGCCAGAAATTGCCTTCCACCCTATAAACCTGAACACATGCTGCATCAGAAGAAGGTCGGCAGGTCTGATGAATTCCGTTTTCTGCAGATGACCTGACACGTGGGGTAGACAGATGGCACCAGGATGTACTGTGAGACGAAGACTCCCACAGTTCCTGGTGATTTATTGTGAATGCGCTCTGGAGTTGGTGAGTTTTGGTGTCTTTTTACATTCTCATATACGAAGTATAGAGAAAGTATTGTAATCCAAAGACTCGATGTCGAGATTTTGATAAATCTCGATGTTTTAGACCTCCCTGACTTTCTCGTATACAAAGTATAGGGAAAGTATTGGAATCCTCCAAAAGTTCTATTTCGAGATTTTGATAAATCTCGATGTTTTAGACCTCCCCGAGTCTAGAAAATATCATTTCTGGAATTATGTCTGTGTGTGTAAACACGATAACCTGAGTACGCGTTCACTTAGGTCAACCAAATTTTGCATGCAAGTATTAGGTACAAAACGTGAGATTTCTATCAACTTTTGGGCTATTTCTGCTAACCGGAAGTGGTACTTTACCTTTTATTCATGCAGTTGCAGAGTCCGATTTACTTTACTTTCATAATAATTGTTCAATATATTATTCATTTAATTTGATTTGTTGTTGATGGTTCTTTCATGTACATAAAATGAAAATATAATCATTGTCTTGTGGTTTACTCCTCAAGTATCCATCCCCATATCTAAGTATACAAGAGAGTTGAGGGGAGACCTCGACCAATTTTTTTTGTGCTTAGTGTTGTTGTGAATTTCTGGATTTTTTTGACCCTCTTGCTCTGTTTCTTCAGCCTCTCCACTCAGATGGCCAAACACACGGGGGGAATAAATGGCATCAGGATGCGCTGTGACAAGAAGACAAGCCAATGGAGGGAGTGTGATGTTTTGGGCAATGTTCTGCTGGGAAATCCTGGATCCGAGCATTCCTGTGGATGTTAAGCGTGATGTGTACCACCCACCTAAACCAGTGGTTCTCAACCTGTGGGGCGGGCCCCCCTAGGGGGGCGCGAAGATGTGAAAAAAAGAAAACAAGAATCAAAAATATAAAAAAAAAACATCTGTTGAAACCAAAACAAATGAACTTAAACTACATTCTGATACTAGAACAATAAATATAGAGTTAGATAAATGTCGATAAAAGTTAAGTAGGTATAATAAAATATGCATCTACATTTCAAAAAAATGTTAGGGGGTGTGCGATTAAAACTGTTATGAAAACTCGGGTCTCAAATACTTAAAGGTTGAGAAACGCTGACCTAAACATCACAGCAGACAAGGTACACCCCTTCATGTCAATGGTATTGTTATGTTTCAGCCAGGATTCCTCCTCTGGTGGATGGGGCTCAAATTCATGTTTTATGTCTCTTATGCTCATTCTTTATTCTTTTATTTGTGTTGATTATGTGCATCATTCTTCACTTTTGGTTTTATCTCTTGTATATAAGCTGCCTTTGTTATGTTCCATGTATGATACTTAGCGCCATGAGAGAACTCGTCAAAAAAGGAACAATTTAAAAAGTCCGGCCACTTCCTTCTCTTCTGTTTTTATGTGTGCAGTGCTTACAAACCCCAATCTCCATATCCCATAAGTCCATCTGCATCCGTGCAAACCTGTTTAAAGAGACAGACCCCATATTTACAAATGGGAATTTCTGCACCCAGTGCTGTTATTAACATTTAACAATCGTCAAAGAGGACAGACCTGTAAAGAAATTAAATGCCCCCTACAACAGCGGCACATCAGTGGTATTTTGCAAAAAGCCTGCTTCAGAGTTCTATTTTTAAAGTCTGAGAGACACGGTGTCACAAGTTCAGAGTAAGTAATAATAATACATTTTATTTAATAGGTGCCTTTCTTAGCATTCAAGCTCCCCTTACAATGAAATTAAACAACATCAGTAAAAATCAAAAAGAAATAAATAGCAAACAAACAAAGATAACAGGCAGTAACAGTGCAAAATTCACAATTTGGTATGCCAGTTTGAAAAGATAAGTTTTGAGGGCAGTTTAAAAATGTGAAATTGAATTGAGCTGACGAATATGAGAGGGAAGTGAATTCCCAATCTGAGGAGGACTATGAGAGAACGCTCGAGTGTGATGTGTGGTACAGAAAGTGGAGATGCAGATGAGGATCTGAGGGAGTGCAAGACTGTAGGAGATCAGTGAGGTAGGGGGGAGCGAGACTGTGGAGAGCTTTAAATGTTAAGAGCGGGATTGTGTATTGGATTCAGTAGTGAACAGGGAGCCAGTGAAGTTGAGAGAGAATCGGTGTGATGTGTTCAGTGGATTTAGAACAGCAGGTTATTATCCTGGCAGCAGAACTTTGAAGAAGTTGTAAGCCATGGATACGTTTTTGTGGGATGCCAGATAGAATAGCAGTACTGTAATCTATACGTGAAGTGACTCGGGCATTAACCGATACTTCAGTACTGTGCTGTGTAAGAACAGGACGATGTCTAAAAATGTTTCAGAGATGGAAGAAGGCAGTCCGAGAAATGTTACTTATATAGGAAAAAAAAGAGACAGTACTGTCAAGAATGACACCCAGGCTCTTCACCTGGGTAGAGATGTTTGTGTTAATGTTGTTAATTAAAATAGAAGATTGGTTAACCTTAGCAAGTGTGGATTTAGAACCAATGAGGAGCACCTCAGTTTTATTGCTGTTTAGTTGGAGAAAATTGTGAGTCATCCATTTCTATGTCTTGGAGACATGCCATAAGAGTATCTGGAGGGAAAACAGAAGTGGACTTAGTGGATAGATAAAGCTGTGTGTCATCAGAGTAACAATGAAATTTAATACCATGGTGCCAGAAGATATTACCTATTTGGAAGATATAAATGAGAAAAAGAAGCGGCCCCAAAACAGAACCCTGCGGGACTCCCTGAGTAACGACTGCATTCTCAGATTTAAACTCCTTTATTTGAACAAATTGCCTCCTATCAGAGAGGTAGGAAGAAAACCATTAGAGGACAAGGCCACAGACTCCAAAACTAGCTAGTCGTGTTACATAACGACGAGTATTATATGTTGGCCGTGAATTTTATTTAATAGA
>JANRMT010062841.1:12905093-12939385 GCA_026402145.1 Polypterus bichir lapradei
CTATCTATCAATCATATAGTGCCTTTCCTATCGATCTTTCTATTATACAGTGCATTATCTATCATCTGCGGTGGGTTGGCACCCTGCCTGGGATTGGTTCCTGCCTTGCACCCTGTGTTGGCGGGGATTGGCTCCAGCAGACCCCCGTGACCCTGTGTTCGGATTTAGTGGGTTGGATAATGGATAGATGGATTATCTATCATATAGTGCCTTTCCCATCGATCTTTCTATTATATGGTGCATTATCTATCATATAGTGCCTTTCCTATCTATTATATTGTGTCTTTCCTATCTATCTATTATATAGTGCCTTTCCTTATCTATCAATTAATCTCTTATGTAGTGCACTTTCTATCTATCAATCATATAGTGCCTTTCTATTATAAAGTGCATTATCTATCATATAGTGTCTTTCACGTCTATCTTTCTATCTATCTATTATATAATGCCTTAGATTGTTCTAATATTGTAACATTCAAACAAACACAGTCCCCAGAAGATGGAATGCAGAACACAAAACATAGCACAGTACATACTATCACACAGACGTGAGTAAGGGATATTCTCAGGGCTTGTGTACAGATTGCAATACCACTCCGGGTCGTGAGAGGGCGCTGTCACTCACATCTTCTCTTCTTTTACCCGTAGACTGGAGGCTCCAAAACTCAATGGTAGACCAAGACCCTCCCCACTTCCCTGCCAGGATAGTACCCATATAAAATGACCACAACTACATCTTGTTATGGACTCACAAATTGGAAAAGCATTATTCCTCAACTTTCTGCTTGACATTTGCAGTGTGCATTTTTATCATGACATATCGGGGATCACCGACTAGAACCCCATCTCTTCTTCAGTTAGTTGCCTTGATTGTTTTTTTTTTTTTTTCAATACACCAATTTGCGTTCATTCTTAGTAAAGATTTTTCCCCGCAAATCCTTTTAATGTATGAAATCTACAGAATAATCAATAGCTGATAGACCACCCCAGTACAGGGAAGCTTCAAGCCCAGCGTTTCACTCTGCAGTCCAAGTGACAAGAATTGTGATAGCCGAAGCACCAGTCATCAGAAAACGAGACTAGAATGAAGTGCCCTGACATTCTATACAATTTCTTAAATTGTGATGTTCTTCAGGAAGCTTAGTAAAAGCTGAATCGCACGGAAAAGGACACTTATCTGCTTCTATGGGCTTTCCTCGCTCAGTCTTTAAAGCATTTCTAATGTTTCACTTCCACTTGAAATCATCATCTGCAAGATTAGGCGATGCTCTGGTTAATGGATCAGTTGATTTCAGAAATGGCTCTGCCGAATACAGATTGCACTTCGCTGCCAAGTCCCTTCCTGCGCTGTGTGGAGTCCTTATTTTTTATTTATTTTATTTTTTTTTTCTCGTTTTATCACTTTGAAAGGTTTTCCGCACCCACTAAGTCAATAGCAATTTCGTTTGCTCTACATCAAAGTTGCAGTGCCAGGGTGCTTAGAAAGGACTCACTTATTTGTCCATGGATCACATCACATTACATTACAACAAAAACCAATTAACATTAAACAGGAATGGCAGGTAAAAAAAGTCCTTACTCTTAGATTATATTTACATGCTGATTTTGACACTAACACTTATGAATGTTACTCATCTTGGTGGGCCATACAGTCTGCTGGCACTCTTTTTTTTGATTGGTTGCATACTGAAGACCTTTGAGAGGCTGGCCCTGGACTATATCAGTGCTCTTGTGGTGGACCACCTGGACCCACTGCGGTTGGTCTATCAGACAAAGACTGGAGTGGAGGACACAATCATTAATCTGCTCCACAAGGCTTATTCTCACCTGGACAAAGCTGACAGCACTTTGAGGATGATGTGTTTTGGTGTCTCCAGTACCTTCAGTACCATCCAGACATCTCGATTAAGGGTTCATTTCAGAGATAAGCAAATGGATGAGCCTGTGGTGTCCAGGACTGCAGTTTGAGAGACTCAAGGACTGATGGAGCACCACAAGGAACAGGCCTGTCTGCTTTACTCTTCACACTGTACACCTCAGACTTGAAATATAACAGCAGGTCAGGTCACTTGTGGAAATTCTCAGATGAATCTCCACTTATGGGGTGTACAGTAATCCCTCGCTATATCGCGCTTCGACTTTTACGGCTTCACTCTATCGCGGATTTTATATGAAAGCATAACTAAATATATAACGCGGATTTTTCGCTGCTTTGCGGGTTCTGCGGACAATGTGTCTTTTTACTTCCTGTATATGCTTCCTCAGTTGGTTTGCCCAGTTGATTTCATACAAGGGACGCTATTGGCGGATGGCTGAGAAGCTAACCAATCAGAGCACGCAGTTAAGTTCTCCTGACTGAGAAGCTAACCAATCAGAGCACGCAGTTGAGCTCCTGCGTGCTGAATGCAGTGTTAACCAGGAAGTCTCGTCTCGCTAATTCTGCATCAACGTGTTTGGCTGTGTAAAGAGTTGTGCTCTTTAGTGTTCATCTTTGTGCATAGTCAAGCCCTTCATTATGGCTCCAAAATAATCTGCTACTGCTTCAGGGGCCGTGCCCAAGCGCAAGAAGAAGATGTTAACGATTGCCGAAAAGGTAAACGTTTTGGATTTGTTGAAGGCTACGATTCTTTTTATTTAAAAAGTAGGAAAGGAATATAAGATCTACGACCGCAGTGTCCTTTTAACCAGGGTGCAAAACGAGTTGTAAGTGGATGTAATAAGGCAGTAGTCTGGATGGAATCTGCTTTAGGGATTTGGATTGAAGACTGCCAGAAGAAGAACAACGGCAGTGCTACACAATCGCCTGAAGTGGCTCCTTTACAAGGGCTGTAACGCTCTCCTTTGTTGTGCAGTAAAATTAAACTCATTGTTATCGGACAAGTCATCGTGTCATTGTTGGTGAGTAACCATAATTAATTTTCTTCTTACAGTGCTTAGTACATGTACGTACGTTTAGTGTCACTGTACACACATTTACTGTATACTATTTTTCTTGCATTGTACGTATTTATTGCTGGTGGCCTGTCTATCGTAATGGCTGTAACATATGTGATATCGGAGACACTCAATATCTTTAAAATAATATTTAGGTTTTACTGTATATAAACAGTGTGTTTATATACATAATTTCAATGAATCTTACCTAATATCTAAGAGAATACAAAGGGATTATGCTGTATAACTCTGCGGGGAATATTTATAAACAGTGTGGGAGAGTTTATAAGGGCTTAAAATATATAAAAATAATCATACAAACATATGGTTTCTACTTCGCGGATTTTCACCTATCGCGGGGGGGTCTGGAACGCAACCCCCGCGATCGAGGAGGGTTTACTGTATTGATAAGGGGGATGAGGCAGAAGAGAAGAGACAGGGGGAGAACTTTGTTTCTTGGTGCAAAAAGAATTGTCTGCAACTTAACATCAGCAAAATCAATGAACTGCTTATTGACTTTCACTGCACTAAAGTGCCTCTGTGCCCAGTCACTATTCAGGGAGTGGATGAAGAGGGGGGTCCACATTAATGACAGGTTGGACTGGTCTCATAACACAGAGGAACTGTAGAAGACAGAGCAGGGTAGGCTCTTCTTCCTTAGGGCGACTCTGCTCCTTTATTGTGGGAAGTGACATCCTTCACTTCTTCTACAACTCTGCGATGGTCAGTGCGATTTTCTATGCTATGGTGTGCTGGGCATTAGAGGTGCACCGACTGATGATGGAAAATTGTATGGTGTGGAAAGACTAGTGATTGGAAAATGGTGGTCTTAAGCCATCATCATATATATAAAATCTAAAGAGGGCCGTCCTTTATTTATACCAACTGATGTACTCTTGTGAAAGCAGGTTAGTAGACTGAAGAAATCTAGCAGAGCACTGCCTTTTCATTTAGGTGCATTCACATAACACATTTAACATTTCAGTTTTCACCAATCAGCATACAGATACAGTCGACCCTTGATATACGACCGGCCTGACATGCGAACAACTTGATTTACGACCAAAATTTTTGTTTTGATTTACGACCAACATCTTGCATTACGACCCGAATGCGGTCACGTGTATCCGCTTGTGCGATTGTAAACAAACAGCCGAGAGCGTTCGTAAGCGTCAGTCGGAGTCCAGATACATGTAATTTCGTTTAGTGCAGTGATTTATCTTTATATATAATTCACTAAGACCATGGCAAGCAAGACGCATAATTGCTAAGGAAGGAAGAGAATGTAACAAAGGTAAAGAAAGCGATTGTTAAGGGATGTTAGCTAGCAGGCTGGCGCGGCACATGATGATGTCATCAGGCTGAGTCAGCACTGGCTTGCTTTGGAGTGTATTATTACAGCTGTTCACAACACGACCAGCTTTGAACTGAGTGCTCGACTACTGTCATTATTAACTTGAGAAACAGCGATCACAATCGAAACGAAGAAGGAAATTGAGAGTGGTGTTCGTGTGACCGATCTGGCTAATATGTACAGGATGTCGAAATCCACCATCTCGACAATTTTACAAAGAAAAGATTTGCATAAGGAGGCTCCTTCTAAACTATAACCACCTTCTGTTTCATTCTCCTCCTCCTCCCTTCCTGCAGCCCAAAGATGTCAAATTAAATGGTGAGTACAATATGAAATTGTTGTTTCTGGTAGGTAGGCACTTTTTATAACTTGTTGGTTAGTACATTAGAAAAATTATTGGTGTTTTGGTAAACTATGCACATTATACATCACTTTTTTATTATGAAAATGTTAAGTAAGTGTTGCTGTGGGAGGTTCGGAGCGCATCATGGGTATTTCAATTATTTCTTATGGGGAAAAATAGTCTTGACTTACAACCAACTTGAGTTACAACCAGCCCTCGCGAACGAATTGAGTTCGTAAGTCAAGGGTCCACTGTAAATGGTATACTCCACAAACACCCCTTATGTCATTAAGCATTATGTAAATTCACAAGCTAGTTAAACATATTAAGAGTTGCAGGTGGATACTTGGTTAAAAGAAATGTGACTTTTTATATGTAAACTGTTATCAGAGTACAAAAGATCTTAAATGACATCACAGAGTCCTATTGCTGGAGCAGCTACAGAAGGGTCTGCTACTGGAGGTCTGCAGCCAGACCGTTTTCAATGCTATTTGGTCCTGGGGCAGGAGAAGTCACAGAGGGGTCTGCTGCTGGAGGTTTGCAGATAGACACTTCTCATCTGTTTTGCAATCATGGTTTACCCCTTTCTCTCTTCCTCTTAAACCTAAAACTATAGCAGAGCCATTCCTGTTCTCTTTCTCCGATCTGTGTTCACTTCTGTTATAGCTCATCTTTATTTGAAAACAGCAGTGTCAGATCGGGCGAGTGTGAATGCGACTGAGAGAATAAAACTGAATAAAAAAAAAACCAAAGCAAACCTTTACAAGTATCATAAATTACACCGGCTGTTACAGACTGAAATGAAATGTATGTTTTTATTCTAAAATAGTAAGAATAAGAGTAGCTCACTTCTCAAAACGGACTCTTTCAGGTTCGAACCTGTGAAGTTTGGATTACCAATCAACAGTTGATACCATTGCGCCAACGAAGCAGTCGTATCAAAGAGGTGTCAATGTCGCACCCTAACGTGGGTTCTTTTTCTGCAGTTATATTCTTGAATAAAAGCGCACTTGTTGTGTTATATTTGTACCTTTTGTGAAAGTGTTCATTTGATATTTGTACTTCAGGATTCACACATTATACACTTCATGTCTACATTTTGTCAATCTATATATATAATTCACTAAGGGCACGCAAGACAGTGAGCGAAAGAAAGTGAGCGCAAGCAAGACAGAGAGCCACGCCCGCCAACTCACAAAGCCCCGCCCGCCAACTCTAAGACCATGAGATACGCTCGACAGAGCCCTGCCCGCCAACTCTAACTAAGGGCAAGCAAGACAGACAGCGCACGCAAGACAGAGAGCCACGCCCGCCAACTCACAGAGCCCCACCCACCAACTCTAAGACCATGGGATATGCACGACAGAGCCCCGCCCGCCATCTCTAATCCTACTTCTGTGTCCACCGTCGCTCTCGGTCAAACAGCAATAATTAGCAAACAAACAAAGATAACTGGCAGTAACAGTGCAAAATTCACAATTGGTATGCCAATTTGAAAAGATAAGTTTTGAGGGTAGTTTTAAAATGTGTTATTGAATCGAGCTGATGTATATGAGAGAGAAGAGAATTCCCGAGTTGAGGAGCACTATGAGAGACGCTCAAGCTCCCATAGCACAGAGTTTGATGTGTGGTACAGAAAGTACAGCTGCAGATGAGGATCTGAGTGAGCGAGAGGAGTGTCAGTCTGGAGGAGATCAGTGAGGTTGTGGAGAGCTTTAAATGTTGAGAGCGGGATTTAGTATTGTATTCTGTAGTTAACAGGGAGCCAGTGAAGTTGAGAGAGAACAGGTGTAATATGTTCAGTGGATTTAGAACAGTAGGTTATTACCCTGGCAGCAGAATTTTGAAGAAGTTGTAAGCGATGGATACGTTTTTGTGGGATGCCAGATAGAATAGCATTACAGTAATCTACACGTGAGGTGACTCGGGCTTTAACTGATACTTTAGTAACCCTAACCCTAACCCTAAAAACAGGACGAAGTCTAGAAATGTTTCAGAGATGGAAGAAAGCAGTCCGAGAAATGTTACTTATACGGGAGGAATTATTTAATAATAATAATAATAATAATAATAATAATTATTATTATTATTTAATAATTGCCATTATTAGTGTATAAATGGATATAAATAATTGCATGTAAACGATTCTCCAAAAATTTGTTGTATGTAAACAATACTGTTTAAAACGTTATTGTTTTTTCATCAGAAAACCCGGTTTCCACGTCTACCTGTATTAGTTTAAATGGCACATTTACCATTCGCAATAGGGCGGACACGCTGATTTATCGTGTCGACTGGGCAACACGGTGAATGCGGTGTCTATCTATATATGTCTATGTTTTCCGTAGCCTGCTACAAGAAGGTACTCTCTCGACCATTGGCATTGGTTTCGCTCCTTGCTATTTTCGTTATACTGCGACGGTGGTTTCCTAAGCCTTTGTTATACTGAATTCCTTTATCACCGTTTTCTGTTCCTATTCTTACACCGGCATATGCTATGGCGGGCTTCGGCTAGTTATTAATAAAACATGAAAAACGTTTCTGTTTTAAGGATGTGTTTACATAGATTGCTGTAGACACAGGGCACATATGAAATGCACGTGTTCCAAATAACGATATAGTATTTATAAAAGGTGTCATTTTGCTTGACTTCTCACTCTATACAACTCTAAGCAACTGACACGCAGGTAAAAAGACTTGAGCTGAGCAAACTGTGCGCAGGTGGAGGATGTGATAGCAGGATGCTTGTTGCTTGCTGCTTATCGACACATTTACAAGACAAAAGATGCTGACGGAGAGGTGCGAAGCGATTTAAGGTGGGATGGATCTACGAGTTTGTAGGCTTTGGTAATTCTAGTGTTAAACAACTTTGTATGGCAGTTATTGGTGGACTTGGGTCAAAAGGTTTTTGAAGGGTGAGGGAATAAGTAGTGGGCCAAAAACAAAAGTTCTGGAATCTGTAAAAAGACACACACAACATAACTTGTCTTAAGAAGATCAGTCCATTTTTTCTGAAGTTATCATTGGTCATAGGTCACTATGGACACACACACACATGCAGACGCTATGCTAAAATCAACCTTTCTTGACATTTTGAATGTCACAGAATCAGAATCTGAACTTGATACCATCACCAAACTTCCATTTACCCATTTATATGGAAGTAAAACAATTAACTTATCAAAGCACTCGGCATGCAGGAGGTTTCTGTAGAGATATGCAAAAGCTAGTATGTCCAGCTCATGACGTTAAACCGAGCCGAATAACAACGGTGAACGACTGGCGCCGGTCAAATAGCTGGTCTAACTCGCTAGTTGCGAGCAGGGTGTGGTGATACCCTTGGTAGTTAAAAGCTACCAAAATGGCGGATGAACCTAACAGAGAGGTAAACGGTGTCTACCTATGCTAGAGATCTAGCTTAGCGAGAAGAGGACTGTGGAACCGTCTCGTGAATCAATCCACAAGAAACAAAACATGAGAGGACGACTTAACAAAACGGAATGCCAGCTGGGCAGTCGCCTGGATAAACAAGCGCCCCGTCGTAGACCTAGGGCAACTCTGGGGTTTACTTCGTTAAATGAGTTACAGGGAAGGACTAGACAAACAGAGAGGCTGATTGATGCAAAACATTATGCATCAATCGGAACATGGAACGTGAGGACACTCTGGAAGGACGAGAGCCTTGAACTACTTGTCGACCATCTTAACAAGTGGTTCAGATGGGATGTCATCGGTCTGTCAGAGGTGAGAAGAATGAAACAGGGCTTAGTGGAACACGATGGACACAAACTTCTGTACTCAGGCAAAGAGAAAGTACATCAAGGAGGTGTCAGTTTGTTACTTTCAAAAAAGGCAGTTAAGAGCTTAATCGACTGGAACCCGGCGTCGCCAAGAATCAGCAGTGCACGGTTCACTGGACAAGGCCATAACATCACCATCATTCAAGTGTACGCACCAACTACAAGACATAGTGATGAGGCTGTCAATCACTTCTATCAGACCTTACAGCAAGTCATCGAGAAGGCGCCAAGAAGGGACGTCAAGAATATAATGGGCGACTTCAATGCACAAGTCGGTATCGATCACGACACATGGAAAGGCGTGCTGGGACACTTTGGCTACAGCTCAATGAACGAAAGAGGGGAACGACTTCAATTCTGCAGGCTCAATAAACTGAACATCATGAACACCAGGTTCAACCATAAGCCATCAAGGAAACGGACATGGAGCTCACCCGGAGATCGAACCCAGCAGATGATCGACTACATCATGATCGATCAGAGATGGCGTAGCTGTGCCCATAACACATGCAGCTTCCCAAGCGCAATAGTGCCGAATGTGCACAACGATCATAACCTCGTGATGGGCAACTTCAAGTTAAGATTCAATATCCAAAAAAGAACGGTCACAAAGAAGGTGGATATCGAACGACTGCGAATACCCGAAGTCAAAGAAAGTTATAAGATTGAACTAAAAAATCGTTTTGAAGCGCTTGGAGGTCTAGTTGAAGAAACGAATGTGGATGAAGCACTGAAGGCCGTCAACGACACGATTAAGAGAACAGCGGAGGAGGTAATTGGCCTTAAGAGATATAGAAAGGCCCCATGGATTAGTGATGAAGTGCTCGACCTGTCTGACCAACGACGAGCTGTGTAGGCAATGAAGAACAATAATCCACAGGATGAGAATTTGAAACAACTATACTCACAGCTCAGGATCATCATAGACAAAAAGATTGAGGAGTGCCGAGAGGATTGGTTTAACAGACAGTGCTGCGAGGCAGAGGAAGCAAGCCGAAAAAAATGATATGCGCACTCTCTTTCAAAAGGTCAAAACGCTCAAGAAAGGAGTTAAGCTGAATGAAAGGTGCAACAACATCAGAGACAAGGATGGCAACCTGCTCACCAAGGACATCGACATTCTTAAGCGATGGTATGAATATAGTAGAGGCCTTTACAATGCAAACATTGAAACGGATGGTGACGTTCTTGAACAATTATGGCCTAATTGCAAGAGAGAGGAAGAAGAGCCAGACCTTCTTGAAAGCGAAGTAAGAGCAGCCATTATGAAGATCAAGATATGGAAAGCTCCTGGTATTGACGACATTGAAGGAGAGCTAATCAAAAGCGGCGGAAGAGCAATGGTTCAAATCATGCACAAGATCTGCAACAAGATATGGGACACCGAAAAATTTCCGACGCTTTGGACTAAGTCTCTTATAGTTACTATTCCAAAAAAAGGGGATACCACTAAACGCAAGAACTACCGCATGATAAGCCTTATCTGTCACGCAAGTAAGATCATCTTGGAGATTATCAGGAGCCGGATGAAGAACGCGATAGAAGTACAAATGGCGGAGGAGCAAGCCAGATTCAGGTCAGGACGTGGTACAATTGAGCAGATCTTCTCACTCAGACTGTTATGTGAAAAGTATCTCTCATTACAGGATAAAGAGCTTCACTTGATTTTCATCGACTTCAAGAAAGCATTTAACCGAGTGTGGCACCAAGGCCTCTGGAAAGTATTACATCACTACGGCATACACCCAAAGCTGATCAGTCTGATGGAGAACCTGTACAAGCGAACGCAGAGTGCCATAAGAGTCGGAAGAGAGGTGACAGAGTGGTTCAAACTAGCAATCGGAGTACGCCAAGGCTGCATACTGTCGCCGGATCTCTTTAACATCTATCTAGAGCACATTATGCGGGAGGCGGACGGACTAGAAAGCAAAGAAGCATGCGTGAATGGCAGAACGATTAACAATCTTTGTTTTGCTGATGACATCGGTCTTATAACTGAACTCCGCAGTCACGCACAACTCCTGCTAAATAAGGTGGAAAGCGTCAGTTCTAGATACGGACAAGAGATAGTGACTGCAGCATGAAGACAGTTTTAAGTATTTAGGATCAACCTTAACCACAATGTGCGACAGCTCGAAAGACATCAGAATGAGAATAGCCATAGCCTTAAGTTCAATGAGTGACCTGGACAGTATCTGGAAAAACAAGAACATCAATAAGATAACCAAAATGAGACTATACAACTCGCTTATAGTACTGATTAACCTGTACGTATGCGAAACGTGGACTCTTAGAAGTGCTGAAGAAAGACAACTGCTCGTGTTCGAGATGACAGCACTCAGAAAGATACTTGGAGTATGCATCATAGACAAGATGAGAAACGAAGACATCAGGAAAGCCCTCAACCAGACAGAAACGATAGTGCAACGAGTGCACGAACGACAACATAAGTGGCTAGGTCATGTACTCTGGATGGACAAGAATAGGATTGCTAACATCACACTACATGGAAGAGTGGATGGAACCAACAAGAGAGGGCGCCCAAGAATGACATGGGTGTCAACGGCACTCTCAAGATATGACATGGGATTGCAAGATATAACGCGGGCGGCCCAAGACAGAGATCTGTGGCGTTTGATGTCTCCTCATGCTAGAGCCTACGTCGACGTGTAATTACAACATTGAGATATGGCAAAAGAAGAAGAAGAAGTATGGAAGGAATAGGTTATGTAGGTGTGGCAAGAAGACTTCATACCCCATGTTACCTTCACGTCACATGACCAGCAGTTTACCTAGCAACTGATAAATAATATGGCAGCTTCCACGCAAACTGAGTACAAAACGGCAGCAAGATGACATCTAAGAAAATTCTCAGAAATGACTTACAACAAAAAAGAAAAAACAAATCGATAAACAATGGGCATTTTGATATTTTTTGGCCTGGTATTTTGAGTAATCCATTTAAGTTTTTACTTAATAAATACATTAAAAGATTAAGTTTGTTTTGCCTCCAGTCACAGGACCTTGAATGACATCATAAGGTCCTGTTGCTGGAGCACCTACAGAAGCTTCTGCTGCAGGAGGTCTGCAGCCAGACCCTTATCAACGCCACAGGGTCCTCTGGCTGGAGATGTCACAGAGGGGTCTGCCACTGGAGGTTTGCAGGAAGACACTTCTCAGATATTTTGCAATCATGGTTTACCTTTTCTCTCTTCATAGTAAACCTACAATTGCAGCACAGCTATTCCTGCTACTTATCCCAAACTCTTTCCAAAAGGCCCTCCACCGGGCTACAAATGCTCTTTCTTATTCCTTATTTTACAGGCCATTTAGTGCATCCATCCATAAAAACCTTCTAGTTCTTCTTCTTTAATCCATACTTTTGCATATGGTCTGGGCTATTACTTCCAAAGAGTCATGCAAGACGATGCTTAATATTATCTCAGCAATAATTTTTGAACAGAGACCACCACCTTACATAACCTTAAACCACACTCAGGTTAAAAAGAACAACTGTTAGTGACACTGACCTGCCATACCAGGTGCTCCTTTGTCACAGATGTGCTTGACAAACAGATGCTGAGCACGATGGTGTGGGAAGAAGAGGTCAGCACACTGGCAATTACAGCATCCCGCATGGAGAAGGGCAGCATGGTGTAGACCACAAAGATAATGAACAAGAAGAAGGAGACCTGTGGATGAGGAGCAAAACAGTTAGATTTAGATGGGTACTGGGAAATTCAAGTAAAAATGATAAATAATTCTCACTGGCCACATGTCATTCAGTACCAAATGTCCCATTACATTCTGCTAGAGATGGACAACTAGCTTTTTTTTTTAAGGTTGGACCAGAAAAAAACCCTCGGTCAAAACAAAGTAAAAGTTGTAACCAACAGGATCAAAATACCATCAAAATACCATCACCAAAATTTAAATCAAGATCATACTCTGCTAGGCCTTTACTAAGGCACTTAATCTGCAATTGCTCCAGGGGTGCTGTACAATGGCTGACCCGGCACTCTGTTCCCAAGGGGTATGCGAAAACTAACAAATTCCTAATATAAGAAATTGTATAAGGCAAAATAAAGAGCAGAAAAAAATAATAATTATGGCCAAAAGCTCAAACTTTTAAACAGATAATCACTAACGATTTGGATGTGCTTATCCACAATCTCGGATGACAGAAAGACGGCAACACTGACCTTTTAACCAGTCATGTCAATGACATACATTTCAGAGCACAAATGTACATACTGTACAAGGTGACTTGCAATATTTACGATCCAATTGGTTACATTTTTTTTGGTTTTCCAATTGGAACATAGGCAGGTCAAGTGACTTGTTCATGGTCACATGGTGTCAGTAGCAGGATTTAAACACGCAACTTCAAGGTTTGAAGTCCAAAGCTTTAACCAATACGCCATACTGCCTGAGTAAGATTCTGTGATCCTGTGACGTCAGTACAACGTTTAAGCAGAAATTGTTGCCATTAGAGCTCGGTTTGCTCACCCAGACCATACAGATATATCATGTATCTGGGTAGCATCGGCTGTAAACGGCGCCAAAACTCGCTGTTATGTTTTAATTTGACTCTCTTTGCTAGATGGAAAGATGGTTTGATTGATTTGATCTCGGTTACCGGCACATACATGAGAATGTCAATGTCAATTTATTTATATAGCACATTTAAAACAACATAGGAATGCTGTGGGTTTACAATAATAGAATAAAAAGGAAACATACAAATAACATAAATAGAAATAAAATATATAAACATAAATAAAATAAATAATAAATAGAAGTAATGTTACATAATCACAATGAGGAAACCATCAGTATTACTGAAGGTCACCGAATGCAAGTGAATAGAAATGAGTCTTTAATCTCGTTTTGAATTGCAGAGGACTCCGTTACATGATGAGGTAACGAGTTCCACAGGCGAGGAGCAGCAGCTGCAAATGCCCAGTCCCCCTTAGTTTTACACTTGGTACGAGGGACAACAAGAGACAACTGACCAGAAGATCTAAGCACTCTGGATGGCTGGTGTAAAGCGCACAGTTAGGCAGGAGCAAGCACATGTAAAGATTTAAAAACTAGCAACAAGATTTTAAAATCAATTTGAAAACTGACAAACAGCCGTCGTAAAGAAGCTAATATTGGAGAAACAGAGTCAGACTTTCTTGCCCCAACTAGGGAGCGAGCGGCAGCATTCTGGACCAACTATAACCTGCGTATCAGAGATTTGCTAATCCCAGAATACAGCGAGTTGCAGTAATCGAGGCGAGAAAAGATAAAAGCATGAGTAGCTTTCTCAAAATCCCTAGAAGAGAAAAAAGGCTTGATCTTACCTAAAAGACGAAGCTGGAAAAAGCAACTCTTGACTACAGAATTAATCTGTTTCTCAAAAGAGAGGTTACTGTCTAAGATAACACCAAGATTGCGGACTTGAGGTTTGCAAAAGACAGAGAAAGAGCCGAGAAGTCCAAGATCAATTTGGGCTTTAGCTGATGGACCCACTATAAGCACCTCCATTTTATTTTGATTTAGATCAAGAAAATTATTAGCCATCCAGGATCTTAGTTCAGAAAGACAGTTGTGCAGTTGATTTACTGCAGAGTTGCAGACGGGAATATAAACCTGAGTATCATCAGCATAGAAGTGAAAAGAAATGTTAAATTTCCTAAAAAGAGCGCCAACAGGGTGAAGATATATAGAGAATAAAATAGGACCCAAAATGGATCCCTGAGAAACACCACATTTAAGAGGAGGAGTAGACGAAAAAGAGGAATTTAAAGTCACTGAAAAGTGTCTACCAGTTAGATATGACCTGAATCAGTTAAGAGCAGCACCTTTAAGCCCAACAAGATGTTCAAGCCGCATCAGCAATATCTCATGGTCAATGGTGTCAAAGGCAGCAGACAGGACAAGGAGGACAAGGACTGCAGCGTCACCAATAATAGAGATGTCATTGAATACTTTCAGGAGGGCCGTCTCAACACCATGAAAATGCCTAAAGCCAGATTGGTACATCTCAAATAAATTATTGGAGTTAAGGTGATCAATCAATTGATTATAAATAATTCCTTCTAGAATTTTAGCCAGAAATGGCAGTTGGGAAATCGGGCGAAAACTGGCTAAAACTCCAGGATCTAATTCTGCCTTTTTTAGACAAGGACACACCACAGCATGTTTACAAAATGAGGGCACAAAACCCTCACTAATAGAATCATAGATAATGGCTAGTAAAGATGGACCCAAAACATCAAAGGCTTCCGCTACGAGGCGTGGTGGAATGATATCAAGAGGGCAGAGAGCTGGTTTAAAGGTGTCAATAGTTCTTTTTAACTGTGAAAGTGAGACAAGATCAAAAGATTCCAAGACAATGCCCTGTTTAACAGTAGGAAGTTCATAGCCAGTTGGAACAATACCACAGCGAATTGTATCAATTTTGCTGACAAAGAATGAAAGAAACTGCTCACATGAATGAACAATGCTATTTACTCCCATCACAGAATGGCCGCATTAATTGAATTAAATAAGACCCTATGATTCTTTGGAATGATGGGATATTAAATCAGCAAAGAAGTCTTGTTTAGTTTTCTTAACTGTAGCCTGGAAGTTGAACAGAGAAGTCGTAAAAATCTGTTTAGAAACAATCAGTCCATCTTTTTTCCAACACCGTTCCACAGCTCGACAGGCGCGGCGCAGCGATCGCGTAGTTTCATTTAGCCAGGGAGCAGGTCTTCCCTTATTACAGCATATCTTGAACATTAGAACACTCTAGACGAGAACAGGCCATTCAGCCCAACAAAGCTCGCCAGTCCTATTCACTTCTTTCTTGCAAGAAAACATCAAGTCGAGTTTTGAAAGTCCCTAACGTCTTACTGTCTACCAGACTGCTTGTTAGCTTATTCCAAGTGTCTATTGTTCTTTGTGTAAAGAAAAACTTCCCAATGTTTGTGCGAAATTTACCCTTCACAAGTTTCCAACTGTGTCCCCGTGTTCTTGATGAACTCATTTTAAAATAACAGTCTTGATCCACTGTACTGATTCCCTTCATAATTTTAAACACTTCAATCATGTTACCTCTTAATCTTCTTTTGCTTAAACTGTAAAGGCTCAGCTCTTTTAATCTTTCCTCATAACTCATCCCCTGTAGTCCTGGAATCAGCCTAGTCGCTCTTCTCTGGACCTTTTCTAGCACTGCTATGTCCTTTTTGTAGTCTGGAGACCAAAACTGCTCCCAGGACTCCAGATGAGGCCTCACCAGCGTGTTATAAAGGCTGAGCAGAACCCCCTGTGACTTGTACTCCACACATCAAGGCGCTATATACCCTGACATTATGTTAGCCTTCTTAATGGCTTCTGAACACTGTTGGGAAGTCAATAGCTTAGAGTTCACTTGATCCTTATCATACGGTGTACTCTCGATTTTCAGACCCCCATTGTGTATTCAAACCTCACATTTTTACTTCTTATGTGTAATACTTTACATTTACTGACATTAAATTTCATCTGCCACAAATCTGCCCAAGCCTGTATGCTACCCAAGTCCTTCTGTGAGGATATAACGGATTCCAGATTATCTTCCAATCCACCTATCTTGGTATCATCTGCAAACTTAACCAGCTTGTTACTTATATTCCTATCTAAATCATTTATATATATTAAAAAAAGCAGCGACCCTAGCACTGACCCCTGCTGGACACCCCTCTTAACATCGGCCAGTTCTGATGAGGTTCCTCGCACCATCACCCTCTGCTTCCTGTGTCTGAGCCAATTCTGTACCCATCTAGAAACATCACCCTGAACTCCCACTTCTTTTAATTTGATGCCCAACCTCTCATGTGGCACCTTATCAAATGCTTTCTGAAAGTCCAGATAAATAATATCATAAGTTCCACTTTGAGTGGAGCAATTGAGTCTAAAACCGTTTTACAAGAAGAATTACATTTTAAGACAGAATCATCGATACCATTATTTTGGACATGCACATCAAGACTAGAGAATATGGTTTTAAAATCGGATTTAATAGAAGAATTTAAAAAGCGAGAGCAGTGTGGGGGACAGCTATTAGTCGGGATATCAACAGTAATATTCATATCCATCATTATAGAAAAGTGATCAGTGAAAGAAACATCGCATTAATCAATATTATTAATTGAAATATCATGTGTAAGAACGAGACCAAGGGTGTGACAACGTCAAGACGATTTTCATGCAATCCTGTGTTTTATTTTTGCACAAGATGGGTCTTATGCACATCTCTAGAGTGTGAACACTATAAGTGCCCAAGAGGATGGGCAAGCATCCCGGCCAGGATCAGGATTTCTGACATGCATGCACTTTTAAATGTTTTCGGTGCTTTCATGCACCTCACTTCTCACTGCAAACGCCACCACGCAGCAATGACATTGTGCTAATGACACAGATGAAGAGACACAACATTGAAATGAAGCAAATGCTGCGGCTCAGCAACATGCAAGTTGCACGTCTCTGGAGTGTGAGCACTATAAGTGCCCAGGAGGATGGACGAGCATCCCAGCCAGAATCAAGGAGGATTTCTAACCCGGCCGGGAAGACATAATGTAAGGGTGGCCAAATTGCGGACATCACCCGTCTGGGGTGCCTTATTATTCCCATCCTGGCTGGGATGCTGGAAGGAAGAATGGACTGGTGAGAGCTGGAAGCTGGGAGCAGTTCATCCCTCAGGTTAACAGGTGGCAGTGTTCCTCACCAAGTAGTCCCAGTTTGGACACCTGCAGGGCTGCATGGGATTTGGAGTACAGGAGCGGAGCCCTGTAGGGGTCCTTGGGTGACCTCCCTGGTTTCCATATGACCTGAAAGTGCTTCCAACAGTCCATAACGTGCCAACAGGAGCCCACAGGAGTCAAGAGTCGGTAGACGGGGGCGACTCTCATTGGAGGAGAGGAGCAGAGAGAAATTCAAATCTCGATATTGGTTGTGTTAATTGTTATATTTGAGCCGTGTAGATTTATTTGACACCGGAGTGGTATTCAGTCTAATGGGGTTTGGGGGCTCGGCGGCACCCCCTACTGGTGACAGCATGTTTTATTGATAAGGCCCCAGGACAGTTTCTCAACCACAGATTTGCCATCTTGTTTTGTAATACGACTGTATGGCGTCTGCTTGGTGTTTTGACCCCCCAGTAATTTCCTGCCTATTCCCCTCAATAATACTGTCTCTTCATTTTCCATTCTATTTTACCGGCTTCAGCTATTTGGCTCCCTCACACTCTCTCTCACTTATGTGCCCAATAGCCACCATGCTGCCCACTATACAATTACTCTCCTACTCAGTAGGTATTGCTTAAAATGCATCAAACATCCGACTTTGCATCTTCCAGACACTTTTAATGTGGCGCACCTGCATTTATTAGATATACAATATTCCACTTGCCAGTTATTATTCATCTACGACTGAGCTCCCAGTCAGCATTAAGTGATTTATCATTCCAAAGGGCACGTGATGCAGACCCCGCAGAAACAATCCCACCTTTGATCCTATTCAACTTTTTTTTTTTTTTTTTGCAACATAGCCACATCACACTCTGGGATGTGAATAAGTCTGGAAGGGGGAAAAAATGTTCTCTGGCTGACAAGTGGAAAGACAGAGTCCCTCGGGACTTAAATGTCACAGTCCTGAGTGAGGGGAAAGTGAGCAGAAAAAAAACGAGACATCAGCAGCTGAATGCCATCCATTAGTGAAACACTGAGAAAATGGAGCTAGGGAGCCCGAAATGAAGCAGATCTGTTCTGAAATACTTAAAGTGAGGCTTTCTGGGGCTCAACATGTGCTAATAAATCCAAAATGTATTAGTCATTTGTAATGTTAGACATATATAAACGAAAGACCTGTGTGTGTGTGTGTGTATACGGAGCTGTCCATTCTGTTCACGCTCAACCACAGCCACTAGATGGCACATGGATGTACTTTTACATTTTTTCAGGGCTTGCATTCACCTAACTTTTCACTATGAAAGACCTGTGTGTGAGTGTGGGAGGGTGAGGGGAGTGGGGGGGGAGACGGGGGACAGTCCGCTCTGTTCACACTCAACTACGGCCACTAAATGGCGCATGCATGCACGTCACTTCTCACTACGAAAGACCTGTGTGTAGCAAATGCCACCATACGACAACGACATTGTGCTGATGACACAGATGAAGAGAAGCAACACTGAAATGAAGCAAATGCTGCGGCTCAACAACATGCAAGTGAAACACCTCAGCAACGGATGGCAACGCTTGAAGTTTTCACTAAAAACCATTGTCTATCTGGAGGTATTTTCTCGTGACAAAGATTAATAGGACTCATATGCCAGTGACACGGCTAAGATATGGCATCGCCAGTGTCTTCTTACGAAAGCCATTGGGGCATCAAGCACAGGTGGGTTCACGTCCTCTGCACTGGGTAATTCTTCAGTAACGAATTGGACGTCTCTCCAATTTCACAAATATAGTAAAACTGCTGAGGAGTCCTTTTGTTGTGGTTTCGTCCCGAAGACAACACGCAGCTTGTACGAGGGGAAGTCAAAAAGTAAAGGGATTTTTTTAATTTCTCTTTTCAGAGTTTGGTAACACTGCTCGTATCCAGTGCTGAATGAGTGTAGTCGCCAACACTTCTATACAACGTGTAACTCTTATTCCCACGTTATTCGTTGGAGTGTAGCAGACCGTTAAACATGACAGCTCCATCGTCGATCTGCACAAAGGAGGAAATGAGGGCAGTGATTCGCTTTTTGTTTGCGGAACGTGTTAAACCTGCGGACATTATTCGTCGAATGCAAGCACAGTATGGTGACAACTGTTTAACGCGAAGCAAGATCTATAAATGGATAGAGCGCTTCAAACAGGGAAGAACTTCTTTATGTGACGAAGAAATATCGGGCAGGCCATCAACGTCAACCACTGAGGACAATGTGATAGTCGTTTGATGCGGTGCAAAATTGGTTGCAGATGCAACCGAAAAACTTTTTTTCCGACGGAATCAAAAAACTTGTTAAACGCTGGGAAAAGTGCATTGAAGTCCAGGGAGGTTATGTAGAAAAATAAGGTATGTTTCACATTTCTATCATTAGAATAAATGCCCCTTTTCTCAAATGTCCCTTTACTGTTTGACTTCCCCTCGTATAATAAAATTCCCAATCTTTGCAGTATATGAAACTAAAACATGTAGGACAACCATCAACTGTACTACACGCCACCTCCGCAGCTTCTTTCCTCCAAGTGTCCAGATCCTAAACAAACTTATGCAGGGCTACTCCTAACTGTTTTTGCAACATATAAACCGTAACTGTGCTGTTTGTGTATTCGTAAATACTTCATAAATGCTCAAATGTTTCGGTCAAGAAATTGTTGTATAGGGTGTTCCATATCTAATTATGCAATTTTCATTCCGCATTTCATAACTTATTAAGTTTATTACATAGAAAATCACCCGAAAAATCCCGGACCATCGAGAAGTATGCGAACTGATGACATGAAGAATCGTCTTCACGCCGAACTGGAATCGTCCCCGAATAAATCAAAGTCATCCTGACGATCTGGATCTGCATAATTAGATCTGGACCACCCTGTATTTGTGTAGCGGTTGCACAGTGTTAGGTCAACTCTTTCAGGGCTAATTATTTTGTTTCCCTTTTGTCCCAGGGCTTAATATTTTTTCCAGAAAACTTGGTTTTCTAAAAAGCACGCAAAGCAATGGTTTCACACACAGTATGTAAACTCACATACCGGTTTCTCTCATCACATACAGGGTGAGGCAGAAAGGATGGACGTCTTTGAAATGGCTAGAACTCACCACTAGGTGGGGTGGCAGATGTGCGGTAGGTGGCGTTAGGTTCGCGAAGTCTTAGCATTTTTTTCTTTTCTTTTTTTTAGTTGAAGCCATGGAGCCGTAGACGATAGAACACCGCGTTTTTCCGTACGACTGTTTTGTCAAGAACAACCAATCTATTACCGCAGTTCAACGTGAGTTTCGTTGCCATTTCAATATCCACAGAAATAAAGCTGTTCCCGCTCGTAACACTATCCTTCGTTGGGTTAAAGCACTTCGTACACGTGGTACACTAATGAACGAAAGACCGCCGGGGGGCTACACGAACGGCACGTACCCCTGAAAATGTGGAAAGCGTACGACTAGTCCAAGTCGATCTGCTCGGAAGCATTCTTCTGACCTTGGCCTCAGTAATCGTTCGGTAAGGCGTATTTTGCATTTAGACCTGCATTTCCATCCCTACAAATTGTGAAATGCTATTTCAATGTGAACTCAAATATTTCAATAAATTTCTTTGTAAGAAAAAATTAACAATTTTGTGATTTTTGTAAAAAACGTCCGTCCTTTCTGCCTCACCCTGTATAAGCTGAAAAGCATTTTCTGGTAAACAAAAAACAAAAAAAAAAAAACAGCTCGACTAATCAGAAGTGTCCACCAGCACGCCGTGTCATTTGATGAAGTCCAGTAACCAGCTTGCCTCCCACAGATATTGATGTCTGTGTAGCCCTCCCAGACGAATGTTGCCGTAGCTGCATGTTCAGCTGATGCAGGTACCGGACTTTCGTTTTCCATCTCCAGATCACTTGCATCAAAATCAGAGTTTGAGAAGTAAAAGTCTAATTCAGCAATAATACGCAAAAAAAAAAAAAAATATACATAATAAATGTATTGATAACTAATACACATAGAGTATTTTGCTTTGCACAAGTCAGTGGCTGAGGCTCTCTTTAAAACAGTTATGGCCCCTGGTTTCAAAACATCTTAATCCTCTGCAGTTTGCCTATCAGACACACGTAGGTGTGGAGGCTCTGGTCTCCATGCTCCACAGAGCCTACTGTCACTTGGACAAAGCCGGCACTACAGTCTTGATTGTGTTCTTTAATATTTTCCTGTAACTTTAACACCATTCTGCCTCATCAACTGAGGAAAAAGCTCAAGGCTTTGAATCTTGATGCCTTCACAATCTCCTGAATCATGGACTACCTGACCAACAGACAACAGTTTGTGAGGCTAAGGGACTGTGTGTGTCACAAATGCTGGTGTGTAATACTGGAGCACCTCAGGCTGAACTGTCCTGTCTCCCTTCCCGTTGACCGTCTACACAACAGACTTCCAGCACAACGCCAGCAAGTGCCATCTACAGAAATCCTCAGAAGACCCGTCCATGGCAGGCCACTTTAATAATAATAATACATTTTATTTATTTGTAGGCCTTTCTAAACACTCAAGGACACCGAACAATAGACAAAAGCAAAATACAAAAGTTAAAATCAGACAGTTATTGTAATCAAAGAGAAAAAGCAGTCTTAAACAAATGAGTTTTAAGTTTAGATTTGAAAAGTGAAAATGGTTCAATATTTCTAAGCTCAGGTGGTAGTGAGTTCCAAAGCTGGGGAGCAGAGCAACTGAATGTTCTGCTCCCCATAGTGGTAAGACGGACGAAGGGGACAGTCAAGTGGATGGAGGAAGAGGATCTGAGGGTACGGGAGGGAATGGCAACATGGAGGAGGTCGGACAGATATGGATGGGCGAGGTTGTGGAAAGCCTTAAAAGTTAGTAGGAGAATTTTAAATTGAATTTGGAACTGAACTGGAGGCCAATGAAGCTGCTGCAAAAATGGGAGTGATGTGGTGAATACAGGGGGTTCTAGTAATAATGAGGGCGGGCAGCTGAATTCTGGACCAGTTGAAGCTTATAAAGAGATTTGTGAGAAAGACCAAAGAAAAGGGAATTGCAATAATCGAGACGAGAAGTGACAAGGCTATGAACAAGGATAGCAGTGGCGTGGGGAGTGAGGAAGGGGCGAATACGATTAATGTTACGCAAGTGGAGATATGCAGACCGGGAGATGTTATTGATGTGGGACTGAAAGGATAAAGTACTGTCAAGGATGACACCCAGACAGAGGGGAGACAGAGGAATTATCAACAACAAATGAAAAATGATCAGTTTTGGATAATGTTGATTTTGTACCAATGAGGAGAACCTCGGTTTTGTCACTTGTTATTTAATTTAAGAAAATTTGAAGAAAAACAGGATTTGATTTCTGCTATTCAATCAGTAAGTGAGGAGGGTGGAAAGGAAGCAGTAGTGAGATAGAGCTGGGTGTCATCAGCATAACAGTGGAAGCTAATGTTATATTTCTGAAAGATATTGCCAAGGGGAAGGAGGTAAATAATAAAAAGGAGGGGCCCCAGGACAGAGCCCACCTGAAGTAACAGCGGTGGGATGGGATGTGAAAGTTTTAAGCTGAACAAACTGAGTGCGGCCTGAGAGGTAGGATCTGAACCAATCTAGTGGAATGTGGGTAATGCCAATATCAAAGATACTCTATTGAGAAGAGTCGTGTGACAAATAGTGTCAAAGACCGCACTCCGATCAAGAAGGATGAGAATAGGAATTAAACCAGAATCAGCTGCCATAAGGAGGTCATTAGTCATTTTTATGAGTGCCGTTATGAGTGTACTGTGGAGGGGACGAAACCCAGACTGGAACTGTTCATACAGATTATTTTGAGATAAATGAGAATGAAGTTGAATAGCCACTATTTTTTCAAGAATTTTGGAAATGAAGGGTAGATTAGAAATAGGACGAAAATTACTGAAATTAGTCGGATCGACACCAGGTTTTTTTCAGTATTGGGGTTATTGCAGCAGTTTTAAAAGACGAAGGAACAGTGCCAGTAGTGAGAGAAGAGTGGATTATAGCAGAGATAAGGGGGACCAGAGAGGGGAGGCAGGCTTTGACTAGAACTGTAGGGAGGGTGTCCAGTTGACAGGTGGATGGCTTAAACTTACAGAAAAGATCTGAGATTTCTGAGAAAGTAGGAGGCTGAAAAGAGGAGAATGAGTGAGTTGGTGGGTGAAATTCAAATGAAGTACTGGAGGAATCCATACAGAGAGACTGATGAATCTTCTGGATTTTTTCATTAAAAAAGGACATAAGGGAATTGCAAAATTCAGTTGAGTAAAGGTGAGAAGGTAAAGAATCCGGGGGTTGTGTGATACTGTTAAGTAGTGAAAACAATAACTTGGTGAATTCTTCATTGGAAGAAATAAGGTGAGTATAATAGTTAGATTTAGTTTGGGCAGTACAGTCCTTGTAATAAAGTATATGGCTTTTGCACATCTCTTTGTGAACAAAGAGTCCAGTTTTTTTATATAACCGTTCAAGTTGCCGGCCTTTTGCTTTCAAAAGCCAAAGTTCAGGCATGAAGCAGGGAGCAGAATAGGAGAAAGAAACAGATCTAGTTTTCAATGGAGCGACAGAGTTAAGAATACCATTAAGTCCAGTGTTATAGTGTGAGACCAGTTCTTCAGGAGTAGATAAATTATCAATGTCCATAAGGGAATCAATACTAGAGGAAAGAGAGTCTAAGTTAATATTCTTAATATTACGGAAAGACATGAGACGGGAAAGCTTAGTGTTGAAAAGTGCAAGTTTAACATTGAATGAAATAAGAAAATGATCAGTTATGGGGAGTTCATCTGCAGTACAATCAAGTGGGGTAACTCCAGAACAGCAAATCAAGTCCAAGATATGCCCTTTGGAATGAGTGGGAACATCAGTGAGCTTCCGGAATCCAAAACTCTCAAGGCAGGATGTAAAGTCTCTAGTAATAGGGACATTGATATTATCCATACCTTGCCAGGGATGCCAGGGGCGACGACCCGGCCGGGATGCCTTGAGGGACCGAAAGAGGGTGTGCGCCCACCTTGGATCACATGGGGGCCGTCACCCTGGTTGCTTTGGGGGCCACGGGTTGAGGGCTTGGAAGCCCAACCCTGTAAGGGGCGCCCCAATGCCTTGGGAACCCTGGACCTCAGCACTTCCGCCACACCAGGAAGTGTTGGAGGGAAGAGTTCTTCCGGGAGTACAGCCAGCACTTCCGCCACACGGGGGCGTGTCGGCGGGTGATTGCCAGGGAGCACCTGGAGCATATCCGGGTGAAGATAAAAGGGGCCGCCTCCCTTCATTCGAGGCTGGAGTCGGGTGAGGAGAGGACGAAGCAGGAGGAGCGAGAGTGGAGGCGGCCAGAAGAAAGGCAACGTGTGTAAGAGGCCTGGATTTTGGGGACTTGGGGTTTGTGTGCACTGAACTTTATTGTAAATAGTTGTGTAAATAAACGTGTGGTGGTGGAAAACAACATGTCTGCCTGTCTGTGCCCGGGTCCCGTTCACAATGTATATTGAAATCCCCCAGAAGTATTATGTTTGATGAAACAGTAGAGAGGGTGTGTAAGGAAAACAGCAAAGTCGTTCAGAAAGTCATTGTTTGGTTTAGGGGGCTGGCAAACAGTTGCAATACTAGTAGGAAAAGGTCCATTTAATTGACACACAAGAGATTCAAAAGAACTGAAGGCAGGAACAGACAACGGCAAGACTTTCCAATTCTCACGATACATTAACGCAAGACCTCCACCTCGGCCAGAGCCACGGGGTTGAGAGATGTAAACAAACCCCAGGGGAGTGGATTCGTTAAGTTAGGAAAAGTCATGGGGTTGTTGCCATGTCTCAGTTAGACAGAAACTTACGATCAGTGAGGAGATCGTGGATGAGAGGGCCCTTGCTCATGAGTGAGCGGGTGTTCAGCAGACCGAAGTTAGCAACGGTAATAATGGGGATGAGTCCAAGTACAGAAAGATTGTGAAGGACTTTGTCTTGTGGTGCAGGGACAACAACCTGCAACTCAACATTAGCAACACAAAAGACTTGCTGGTGGACTTCTGGCTTGCCAAGGTGCCTCTGACACCAGCCATCATTCATGGTGAGGATGTGGAAGTTGCTCTGCGGTGGGCTGGCGCTCTACCTGGGGTTTGTTTCCTGCCTTGCGCACTGTGTTGGCTGGGATTGGCTACAGCAGACCCCCGTGACCCTGTAGTTAGGATATAGCGGGTTGGATGATGGATGAATGTGGAAGTTGTGCAAGGTTTCAAGCACCTCAAGGGGTCCATATGAAGAACACACTGGACTGGCCTGACAACACAGTGGCAAAGGACAAGAAGTGCCAGAGGAGACTGGACTTCTTATGGAGACTCAGGTCTTTTGATGTGTGCAGCAAGCTGCTGGAAATATTCAACCAGTGCACTATAGCCAGTGCGGTGGTCTATGCTCCAGTCTCCTGGGAAAGCAACCAGAGATCAAAGGAAGCACAATGTCTGAACAAACTTATCAGGAAAGAATGCGCCATCACAGGACAAACCCCGGACACACTGGAAGCTGTTGTGGAAAAGAGGATGGGAGCAAAATTATGAAGAATCCCCTCCAGGAGGCACTCTCTCTGAGCACTTTTAGCCACAGGCTCATTCCAATGCTATCGGGCATTTCACTAATTCCTCCCGGGATATTCATTAAGTTTATTCTGAAATACCATTTTGAAACCATATCTGAACAATACACATTCATTTTATTTATTTTTTCTTATTTACATATCATTTGATCGATTGATTGGCTATTATTTGTCCTTGTTTTAATGTTACTGCTAGTGTATGCATCTTAATTTCCCTTTGGGATTAATAAAGTTTATCTAATCTAATCTAAAGCCATGGCTAACAACAGGCTCATCCGCTGTCAGGGTGACATCACCTTTGTCATTGCAGGAGAGCAGCTGGCCTGCTCACCTCAGCGTTGGACCGGAAGCTGTGAGTAGACTTGGGCAGGGAGCTCAAGTTTCCAGACCATGTTACACCAACTTCTTTGAGGCCAGACATGGTGTCAACATCTCCCTCTTCAAAGGTGCAAGTGCTCATAGTAGAGCTGACAGTCCCTTGGGAGGACCAGTGAAGAGGCTAATGAACAAAAGTGGTCCAAGTACCAGGAGCTGGTGGAGCACTGCCATAGGAGCAGCTGGAATGATTGTTGTGAGCCCATTGAGGTGATGGGGTTGTAGAAGCTTTTCTGGCCGCCCATTAGTAAGGTCAACACACTGCTTGGCGAGCCATAAAGTCCACCATAGAGGCTGCACAGAGGTCCTGCAGGTGGCTTTGGATCAGAAGGTCCGAATCGTGGGCTATTGCTGCCGGGGCACAAGCCAGGGTCTGATCAATCCAGGCTGGCAGGTTTGGGGTCAATTCAGGAATACAATCAAAAGTTCCAATTCAAACAAGGAAATGGGATTGGAATTCAACAAGAACTACAGACAACTGAGTCGGAACTGAATTGGAACAGAACTCAGTGAAATTCTGCTTTATTCCATTAATAGCTGTTTCTGAGCATTTATTTGGAACTACAAGTAAGGACATACATGTGAACATTTTTTATGGTACCTTACAAATACCAAGTAACATATGAAAAATACACTCACTGGCCACTTTATTAGGTACACATGTTTGACTGCTTATCAGCCAATCACATGGCAGTAACTCAATGCATTTCGCCTGTAGACATTGTCAAGATGACCTGCTGAAGTTCAAACCGAGCATCAGAATGGGGAAGAAGAAAGACGACTGAAGTGACTAAACGTGGCGTGGCTGTTGCTTCTAGATGGGCTGGGCTGAGTATTTCAGAAACTGCTGCGATTTAACATACAACCATCTCTAGGGTTTACAGAAAATGGTCTGAAAAAGGGAAAATATCAGTGAGCGGCAGTTTTTTGGCTGAAGAATGGCTTGTTGGTGCCAGAGGTCAGAGGAGAATGGCCAGACTGGTTTGATCTGATAGAAATGTAACAGGAACTCAAATAAGCACTCATTACAACTGCAGAAGAGCATCTCTGAACACACAACACGTTGAACCTTGAAGCAGGTTGGCTACAGCAGCAGGAGACCCCATCGGGTGACACTCCTGTCAGCTAAGAACAGGCGACTGAGGCTACAATTCACACAGGATCAGCAAAACTGGACAACAGAAGACTGAAAAAAACGTCTGGTCTGATGAATGTTGATTTCTCCTGCAACATTCTGATGGTAGGGTCAGAAGTTGGCATCATCGTCATGAAAGCATGGATCCATCCTGCCTTGTTATCAACGGATCAGGCTGCTGGTGGTGTAATGATGTGGGGGATATTTTCTTGGCCCACTTTGGGTCCCTTAGAACCAACTGAGCATCATTTAAATGCCACAGCCTACCTGAGTCTTGTTGCTGACCATGTCCATCCCTTTATGGCCACAGTGTCCCCATCTTCTGATGGCTCCTTCCAGCAGGATAACGCATCATGTCATAAAGCTGAGATCATCGCCAACTGGTTTCTTGAACATGACAATGAACGCACTGGACTCAAATAGCTTCCACAGTCACCAGATCTCAATCCAATAGAGCACCTTTGGGATGTGGTGGAACTGGAGATTCGCATCATGGAGGTGCAGCCAACAAATCTGCAGCAACTGTATGATACTATCATGTCCATATGGGCCAAAATCCCTGAGGAATGCTTCCAGCATCTTGTTGAATTAATGCCACAAAGAATTACAGCAGGTCTGAAGACAAAAGGGGGTCCAACCTGGTACTAGCAAGATGTACCTAATAAAGTGGCTACTGAGTGTAGTTGATGAAATGTAAGTAAATTAAACTGAAAACTGGACATTAACAATTGATAAATATTTGCTGTCTAGTAGTAAAACTGAAAGTTAGGTAGTGCCATGCCACCGTCTTTGTAGAGCTGCCTTTTAAATGCGCAGTTGTTTTGAATTCCAGTAAAACAATGATGCAATTGAGTCTAATTTCTTAAAGAATGACTTGCTTATGTATAGTGAGACTCTGGAATAGATTTAATAGCTTAGGGAAGGTGTTCACTTTGATGTCGTTAATTCATCTTACAAAGGTTATCCCATCTCACCTTGAATACTTCACAAATCTCAGTTTCAATTATATTACTGAGTTTTGAAAGGGTATAGAAGATGCCTTGTAAGATAGACCTCTTTAAGTGACAGGTCCCCAACAATGAGGATCTTACGAGCTGGATCACCCTTGGGGAAACGCACCACATGGCCGTAGTGCCGTAACTGACGCTCCCTCACAATGCAGGTAATGTGCCTCATTCGGGACTCCATGAGCAACGCAAAGTCAAACCAACGGTACTCAAGGATTTTCCGTAGAGACACAGTACCAAAGGAGTCCAGTCTTCGTCTCAGGTCAACCATATAGCAAGACAGGAGGCACCAGGACTCTAAAGGCTTGGACCTTCGTCCTTTTGCGTAGATATCAGGAGCGCCACACACCCCATTCCAGTGACCTCATGACCACCCCATGCTCTCCCAATCAGTCGACTTCATAGGAAGAGTCACCAGAGACATGAATGTCACTACCAAGGTAAGTAAACCTCTCGACTGTTGGGCATCTGTTGGTGAAGATCTTGACTTTGCTGACGATGCTGTGATCTTCACGGACTCCATGGAGGCTCTAATCGGGGAGCTTGAGAGATTGAGTAAGTAGTCTGAGTGTCTGAGCTTGGAAGTGTCCTTGATAAAAACCAAGATCCAGGCCTTTAATGACCTCTTGGGCACAGCCATAAGAAGCGTGTCTGATTACGGAGAGAATGTCGACCTTGTCGAGAGGTTTACTTATCTTGGCCCCACCTGCCACAGAGATTAAACCATAGAACTCCTTTTTAAACGTTGGATAAGCTAATTGCTGCAAAGGGAAGGCTACAAGGATTTCCTAGCGTGTGTACTTTTCACAGTTGTGTCTCCTTTCTCTTTGTGTGCTGGAGGCCCAGAGATAAATAAATGAAGAAGAGGATTTCATTCACGGCATGACCTGTTTTGCCAAATAAGTTAAGGCTCATGGCTCAGGATACGTATTGCCCCCTCTGTTCATCTTCTACATCTGGCCATTCATTATTGATAACATGTTCTTCTAAGGTGAGGAGCATGAGGTGCTAAGAGACCTCAGGCATACGCGAGGTGCAAGGCAACACACTATAGATGCTGCATTATGATTCTCTTAAGGCCTGTCACGCACAGCCACTTGGAATATACAGCAAGATCTCATGATTTATTGAGTTTGCACCTTGCTGTTTCCTTCAAAATCATAAACTTTTTCTGTAGAATGTGGCAACTGTAACATTTCAAACACAACATTATCAAAGCCGGCTAATACAATTCAGAATTGTGGGGTGGCAGGATCTACCCAGCACCATCGGACACAACCCTGGATTAGATGGCGTCTCCTGCCCAGCACTCTTTGGCTTATTAATGTCAGCTAGCTGTGTATCGAGTAACAAACCCAGATGTTCGACTTAAAGTGACGATCAAAGTGCAAAAAAGGGGGATGTTTCAACCACTATGGGTGCTAGCTAAGCCGGATGAAGACCCCCATGGTGTCCCAGGGTGTCTAAGCTATCAAAAGGCCCCCCTCACCTGACCACATTACCCCACTGTAAGCACAGTCATATATTCACACATTATGAAAATCACTGCCAATAATAACTCAGGAAATGGAATTCAAATACAAAAAAGTCTGAATTGCTCTAAGCCGCCCTAATTCGGGGTGTTCATAAGAAATCTAATGATTTACTTCATGAGGTAGAAATATACAACAGACAAGAAGAGTTGCATCATATATTTAAAATATTAAAACATGTGCTTCACATGGAGGTGTTTAGGAGAGATGGCAGTGGAGTTTTTAATCAGATTGTTTAATGGAATCTTGGAAAGTGAGAGGATGCCTGAGGAGTGGAGAAGAAGTGAACTGGTGCCGATATTTAAGAATAAGGGGGATGTGCAGGACTGCAGTAACTACAGGGGGATAAAATTAATGAGCCACAGCATGAAGTTATGGGAAAGAGCAGTAGAAGCTCAGTGTAGAAGTGAGGTGATGATTAGTGAGCAGCAGGATGGTTTCATGTCAAGAAAGAGCACTACAGATGTGATGTTTGCTCTGAGGGTGATGATGGAGAAGTAGAGAGAAGACCAGAAGGAGTTGCATTGCGTCTTTGTGGACCTGGAGAAAGCATATGACAGGGTGCCTTGAGAGGAGCTGTGGTATTGTATGAGGAAGTCGGGAGTGGCAGAGAAGTACATAAGAGTTGTACAGGATATGTACGAGTGTGACAGTGGTGAGGTCTGCGGTAAGAGTGACGGATGCATTCAAGTTGGAGGTGGGATCGGCTCTGAGCCCTTTCTTATTTGCAAAGGTGATGGACAGGTTGACAGATGAGATTAGACAGGAGTCCCCGTGGACTGTGATATTTGCTGATGACATTGTGATCTGTAGCGAGAGTAGGGAGCAGGTCAAGGAGACCCTGGAGAGGTGGAGATATGAGAGGAGAGGAATGAAGGTCAGTAGGACAGAATACATGTAGGTCAGTGGAATGGTGAGGATGCAGGGAGCAGAGTTGGCAAAGGTGGAGGAGTTTAAATACTTGGGATCAACAGTACAGAGTAATGGGGATTGTGGAAGAGAGGTGAGAAAGTGAGTGCAGGCAGGGTGGAGTGGGTGGAGAAGAGTGTCAGGAGTGATTTGTGACAGACGGGTATCAGGAAGAGTGAAAGGGAAGGTCTACAGGACGGTAGTGAGACCAGCTATGTTATATGGGCTGGAGACGGTGGCACTGACCAGAAAGCAGGAGACAGAGTTGGAGGTGGCAGAGTTAAAGATGCTAAGATTTGCATTGGGTGTGAAGAGGATGGAGAGAATTAGAAATGAGGACATTAGAGGGTCAGCTCAGGTGGGACGGTTGGGAGACAAAGTCAGAGAGGCGAGATTGCGTTGGTTTGGACATGTGCAGAGGAGAGATGCTGAATATATTGGGAGAATAGTGCTAAGGATAGAGCTGCCAGGGAAGAGGAAAAGAGGAAGGCCTAAGAGAAGGTTTATGGATGTGGTGAGAGAGGACATGCAGGTGACGGGTGTGACAGAACAAGATGACGAAGATCGGACGATATGGAAGAAGATGATCCACTTTGGCAACCCCTAACGGGAGCAGCCGAAAGAAGAAGAAGAAGAAAATATGTGCTTCAGTTTAAATGTTTAAAGCCTGAATATTCTTAATTGTAAGAGACATTTATCATTTTTCACCCACTGACGGAGGTCCACAGAGAGCTACTTCCCTAGTAAAGGATTAAAAGTCAAAAATAACATCAAATTCATAACACTGACCTTGACATAGTCTAAAACAATACCCCACATTCTTATGCTTGAAATTTGTCATTTTTACTCTTCTAGGAGTGACTCTTAGAGATTTAGGACCACCGGTAAAGAATCAAATATCAAAAATATGATCATATTTGTAATCAGCAACTTCAAATTGGCATAAAACAAGACTCCACATGGCAAGATTATGTTTGAAGTTTTGTGAAAAGAAGTAACTTTAACCCCTCGCATCCCATTAGGGGATGAACCCCTTGGGGTCAGTTGACACGGCCTGCACAACTTCAACTCCTTCTCATCATTTTTGCTGTTGGTTTTGGTCTTTATCATAAAGATGTGATTTACTATGCAAAACACGGTCCAAAAAATGGCCTAAAAATGAGGGTCTAGAGAGCCACAAATTGGAGACATGAAGATGAGTTGAATGGTTATTATATGTGGGCGTCCAGAGGTCCAGAGTCCAGAGGTGCAGGACCAAAAAAAAAAAAAAAATGAAATGATTTCAAAAAGCGTTCTTAGGTAAGTGTTATCAACACAAAAGGAAATCCAAAACTTTATACCAGGTCAATATCACCTTCATTTGTTGTTCATTAATGTATACAATGAACATAAGAAAGTAACTGATAAGTGCAACACCACATCTACTAGAAATCCGACTTTCTCCTGATACTGCGGATATCAAACATCTAACATCATTCAAGGGGCCGTGCCAATTTATGGCAAAAATGAAAATATGTAGCTGAACAATCTACATTTGCATACTGCCGCTACATAAAATAAAGAACTCCTTACGATTTAGGAGTCATAGTGGACTCGTCACTATCAACTGCCAGACAGTTTTCAGAAGCCATTAAGAAGGCTAACAGAGTTTCAGGTTATATAGCGCCTTGATGTGTGGAGTACAAGTCACTGGAGGTTCTGCTCAAGCTTTGTAACACACTGGTGAGGCCTCATCTGGAGTCCTGTGTGCAGTTTTGACCTCCAGGCTACAAAAAGGACATAACAGCACAAGAGAAGGTCCAGAGAAGAGCGACTAGGCTGATTCAGGGCTACAGGGGATGAGTTATGAGGAAAGATGAAAAGAGCTGAGCCTTTACAGGAGATGAAGAGGAGACCTGAGTGAAGTGTTTTAAATTATGAAGGGAATTAGTGCAGTGGATCGAGACGGTGACTTTAAAATGAGTTCATCAAGAACACGGGGAAGACAGTTGGAAACTTGTTTATGGGAAATTTCACACAAATGTTTGGAGTATTTTCTTCAGACAGAGAACCTCAGACACATAGAATAAGTGACCAAGTCGTGTAGTAGACAGCAGGACTTTAGGGACTTTCAAAACTCGGCTTGATGTTATTTTAGAAAAATTCAGTGAACAGAACTGGTGAGCTTTGTTGGGCTGAATGGCCTGCTATCATCTAGATTGTTCTATTATTTTTTTTGTTTGGTGTGTCTTATCTCCTGGAGTAGCTCTGTTGTCCTCCACATTGTTTCTCATGTTCCATGTCGATGTTATAGGATGCCACAGAATCGCACTGCACTTTTGCTGCTAGGAGAGTTGATGTTAGCCTTTTCCTGACTTGACTCCATAAACTGGGTCTCAATCTTACTAGTCTCATTTGTTGGTTTAAAGTGTTTGTTCAAATCATCATTTCGGGTTATTTTTTGAAAATCACAACAATTTTGATTAAGCAGGAAAATTAACCAAAAAAGCACAAAAAAAAAAAATCAGTATGGAGTGCTCCATCTGGTACTTCCATGCAAATTACACTTTAGTGAGGCCACAGGAAACCACTTTTAATGGAAGATTTTACAATACAACTGATTGTAACGTGGAATAATATAGAATCAAGTAGATTAAATTATGTAATATTCATGATGTATACAAATAAATGCAGAGTAAAATTAACAGGAAATTAAATCAAATGAACGGCTTCAACAATATTTAATTTGAAACTCAACACATCAGGTCAAATGAAGTAAACAAAGCTGCAAAGATAGACAGACAGATAGACTGGCATAGGGCTGGCAGGAGGGCTCTGCATATTGACCTGCACACATCTAACGCTCTGTCTCTGTTTGTGTTTGTGTCTGTGGGTTCAGTTCTTTCTGTTAATTAATAAACATGCGGAGTGGTGGCTCTGAGGCTAGGGATCTGCACTGCTAATCGGAAGGTTGCCGGTTTGAATCCCATAAAAGCCAAAAGGGACTCTGCTCTGTTGGGTCCTTGAGCAAGGCCCTTAACCTGCAATTGTTGAGCGCTTTGAGTAGTGGGAAAAGTGCAATATAAATGCAAAGAATTATTATTTTTATTATTACTCTGGTAGGGCAAACAAGCTGTCAGCTATCTTCACTAATAAGTTTAAGTGTGTGCCTTTCTACGCGTGTGCATGTATGTTTTGTGATTGTATGGATTGTGAGGAAAACAAACCTCTTGCGAGGTATTTTCTTTCAATAAAAATATCTTTTTGAACCCGGACTGAAGTACATGTGATTGTGCCTGCCGTTGGAGTGTCTGTGACACCCCCTAATGACCACAATTTAGATAGATATTTATTTATTTTTAAAATGACCTTTATTATGAACAATAACAAAATATACACAGTCATAAGACAAACAATCCCAATATTCAGGAAAATAACAAAAAAGTATGTATCAGACAACCACCACTGCTCCCCCTTTACACTCCTCCTACTCTGCACATAAATAATAAAAGTTAACAGTTCATTATTATACAAAGACCACCACTACTCTCCCTTTACACTCCTCCTACTCCACACATAAATAATATAATCAAAAAGTTAACAATTCACCACTACTCCCC
>JANRMT010062841.1:12957131-12967392 GCA_026402145.1 Polypterus bichir lapradei
GATAGATAGATAGATAGATAGATAGATAGATAGATAGATAGATAGATGTTTAAAGGACCCCCCTCTTGTTTCTTGACTCACTTCTACTAAATAATTCACTGACTGAAAATCCTCAATGTTGTTGTGCTATATACAGGATGTACAGCGTTGTTCATAATGGCACTCAGTTTTGTTTTCATTATCTGCTTTGCCACAACGTCCCAGGGGTATAGACTGTGTCCCATAACTGAGCCTGCCCTTTAAATTTAATTCGGTGGGCCTTTCTTGAAGTGATGCTACCAGCTCATTGCACCACAGAACAAAAAAAAGAAAAGTGCACTGACCTCCAGCAGAGTTGTAGAAGACGTAAAGGATGTGATATGTCTCAAAAACCCTTCATGCAAAACGAAGCAGACTGCCAAACTCCCAGTTAAATCAAACCATTACAATGGCAGCTACCGTTGGGCACAGGTCAAATGGGTTTTGAAGGATTTCAAAATAACTACTGGACCAAAAGCATCAGATCTGAAGCATGTAAAAAGACAAGTATGATGCAACTGGTTTGCAGATGTTTTGAGAAGCTATCACTGTACATTTTTCTTGGTGTTTAAAGGAGGAGATCTCAGAAACCATTTGTTCTAAATTTTAGTAAGTGTGTTAGGATGTAGCCATCCAGGAGCTTCGCACAGCTCATACAAACGTATCATTTTCTGACAAAACCTGTCATTTTAAGATATGAAAATGAACCTGTGATTTGCCTAGACACACACAAACACACACACACAACCAGACATCATACTTAAAAACGTGTTATTTTCATCATCAAGGAATCAGACTCTGACCTTAACTTGACAGTGAGTGTTTGGCCCCATCACATAGAATTCATATTGATACAAAAAGTCCAACTGTAAGAGCCATTTACTAGTTAGGAAGGTTTTGATAAGTTGATAAAAGTATTTTCATAGTTATATTAAAATATTTTGTCTATATATTAATACATAATCTATAGGAGATTCTATTGTATCTCCCTCAAGGTAAGCTGATATTAAATGTTGCAGTTATTTCTTGTCGTTCTGACTACAGATTACTCTCATTTTATGATCTGCCTTGCAGTTAGAGGGGCACGGAGGGCAAACAGTTTTCAAACTGTATCCTGTAACGTATCGTATTGACCATTTTAAATGTGCCGTACATATAGAATATACTGAAGATATTAAGTAAAGTGTATGTAAGTCTGCCACAGAGAAATGACACAGCCCTTAAGTATAGAAAGTAACTGAAGTTTAACAAGAAAAAGTGTCTAGAAGAAACATTTCTTTTTTGCCTTTTTATCCTGCATCTGTAATAACCTTTATTTATATACTTTTTAAGTAAGACATTGTTATTAGTTGATCTTGATTTTTGGGGATTATTTTTCACCCTATAGGGTGGTCCAGATCCAATTATGCAGTTTTCATTACGCTATAACTTAAGTTTATTACATAGAAAATCACCCGAAAAAAAAAAAAAAAACTTCTTAAAATCTTAGCAAAAGTGCCCACCTTTTATTTTTCGAGTGATATATGAGACTTATTTTTTTACTTTTTAGTATACTTTTTAATATATGCATATATATTATTTTCAACTTTTTAGTGCCTGACCCTCATGATCGATGCACCCCTTGTGTTACTGTAGGCTACCACCATACAATGATATGAACACTGACAGAGGCTGCATTGTGAGCAGGGCTAACGGGGCTAACCTCTCGCTTGTCCTTCCACTTATTGCAATCATTTGGCCTTTTTTGCCACAAAGCTTCAAGCTGTCATGAATTGCTTGAATCCTGAAAGCACAGCTGTCAAAAACACTTCCAAAATTGCTCACTAGAGTGGGAAAACACTGTAAAAATACCCCATCTAGAAACTCAAAGGGCCAAGACTAAGCTTGACAAAAGTAATAAGGTTTACTTTGCAAAAATGGCTGTGCAAGCACAAGGCTCTTAAGAGCACAAAGGAGATGCCTGGAAAAGCGAGGTGATACACAGAAAACAAAGTCCCAGCACAGAATCCAAAATGGCAGTCAAAACAGACCAGAGGTTCAAAAAATATCAAATAACACAGTCCCAATCCAAAATCCAAAATAAATCACAGTCAAGATAGAGTGGGACTACGAAAAATCAGAAAGCAGAGTTCCAAAACAGAATCCGAGAGGCGAAGTCAAAAACAAAAAGCACAGGGTCGAAAAACACAAAGCAATGCAAAGGCGCAGTAACTCATCAAAACACTCTCCACTCCTAGTGCATTTAATGAACCGCAAGGAAATACGGGAGGCCCTCCCTTAAATAGCGTGAAGGGGCCGTCCCTGTCAGTGATTGGCAGGTGCCCAGCCCCTTGGTCAGCCACCCACAGCCAAGTACAAGGGTTAGGACACGCCCCTTTCCCAACACATACTCAAAAACCATCCATCCATCCATCCATTATCCACCCCGCTATATCCTAACTACAGGGTCACGGGGGACTGCTGGAGCCAATCCCAGCCAACACAGGGCACAAGGCAGGAAACAAACCCTGGGCAGGACGCCAGCCCACCGCAGCATACTCAAAAACACACAGCAAAATTAAAAAAATTAATGCAAATAAGTGATACATAATTAAACAAAACAGACAAGAAACACAACTGTGAACACCAGCCAGGAGGAAAATGCTGGCTGAAACAAGACACTAGCACAACGGTGAAACTTCAGGCGACCAAATTCACCAGACATATCACAGAGGTTCGGTCGCAGAGTTCCGTATACATCAGTTTCACTATCCATGCTAACATCTGTTGACCAATTCACATTGTCATTGTCTTGCCTCAGAACTGACACGCGAACCCTTTTCAGATTAGAACGAGGAGATACACGTAAAAGCAAAACAAACCGAATAAAAAATTAAAATGGCGACCAAAACCCAGACAAGAGGCAAGAATCGAACAGAAAAACAAGGCAAAAAGTCAAAATCAAGAAAAACACAAATAAAGTAACAATTTGAGTTTTTTTGAACAGTAATGTATCTGTAGATTGGATCAAGAAAGGAGCATCTAGCCAATATTTTATCCTATCACGTTGATGAACTGGAAGTCATGGCCTTGTAGGCCACACCCCTAGAAACGTGGGATGCTACCCTAATGACAAACCCAAAATTTGCCATTGAAGAAGGTTAAATATATTAAGTTTAATTATAAGTGAGCATAACCCCAAAAAATTCAACCTGATTATGACAGTCATCACTATCACATGATTCAACTAATGTAGGGTTGCCAGATTAGAAAATTAGAAATACATCCATCCACGGGGGTCGGCTGGAGCCAATCCCAGCCAACACAGGGCGAAAGGCAGGAAACAAACCCTGGGCAGGGCGCCAGCCCACCGCAGAATTAGAAATACAGGACACTCTTAAAATCTCTCTCTATATTACTATATATATATATATATATATATATATATATATATAGTCACGCACGAGCGCATCGGGAGCAGTTGAAAGACCCGGCACGCACCACGATATACCCGGCCGGGGGACAAAGACAGCGTACTAACCTCTCTCCTTTCTCCTGTAGAAAAGACGAAGCGACATCGCCGTAAAACCCGGAACAGACAACGGTCTCTACTTCCGGGTTCCTTTCTTCCCTCTGGTCCCCCAAAGATGACGTCAACCTCCCACAATCCATCACGCCTTCCCAGCAACCATCACGACTGATTTCCGGTCCATCCCGTTATATTGTCCCCCCAAACCCGCCATCTTTGCCTTATGATTTTGAGATTTTGTATATCTGAAAAGAAAGACCTAATTTTTGTTACAGTATACGGGGCAAATCCCCAAACCTTTATGCTTGTGTCTTGTGCTTCCTTTTACAATATATATACACACATTTATACATGCCCCCTACACACGCAGACCAATATATTATATAAAAGTAGAGACATAAGTTAAAAACATAAAGCAAGGATTTTAATGGGTTATGAGGAAAGCAAAAGTAAAAACATTTGAAAATTATTTACTGAAAGTGCAATTACATACACCACAGTTTGCTTTAAAACAGCTTCTGCCTTGTTTAATAAATGTCCATTCATTAGAATATTCATCACGAAATTTACACTTACGTTTTGGCATCTTGGGATGGATGGATGGATTAGTTTTTAAGTCTGAAAAAAAGTGGTCTGTGTCAAGTAGTAACAACACACTTTACTGACAGTCACTGTATGTTGCAATGCTGATCCAGAACTGCACAGCAGCACATCTGGACAGCAAAACGGTAAGAGTGTCGCCGTCCTCAGCCAACCATAGCAACTAAACAAGTTGCAAACTGGCATCAAACGCGAGTTTCCTTGTTAAATTTGGGTTATTTTCATCAAGAGAATATGAGAAAACAAAGTATATTTACTTATAAACAACAACAACATTTATTTATATAGCACATTTTCATACAAACAGTAGCTCAAAGTGCTTTACATAATAAGGAATAGAAAAATAAAAGACACAATAAGAAAACAAAATAAATCAACATTAATTAACATCGAATAAGAGTAAGGTCCAATGGCCAGGGGGGACAGAAAAAACAAAAAAACTCCAGACGGCTGGAGAAAAAATAAAATCTGTAGGGATTCCAGACCACGAGACCGCCCAGTCCCCTCTGGGTATTCTACCTAACATAAATGAAACAGTCCTCTTTGGATTTAGGGTTCTCACGGAAGGGCTTGATGATGATGGTCACGTAGAATTCTGCCTTTTAATCCATCCATCATTGTTGGAGCATCATGAAGCTTTGAGTAGGTGGTGGTGGCGCAGGCCGGAAAAAGAAACAGAAGAGAGAGTAGGGGTCAGTACGGATTTTAGAGCCACCATGAATAGTTATTATGAGGAAATTGAACATATAGAGTATCAGGATTAAGTTAGATTAAGTTAAATTGAAGTTATAAAAAGGCCATGTTAAAGTAATGTGTTTTCAGCAGTGTTTTAAACTGCTCTACTGTATTAGCCTGGCGAATTCCTATTGGCAAGCTATTCCAGATTTTAGGTGCATAGCAGCAGAAGGCCGCCCGCCTCACCACTTCTTTTAAGTTTTGTTCTTGGAATTCTAAGGAGACCCTCATTTGAGGATCTGAGGTTACGATTTGGAATATAAGATGTCAGACATTCCGATATATAAGATGGGGCGAGATTATTTAAGGCTTTATAAACCATAAGCAGAATTTTAAAGTCAATCCTGAATGACACAGGTAACCAGTGTAGTGACATTAAAACTGGAGAGATGTGCTCGGATAAAGTTACAACTAAGTACCGTAAGAAGGTAGTAAAAATATATTTTTATTACAAAATTTGAAAATGAACTAAATACGGGACATTTGGGTATCCCTGAAAGGTCAGTACAGGACAGGAGACAAAATGATCAGATATGGGACATGTCCCGTATATAGGGAATGTCTTGCAATCCTAAACTAATGGTTCATTTTCAGTTTGTTCTAAAACTGGTTTTACAGCTTGTCATTTATATTCAATTGTGTGTTTGTTTTTTTTGAAGCACTGTCCCACTCATTGATATTGATGAGTTATCGTAAAGTGGCAGAATGCGCAGAAAAATTCATGATTTACTTGAAGTACAGAGAAGGTCAGAAGGAATTGCAATGCATGTTTATGGACAATAGAAAACGTATGACAGGGCGCCAAGAGAGGAGTTATGGTCCTGTAAGAGGAAGTTGGGAGTGGCAGAAAAGTGTGTGAGGGTGGTACAGGATTTGTATGAGCTGTGTGATACAAATAACAGCCTGGTTCAAGGCGAGAGTGGGATTACATCAAGGATCGGCTCTGAGCCCTCTCTTCTCCTGTTTGCAATGGTGTAAGACAGGTTGGCAGATGAGGTCAGACAGGAGTCTCCGTGGACTATGATGTTTGTGGATGACATTGTGATCTGTACTGAGAGTAGACTGTAGGCCAAGATGAATCGGGAAAGGAGGAGATATGCACTAGAGGGAAGGGGAATGAGAGTCAGTAGGAGTAAGACGTAGTACATGTGCGTGAATGAGAGGGAGGGTGGTGCAAGGGTGCGACTGCAAGGAGCAGAGGTGGTGAAGGTAGACAAATTTAAATACTTGAGTTCAACAATCCAAAGCAACAGAAAGAGTGGCACAGAGGTGAAGAAGAGAGTGCAGGCAGGGTGGACTGGGTGGAGAAGAGTGGCAGGTGTGAATTATGACAGAAGAGGACCTGCAAGAGTGAAGGGAAGGGCTATAAATCGGGAGTGAGACAAGCTACGCATGTTGTATGGTTTGGAGACGGTGACACTGACGAAAAGACAGAAGGCAGCGAAGTTGCAGACACTGCGATTTTTGCTTGGAGTAACAAAGGTAGACAGGATTAGGAATGAGTATACTGTAATAGAGGGACAACACAGATACGACAGATCGGTGACAAAGTGAGAGAGACTAGATTGGGATGGTTTGGTCACGCGCAGAGGAGACATGAGGGGTACATCGGAAAAAGGATGCTGAAGATGGAACCACCAGGCAAGAAGAAAAGAGGAAGGTCAAACAGGAGGTTTATGGGTGTGGTGAGGGAGGACATGAAGGCAGTCGGTGTGGCAGAAAGCGATGTAAAAGAGAGATGGAGATGGATGATCCGCTGTGGCGACCCCTAAATGGGAGCAGGAGGAGGAGGAAGAAGAAGAACAAGAACATAAACAAGAGGAAGAACAAGAAGAAGGTGTTATTTTATCCACTAGACGGCAGCAGAATATTACCTGCGCATTACTCATAAGCTCCATAGCTCATCAAAACAGATTAACCCGAATAGGACTCAGGAATAACCATCTTTCGATAGAATTCCAAGCCTGACAATCGCCGAGTTCGGTTAACGCCAAGAAGGTTAAGAAGAAAATCCATCCATCCATCCATCCATTTTCCAACCCGTTGAAACCTAACTACAGGGTCACGAATCCTGTAATTCATCATGGAAATGGGAGTAACAGAGCATGTCATTAAAAACTAAGTAGAAACTTGACAGCCTCCACTGACTGACAGTAGTACAGCTGAAAGTCAGCAGCTCCACTCCACCTTCTGCTTTTGATCTTTGTAAAGGTGGTCTTTTGCCTTCCATATAAACAAATGGATAATGGTATTAAGCTTGAGTTACAGGAACACTCTGAAACAGGAATTAACATTTTGGAAGGAGATCTGTTCATTTTAACCTATCCTGACTCGATAGGAAAACAGATAAAATCCATCCATTATCCAACTCGCTATTTCCTAACTACAGGGTCATGGGGGTCTGCTGGAGCCAATCCCAGCCAACACAGGGCGCAAGGCAGAAAACAAACCCCGGGCAGGGCACCAGCCCACCGCAGGGCGCGCACACACCCACATACCAAGCACACACCAGGGACAATTTAGGATCGCCAATGCACCTAACCTGCATGTCTTTGGACTGTGGGAGAAAACCGGAGCACCCGGAGGAAACCCACGCAGACACGTGGAGAACATGCAAACTCCACGCAGGAAGCGAACCCGGGGTCTCCTAACTGCGAGGCAGCAGCGCTACCCACTGCGCCACTGTGCCGCCCGAAAACAGATAAAATCACAATCAAAATTCAGGCGAATAAGTCAAAAATCAGGCAAGACGCGAAAATAAATCACAAAGAGGTTTTGAATGATTTATCTGCAGATCAATTAAAGCTCAAAGCAAACACTGACCTTTAACCCTGTCTGCTAATGAACTTGAGGTCACAACCCCTAAGACCACAATCCTAGAAATGCAAAAAGTAAAATAGTTTCCATTATAGGATGAGGCTTGTAAGACCCCAAAATTCAGCCCTGATCATGACCGAACTATATCAGCTCTGTCAGCAAGAGGGAGGTGAAAAGCGTGGAGGAGTTAAACTGAAACCCACAAGGGACTGATGATCACAGGAAGATCTCAAATTACCAATGTCACACCTGTGCATCTGAGGATCTCCTCCTCCTGAGCTCCGTCAAGGGACATGATAACCCACCAAGATGACAGAGGGCGCTATCCCTAATGGTCTTTTATCATGAAGCAACGCAAAGCTGCCCAAGTGAGGACACTTGACTCCGCTCTTCTGGTCCGCTGGCTATAAGGTCCCTCGACTCCAAGAAGATGGGGCACTTGGCTGACAGATGACCCATGAGACTGAGCTCCTAAAGCACCGACTACAATGACTGTTTGTGTCTTAGTCATTTTTGCTTCTTTTCTTTTGACCCAAAAGCCTGGGCAATCCTGCCAAGACTGGCATTACTTACATTTACTTTTCACTCTTCTTAAATGGGACGACCCGGTTGGCTCCCCAAATTTTGAGTAAATCATCTGTCATTCCTGCACCCGGTTCTTTTGTCACCTATGATGATGTGTCCATTCCCAGTTTGGTCTCCATCATTAAATTTACTGAAGGACACCATCAACAATGGGGCAGCTCACAGAGAGAAGGGCTCAGTGGCACCAGGATAATAATCTTACCCTGAATGTCAGACAAAACCAAGCAGCGGGTTGAAGGGTTAAGGAAGCAAGGAGGTGGACCTCCTACTCCATTTTACACCAAAAGGGATGCTGTGGAAAGGGTCAGCACCTTTAAATTTCTTGAAGTTGTCATCACTGATGACCAGGAGTGAGTATCAAGATCATCTCGGCTATCGTCAATAAGGTCCAACAGAGCCCAATAGAAGATGATTCTTCAAATGACTACCAGTAGCTCTCTTGCTACACCCCAAAATACAAAGGATCTAGAAGATTAATAGATTTCAACTTCAAGATGAATCAGCTTTTTCATTTTGCTGTGGGCAGTTATTTTAAAAATAGAAAGCTGCATTGAGAAAGTTAGATTGTGTCTCCCTGGAGTAGAAAGAGCTGCATTAAAACTTGAACTTATTTCAAAACATAATGAGAAATATTGCTATCGTCTTGCAAAGTTCAGTCCATAATGAATTATACAAAAACTGCTGATGGCCTCCTGTGCTCACAGTAATTCAATTCCCACCCTGTGGACTGAAAGCACAACCTTTTTGCTTCAGCATGCCGTTTAAAGAATGAAAACAATTTCAACAACCATTCTCATCTCAGCTTTTCCAGCTGAGAATCACGGTGGCAGCAGGCCAAGCAGGTCACCCCACCCCAGACCTTCCTGTCCGTAGCTACAGACCCCAGCTCTTCTTGGAGTGTTCCCTGGCATTCCACAGCCAGCCAAGAGATAAAACCACTGCTACCCACTAGATAGTTTAGTGAGGTCCTTGCTATCGGACCTGCTCTGGTCACTTGGGGCCTCTGGTGGAGCACCTAGATGATGGCTGAACTTGATCATAGATGAAGCCAAAGTCATAACAAGGTTTCCATACATGAACCTGCAGAGGGGCCATTACCAAACGTTAAAGGGTGTGTGTGTCAATTCAAACCCATCTTCCCCTGCCGGTCCCCCCCACCCCCAATTTGGAATCCTACGGGAACTTAACTTAATTTTTCCCATAGGACCAATAGTTCAGTATCTGTGTTTTCCATACCCTTGGGGTTTTTCAGGAACACAACCACCGCAGATAACAAAAACTGACTATAAGTTAACGCTGACAGATAACAACAAAGTCTCTTGATGTGGCCACCTTTCACAAGGTCTTGGGTCACAGCAAGAGAAAAAGTCAGTTTTCTTTTCATTCCACAATGCCTCAGATGTCATCAGAAGCTGGTGGGAGAACAGGCCCACATGTCATTTGTCAGAATTGTTAGACATTATGGATCAAGCCATTCCACTGTGTCCCAACTATACTCAAGTTTTCAGCTGGCCAGCAGGACAGGAGACTACCCAAGGTGTGGTCGCCCTTGAGTGACCACACCACAGCAGGACAAACACATTAGAACTGTCCACCTGCTTTACGACTGACACTTGTACTGCTGCTGCTGTAACTGCTGGCAGACACATCAATGACAGGACAGTAAGGGACAGGCCATAGAGTAAAGTGACCTGTCAGAGGTCCTCCGCATACACTTTCTAGACTTTGAAACCAATTCCAAGACAAACCCCGGATGACACACAGTGGTGCCAGGACCAATCCGGACCAAATACTGTGGTGCTAGGACCAATCCAGACCACATACAGTGGTACCAGGACAATACCAGGACCAATCCAGACCACATACAGTGGTGCAAAGATCAATCCGGAACACATGCAGTGGTGCCAGGACAATACTAGGACCCATCAAGACCACATACAGTGGTACCAGAACAATACCAGGACCAATCCAGACCACATACAGTGGTGCAAAGACCAA
>JANRMT010062841.1:12967402-12982133 GCA_026402145.1 Polypterus bichir lapradei
CAATCCAGACCACATACAGTGGTGCAAAGACCAATACGGACCACATATAGTGGTGCCAGGACAATACCAGGACCCATCAGGACCACATACAGTGGTACCAGGACAATACCAGGACCAATCCAGACCACATACAGTGGTGCAAAGACCAATACGGACCACATACAGTGGTGCCAGGACAATACCAGGACCCATCAGGACCACATACAGTGGTACCAGGACAATACCAGGACCAATCCAGACCACATACAGTGGTGCAAAGACCAATACGGACCACATACAGTGGTGCCAGGACAATACCAGGACCCATCAGGACCACATACGGTGGTGCCAGGACAATACCAGGACCAATCCAGACCACATACAGTGGTGCAAAGACCAATACGGACCACATACAGTGGTACCAGGACAATACCAGGACCCATCAAGACCACATACAGTGGTACCAGGACAATACCAGGACCAATCCAGACCACATACAGTGGTGCAAAGACCAATACGGACCACATACAGTGGTGCCAGGAGAATACCAGGACCAATCCAGACCACATACAGTGGTGCAAACACCAACACGGACCACATACAGTGGTGCCAGGACAATACCAGGACCCATCAGGACCACATACAGTGGTACCAGGACAATACCAGGACCAATCCAGACCACATACAGTGGTGCAAAGACCAATACGGACCACATACAGTGGTGCCAGGGAAATACCAGGACCCATCAGGACCACATACAGTGGTGCCAGGACAATACCAGGATCCATCAGGGCCACATACAGTGGTACCAGGACAATACCAGGACCAATCCAGACCAAATACACTGGTGCCAGGACCAATCCGAACCACATACAGTGGTGCCAGGACCAATTCGGACCACATAGCATACTGGATATTTGTTAAATTGTGTCCACCTTTTGTGTGCACTGTTGTGCCGCACCAGTGAAGGCCACAAGCCCCTCTATGTTTTTTCAATATTTTTGCACCACTCTCACCAAAACATGGCATATGGGAGCCCAGTTAACATGAACACAATTTAGCAAACTGATGGTCATTTTGGAAGTGTGCGAACAAAGCTGTGACGTGTATTCCGAACGCAGAGTTCACATGCAAAAATCACACTCATCGATTTCAAACACTGTGGAGGACTTCGGAATGGGCAATCCTAACTAAGGTGTAGTGAACAAATATGGGCAAATTCCACATGGGGCAAGTGGTTACTTGGACCCCTTTATGTACTTTGTGTGTGTGTCCATTATGGTGTTTCTAATACTTTATACATACAGCGCACACACACACACACACACACAGCTACTGTAGCCACACCTATCCTGAGGAATGATGGCTGGAGTGAAGGTGCTACCTTGGCCTGCCTTTAGCTCTGAAAGGGTTCTAATGACACCCAGGTTTCTAATAGTTCCATTGGGTGCTCTTAATTGTGTCTGACTCACTAATGCCTGTCCAAAGCGGCATGCATATCTGAGTAGCAGTGGTCAACCAAACTGTGCATCCTGATGGAGAGTGCCCCTCAGGTAGGTGACACCAGAACTTGTTTTTTTTTTATATTTCAGTCTGCGATTTTCTCTGCCATTTGTATACTTGATTTCTAGCCCTCACATAAACCAATATCTACCCAGCGGGTCTTTAAAGAAATGTTGATTCACCTGACTGGATCATGGCACCGCTCACTTTATCATTTCCAAGCTCACATGCAGCATCTGAAGCCCCCTCTGCTGCTTCCTAATGACTTCAGCACATCTTGGCAGGAAGCCTGGCACTCTGACCAACTGAATGTGTTTACAATGAATATTGTTGTCATAACTTTTTTAACCAACGGGCAAAAATCACTTCATGGTTTGAAATGGAAATATATGCGGGCTAATTCATTCCTGAAGATATAACACAATATCTTTATGTTAATTAAAAGCGCGACCAGAAAAACAGGGAATTAGAGTGAAGCTTAGCTGAGAAGTGCAGAAACAAGTCTGGTCTTTACACACCGCCGCCGAGTCATTTAATTTGCTGGTTTATTCATACGAGACTAATTCCAGCTATCTCCGACATTTTACTGAATCCCTTTCCAGTTCTTATTAACAGAAAGTTCTTAAAGTGCACTTCAGCAATACAACCCATGAAACATTAGCATATATAACTGAATAAGAGTATATGACTATAGAGGAAAGGGCAGAGTGGGCTCTTTGTCCTAGGAGACTGCGTTCCTTTAATGTCGGTAGTGACATCCTTCATTTTCTACAACTCCTCTGTTGGTCAGTGCGATTTGCTGCCCTGTGGTGTGCTGAGCTGGTAACATCACTTCAAGAGTGGCCCCCCGAATTATCAAGCTAAGTAAAAGGGCAGGCTCAGTATTGGGAGAAAGTCTGGAACCCCTGTCAGTCATGGAGGGGGAGTGAATAAAAGCAAAACTGAGTGCCATTATGAGCATGCTGCACATCCTCTCTATGGCACATCAACACTGGTGTGCCATATGAAGTATTCGGCCAATGAAGTATTCAGCTGAAGTGTGTCAAGAAACAAGATGGGGGACTTCTTTAAACCAACAGCAATAGTGCCTCACTGGGTCTAGAGTTGCTAGTCAATCAGAGCTTTTGTTTTAATTTTGTTCTTCTAATGTGTGTGCATCTATCTATCTTACAATATAGTGCCTTTCATGTCCATCTATCATGCATCTTCTGTAATGGATGGAATAGCGCCCCTGCTGAGATGGACCCTGCTTCCTTGCCTGGTCAGATAGTGGTGGTGGTGGTGGATGGGAAGCATGCACAGATACAAATGGTCAGAAAGAGAGATGGAATATTCCCCCCACATGCCAGGACATGGATATGGAGGGACACTGTGACAGAAGGTGTACCAGATGTCCCAGCAGCTGCAAAGGGACACGATGGAAGGGGATGTTGCCACCCAGCTTTTTTTTTTTTTTCTTTTCAATTTGCCCAAATCAGGCAGTCTTCCACTGTCCCATACTGCTGGCCTTTTGACTGGGAAAGGGACTGTCAACTGGGATGGTAGCCCTGGTGCACCTACTGCTGTAGTGTCTCGAAACATCCACTTACTGACTCGGAGGGGGCATTGCACAACTCACTTCCTGAACATCCTTCATTTTAGCTTCCTGGGAAGTAAAGGGAGCAGGGACCAACTCAGCTGGGACATCTATCTATCTATCTATCTATCTAGTGCCTTTCTTATCTATCTATATATTATACAGTGCTTTTCACATCTACCTATCTATATATTATATAATGCCTTTCAAATATATCTATCTATTATATAGTGCATTTCACATCTACCTATCTATTTTACTATATAGTGCCTTTCACATCTATCTATATAGTACCTTTAAAAGGTATCAAGTATTTCAATTATATCTATCAATTATATAATGACTTTCAAATCTATCTAACTTATTTTCAAGCCAAAATCACTTACGTGTGTTTTTGCTTATTATATTTTTCTGGAGCTTCTGTAGAGATGTAATGTCCCCTTGGGAACAAATAAAGTATTATCTACTTTCTGAAGAGTGACAGACAGCTTGGGATCCTCAAAGCAACTCTCCAAAGATGTGAAAACAAAGATTGTTCAGTCTCACGGTTTAGGGGAAGGCTACAAAAAGCTGTCTCAAAGGTTTAAACTGTCAGTGTCAACTGTAAGGAATGAAATCAGGAAATGGAAGGCCACAGGCACAGTTGCTGTTAAACCAAACCAGCAGGTCTGGCAGGCCAAGAAAAATACAGGAGCGGCATATGTACAGGATTGTGAGAATGGTTACAGACAACCCACAGATCACCTCCAAAGTCCTGCAAGAACATCTCACTGCAGATGGTGTATCTGTACATCATTCTACAATTCAGCGCAATTTGCACAAAGAACATCTGTATGGCAGGGTGATGAGAGAGAAGCCCTTTCTGCACTCACGCCACAAACAGAGTCGCTTGTTGCATGCAAATGCTCATTGAGACAAGCCAGATTAATTTTGGAACAAAGTGTTTTGGACTGATGAGACAAAAATGGAGTTATGTGGTCATAACAAAAAGCGCTTTGCATGGTGGTAGAAGAACACCGCATTCCAAGACAAACACCTGCTACCTACTATCAGATTTGGTGGAGGTTGCATCATTCTGTGGGGCTGTGTGGCTAGTTCAGGGACTGGGACCCTTGTTAAAGTCGAGGGTCAGATGAATTCTTCCCAGTATCAATAAATTCTTCAGGATAATGTTCAAGCATCAGTCACAAAGTTGAAGTTACGTGGGATTGGATATTCCAACAAGACAATGGCCCAAAACACAGTTCAAAATCTACAAAGGCATTCATGCAGAGGGAGAAGTACAATGTTCTGGAATGGCCGTCACAGTCCCCTGTCTTGAATATCACCGAAAATCTATGGGATGACTTGAAGCAGGCTGTCCATACTCGGCAGCCATCAAATTTAACTGAACTGGAGAGATTTTGTATGGAAGAATAGTCAGAAATACCTCCATCCAGAATCCAGACATTCATCAAAGGCTATAGGAGGCATCTAGAAGCGTCTGTTAGATTTACAAAGGAGGCTCAACTAAGTATTGATGTCATATCTCTGTTGGGGTGCCCACATTTATGCACCTGTCTAATTTTGTTATGATGCATATCGCATATTTTCTGTTAATCCAATAAACTTAATTTCACTGCTGAAATACTACTGTTTCCATAAGGCATGTCGTATATTAAAAGGAAGTTGCTACTTTGAAAGCTCAGCCAATGAGAAACAAAAATCCAAAGAATTAAGAGGGGTTCCCAAACTTTTTCATATGACTGTATATATATATTGGAATGTGGCCCAGACACAGAAAGGCGGACACTGTTGGTTCAAGCACCAACACACGTTTATTATACATAATTATTTACAAAGTGCGCACACTCAACCCAGCGCCCCTGCACCAATCACCCATCAAGTCCTGACCTCTCAAAATGCTTATACTCTTCTGGTCCGCCTCCACTCCTCTCCTCTGAGCTCCATCCTTCTTCCTCCCGTCTCCAGCCATCGAATGGAGGGAGATGGCCCATTTTATGCTCACCCGGACATGTTCCAGGTGTCTCCTGATGAACTTCCACCGGCACTTCCGCCACACCAGGAAGCACTCCGGGTGTCCCTGGTCTTCGTCCCCCCAGCACTTCCGGGTGTGGCAGAAGTGCTGAGGGCCAGGGCTCCTCAGGCATTTGGGCGCCCCCTGGTGGTGACCATGGGCTCCTATAGGGTTGAGCTTTCATGCTCCTTTCCTGTGGTCCCCATAGCCACCACGGCAGTTGACCCCTCGTGGTCTGAAGGAGGAGTAATCCCTCTTTCAGTCCTTCTGGGAGTCCCGGAAGGGCGTCCTCCCTGCTGCTCGCCACTATATACACATATATATATACATATATATATATATATATATATATATATATATATATATATATATATATATATATATATACACTATATATATATATTGTAAAAGGCGCTATATAGCGCCCGACCCGGCACAGACTACGCAGAGGCACGTGTAAAACAAACAGGCTTTTTATTTTTTCTTCGGCTGTGGGCGCACGTCTTCCCCGTGTCCCACAGGCCCAACACAGTCCCAAAGCACTTAAATCCCACACAACAACTCTTCCTGGCACCACCTCTCCTCCCAGGCAACCTCGTCCTCTTCCTCCCAATTCTGGCCCTCAGTGGTGGAGGCTGGCCCGTTTTATACCCCATCCGGAAGTGTTCCAGGTGCTTGACCACCTGGTCCTAATTGCACCTCCAGGTGGGGCTGAAGATTCGTCCAGCCAGGCTCTTGAGTCTTGGCAGCGCCCCCTAGCGGCCACCCCATCTCCCAACCAGGTTGTAGAGGACTCCATGTCCCATGGAGCCACGTGGGAGAGTGGGAAATGAACATTGGCCAGGGAGGCTGCCACCTAGCGTCCCGGGGAAGGTATTGAGCTGTCCATGGTGGCTCCCCCGGAACATATGCAGCAGGGGCGTCACGACCGGGCATGGGACCTGGCTGTCCGTCACAATATATATATATATATATAGAGAGAGAGAGAGAGGTTACTATTAAAGTTGTTTTTCTCTGTTGGCCTAGCTCTCTTTCTTATCAGTGGGGATTGATTTTATTCGAACCTGGTTTTGTACAACTTGACTTGCTTGTATGGAATGTTTTTCTGTTCTCTCCTTTGAGTATTTAACGGAAACACAAGGTGATGGCAGTGCACTATGGGGCCGTGTCCTACACACACACACACTCACACTCACTGGCACTGCTCCCTACTGAGACATGAATTGGACTGAGCAAGTTTGAGGTTGTTAAATTATGCCTGTTGTATTTTTAAACTGCACAACTGCCTGACATTCTCAATTTCATCGTCGTAGTCTGCCTCTCGTATGACTGTGGCTTCCCCAAACCAGAAGTTCTTCATTTTCTTAACTAGTCTTCTAGTTGCAGAGATGCCAAAATTAAAAACAAAGTGCCCAACATTCCAAATGTTAACCAATCCATCACTTTTTATTTTTATTGGTAAAAAGCAACGAGCACTATCAGAAAGTGCTTTACAAAACCATTAGAAGCGGAAAGCCTTTATTGTTCATTAATGCTTCTAATGTCAGGAAGTTTATAAATTGCAAAAAAGGAGACAATCCACTGACTGTAAAGCCACAGGGGGTCTGGGCTCGAAAACAAATGACAGAAAACCATCAGAACAAAACCATTTCATTAAAGTAATAAAACAACAGTGGAACATTCTTTGTTAAATACGTTGGGTCCGGACTTCGGGACTTTCTGCACATTTTGTATTGTCAAGACACAGAGCCACAGACAAAAGGGTTTCAACACAAAGGTGCAGTTTATTTACAGGTACAGGGTGTCACACACGTGCACTTTGGGGACAGCTCAAAGGCTCTGGTGGTCGTGATTCCTCGCCAATCCACAGACTGCCACTGTATAAGAACACTTCTGCAGACATGATGATTGACAACCTCACCACCACTGATGTCACTTCCGGTGTCCGTCCACCTGGACCCACCGCTTCCTGCCTGGAAGTGTGGCCGTTGTGGACAGTCCATTGTCAGACTTGTGTCTTTTTGCTGAAAAGCCCTTAACTGTTTTGTCTTTATACGAGGGGGAGTCAAGGTAAAGTTAGGAAATGGGATTTACCAGAAAATGGAACAAACCTTCATAAAGCTGATGTTATTTCTCAATGTCGTCTCCACCCTTCTCAGTGCACTTGTGCCACCTGCCTTAATGCCAGCAGAAGAAAAGGTTTTGCCTTGTGCTTGCAACCCACTTGTACACCCGAGTTATTGTCGAACACTACATGCCAAGGGGTACTCCAGTGACCAGTGCAAGTTACTATGACTTGCTGGAGGCCGATGTGAAGCCTGCTATTCGATCCAAGCGGTGGGGACTGCTGACTCAAGGACAAGACGATGACACGCACACTGCTAAGAACACCAAGGCTTGTCTGGAGAAACTGAAGTGTGAGGTACTGGCATATCCTCCATATTTGCCGGATTTGGCACCGCGTGATTTCCACCTTCTTTGGGGTCGCTAAAAAAACATCTGGGTGGTCGTCAATTCAAGACAGATGATGACGTGAAGAAAGCAGTGCACGAGGGGTTATGAGGACAAAACCTTTTATTCGGCTGGAATCCCGGCACTGCCTGGCAGGTGGCACAAATGCATTGAGAAGGGTGGAGATGACACTGAGAAATAACAGCATCAGTTTTGTGAAGGCTCGTTCCATTTTCTAATGAATCCCATTTTCTAACTTTAGCTTGACTCCCCCTCGTAATATAAAGGGTTGTGATGTTGCCCACACACCCCGACTTTACCTGTCTTTGTCCTCTATTACTCCAGTCTACACTTAATGACAAAGTGAAAACTTTTTCTCAGAAAAGTTTTATTTAAAATCAAAAACTGACATTTCTCATTCATAGACGTATTCAAACCTTTAATTGAGTACTTTGTAGAAGCCCCTTTGGCTGCGGTTTCAACTTCAAGTCCACCTTCGTAAGTCTCTAAAAGTTTTGCAGACATTAATATGGGCAGTATATCCCATTTTTCCAGGCAGATCCTCTTAAGCTTAACTAGATTGGATGGGAAGCGTCTGTAAACAGCCATCTTCAGGTTTCTCCACAGACGTTCTATGGGGTTTAAGTCTGGGCCAATCAAGGACACTCAGAGACTCGTCCCGAAGCCACTCCAGTGTTATATTGACTGAATGCTTGAGGTCATTGTCATGCTGAAAGATTTGTAAATTTATTACAAATCCAAAAACTGAAGCCTCTCACTCATAGGAGTATTCAGTCTCTTAATTCAGTAGTTTATTGAAGCTACTTTGGCAGATATTCCCAGTTTCAAGTCTTAGAGGCGTCTCTACAAGCTCTGCACCCCTGGATTTGGACAGTTTTTGGCAGATCCTCTTAAGCTTTGCTAGAATAGACGGGAAGTGTCTGTGACCTGTCATCTTCAGGTCTCTCCACTGATGTTATATATGGTTTAACTTTGGGCCACACAAAGGACATTCAGAGATTTGCCGTGAAGCCACTCCAGTGTTATATTGGCTGTAAGCTTCAGGTTATTGTCATGCAGAAAGCTGAAACAATACCTGAATCAGAGGTGGATCAGGATCTATCAGGACTTGGCTGCATTCATCCATCCATCCATCCCTCAATTCTGACCAGTCTCTCTGTCCCTGCACCACCACAGCATGATGCTGATACCACCACCACCACCACCAGAGCAGGTGATGAGCACAGTGCTTGAAGTTCTGCCCAAGGAATTCAATTTGTGTCTCATCAGACCAGAAAATTTTGGTCTTCCTTCTTTTCTTAATGCGGTCATATGCTTTTGAGTTAAGAGTAGCTTCTGTCTGGCCTCTGATGACTAACTGATGGAGTCCTGCTGAGATGGCCGCCCTTCCAAAAGGTTCTAACCAATCCAGCAGAAGATGTCTGAAGCTCTGTTAAAGTGAGCATTGGGTTCTTGTTCTTGTCCAGTTCCATGACCAAGGCACATATTGCCTGGTTACTCAGTTTAGCTGGATGGACAACTCTAGGAAGGGTTCTGGTGGGTTCCAAACATCTTCTAAATTGCACCATTATGGAGGCCACTGTGGTCCTGGGAGCACTCAGAGCTTTAGAAATGGTTTGACCCCTCTGCCCTCATCGGTGCCTCACATCAGTTTGATCTCAGGGGTCTGCAGAGAGTTCCTTGGTGTTGTGTTTTAACCTACACTGAGAATTGTTGGACCTTCTACACACCGATAGACGTCTGTGCCTTTCTAAACGACATCCAGTCAGTTCAGTGGGCCACAGTTGGACTCTTATCCAGTTCTAGAAACATCTCAAAGAGAATTAAAACAAACAGGAGGCACCGGAGCACAATTTGGAGTGTCATAGTACAAGGATTTGAATACCTGTAGGAATGAGAGATGTCAGTTCTCAAATTAATTTGCAAACCTTTTCTGAAAACCGTTTTTGTCACTTTGTCATTATGGGTTATTGACTGTAGACCGATGGGCAAGAAATGGCAAATTCATCCATTTAAATCTCAATCCACAACACAATAAAGTGTGCAGAGGGTGAAGGGGGCTGAAGGAAGAGTTGCGACATGTTAAAAGGGAGCACACAGGGTCAGACTTCCATTAACCAACAAAATGCAAAGGAGCAATTTTCCAGTGAAAAACTAAAAGCATATTTATTTAGTGTATACATAAGATCTAAAAAGGCTTTAAAAGCAAATAGCTTAAGAACACATTTATTTAGTTTATGGCCAGACTTTATAAAAGACAACATGCACGCTGCAAGGTTTCTACAGGGAAACCTTTTAGGATGTGGTTGATGGGCTTACCTGCAGCTCTGAAATGGTAGAAAAATATCCACAGGTTGATGTCAGAGGGGGTGGTCTGAAAATCGGAAGTACCCCTTATAAGAAGGATTTAGGGGTCATAGTGGACTATCAGGTGCCAGACTGTGTGTTCAGAGGCCATGAAGGAGGCTAACAGAATGTCAGGTTATATAGCGCCTTGACGTGTGGAATAAAAATCCGAAGAGGTTCTGCTGAAGCTTTATAACTCAATGACAGACAGACACTTTATTAATCCCAAGGGGAAATTCACATACTCCAGCAGCAGCACACTGATAAAAACAATATTAAATAGTGATAAAAACTCAATGCAAGTTAAAAAATGCAAGGTTAAGAGTGTGAGGCAAGTGTAACAGTCTATAATATTATACAATGTTAACGTTTACCACCCTGGGTGGAATTAAAGAGTCTCATAATGTGGGGTCTCCTCAGTCTGTCAGTGGAGCAGGACGGTGACAGCAGTCTGTCGCTGAAGCTGCTCCTCTGTCTGGAGATGATCCTGTTCAGTGGATGCAGTGGATTCTCCATGATTTACAGGAGCCTACTCAGCGCCCGTCGCTCTGTCACGGATGTCAAACTGTCCAGCTCCATGCCTACAATAGAGCCTGCCTTCCTCACCAGTTTGTCCAGGCGTGAGGCGTCCCTCTTCTTTATGCTGCCTCCCCAGCACACCACCATGTAGAAGAGGGTGCTCACCACAACCGTCTGATCTTATTGCAGATGTTGAAGGACGCAGCCTTCTAAGGAAGTATAGTCGGCTCTGTCCTCTCTTCCACAGGGCATCACTATTGGCAGTCCAGTCCAATTTATCATCCAGATGCACTCCCAGGTATTTATAGGTCTGCACCCTCTGCACACAGTCACCTCTGATGATCATGGGGCCTCATCTGGAGTCCTGAGTGCAGTTTTAGGCCCACCAGACATAACAGCTCTAGAGAAAGTTCAGAGAAGAGCGACTCGGCTGATTCCAGGGCTACAGAGGATGAGTTATCAGGAAAGATCAAAAGAGCGGAGCCTTTAAAGGAGATTAAGAGGAGACCTGAGTCCAAGGAGGTTCTGCTCAAGCTTTATAACACACTGGTGAGGCCTCATCTGGAGTCCTGTGTGCAGTTTTGGTGTCCAGGTCACAAAATGGACATAGCAGCACTAGAGAAGGTCCAGAGAAGAGCGACTCGGCTGAATCCAGGGCTACTGAATATGAGTTATGAGGAAAAATTAAAAGAGCTGAGCCTATACAGTTTAAGCAAAAGAATATTAAAATGAGACCTGACTGAAGTATTTAAAATTATGAAGGAAATTAGTCCAGTGGATTGGAGATTCTTATTTTAAAATGAGTCCACATCAAGAACATGGTTACACAGTTTGAAACTTGTTAAGGGTAAATTTCACACAAAAATTAGGAAGTTTTTCTTTGCATGGAGAACCACAGACACTTCAAATAAGTCACCAAGTAGCGTGGTAGACAGGGGGACTTTCAAAACTCAACTTGATGTTGTTTTGGAGGGATTACGTGGACAGGATGGTCTGTTTTCATCATCATTTTTAATGGCCTGATGCTCTAATGTTCTGTGTGCACATTTGCTCCTTTCTGACCTTCACAGTTAGAAGCAATCTTCAAAAGCGGAGCAGCACCTTGAACGCCCAAAAAGAGCAAAGCCCAAAAGGGGTTTAAGTATGAACAAGAACGTTAAGTGTAGTGTGAGTTAGTGCCATGCCTCCTTCTTCCTCTTCATCTTTTCCCACTTCTCTATGAGAGGTCGAGATGCTTGTTTAACCTTTTCCCTAGTCAGACCCTTTTCCTTCAGATCTTCTTTTACTTTATCCATCCATCTTGGCTTTGGCCTCCTTTGTTGTCTCTTCCCCTTTCATTCCCATCACGTCTTCATGTAACACTCCCCCAGTAGTAAAAGATACTTCCTGTCTGCAGGGGTCGTCTTTCTTTCTTTGCCTTTTGACCGAATAGAAAGTAGCGAGGAGGTAGCATTGCAGAGCATTTTGGAGTGTTATAGTTGCTAATGGCTTGTACCTATTTCTAAATATATTTTGCTTTATTATACAGGGTGGGCCATTTATATGGATACACCTTAATAAAATGTGAATGGTTGGTGATATTAACTTCCTGTTTGTGGCACATTAGTATATGTGAGGGGGAAAACTTTTCAAGATGGGTGGTGACCATGGTGGCCATTTTGAAGTCGGCCATTTTGGATCCAACTTTTGGTTTTTCAATAGGACGAGGGTCATGTGACACATCAAACTTATTGGGAATTTTACAAGAAAAACAATGGTGTGCTTGGTTTTAATGTAACTTTATTCTTTCATGAGTTATTTACAAGTTTCTGACCACTTATAAAATGTGTTCAATGTGCTGCCCATTGTGTTTGTGTTAACAAACAAAACCACCGCTATTGGTCTGACACTAACCCACATTGGATAGATCCCTCCAAGACTGTTGGAACAAAAAAATTGATGGTATGGTGTGGTATATGGGGTACAAAGATAGTGGGGCCATTCTTCATCAATGGAAACCTCAAGGCCACTGGATATGCGAAATTGCTACATGATGATGTGATTCCCTCTTTACGCACTGAAGCTGGCACGTTCCCTGAGTTTTTCCAGCAAGATGGTGCACCACCACATTATGGGTGTCAGGTCCGAGCATTCCTAGATGAACAGTTTCCTGGAAAGTGGATTGGTCGTCGTGGGCCAGTTGAATGGCCCCCAAGGTCTCCCGATCTGACCCCCTTAGACTTTTATCTTTGGGGTCATCTGAAGGCAATTGTCTATGCTGTGAAGATACGAGATGTGCAGCACCTGAAACTACGGATACTGGAAGCCTGTGCTAGCATTTCTCCTGCGGTGTTGCTATCAGTGTGTGAAGAGTGGGAGAAGAGGGTTGCATTGACAATCCAACACAATGGGCAGCACATTGAACACATTTTATAAGTGGTCGGAAACTTGTAAATAACTCATGAAAGAATAAAGTTACGTTAAAAAGCAAGCACACCATTGTTTTTCTTGTGAAATTCCCAATAAGTTTGATGTGTCACATGACCCTCTTCCTATTGAAAAAACAAAAGTTGGATCCAAAATGGCCGACTTCAAAATGGCCACCATGGTCACCACCCATCTTGAAAAGTTTCCCCCCTCACATATACTAATGTGCCACAAACAGGAAGTTAATATCACCAACCATTCCCATTTTATTAAGCTGTATCCATATAAATCGCCCACCCTGTAGATTTCTCCAAGTCATTGTGAAGGTTTGGTGGGGTATTTATATTAAATGGAATTTGGCCCATTTTTTTTTTGTATTTACACTTGATTCTTCTTTTTACAAATATTTTTGTGAATAATTTTTTTGGGACTGTGAATTATTTTATATATTTATATCAATCATATCAGTAGAGAAAGATCGCCCTTTTGAGTGTACAGTATATATAGTTTTTTCCTTTTCATTTGGGGACATTGGATTTTACTGTAATTACTGTAAATAATTACCATTGTTTTCCTTACTGATTTTTAGGTGTCATTGCCTATAATGTTACAAAAGCCCAGTATTTTGACCCTTGCGAAAAAAAAAAGGACAAGACAAAGCTTGATGTGGGGGCGACACAGCAACCCTGTATATTGTCAAGTCAAGTCAAGTAGAGGAGCATGCACTGGTACAGTGCGTTGCCGCACCCACTACACGACGAAACAACTCGGGATTCCGGTTGGCAACCCCCCAGGCGGACATGCGGTCCAGTAGCAGCATCAAAATAAAGCCAGCTTTTCATCAAAAAAAAAAAAAGGTCCCCAAGGATTTGAGTGTCAAGATGGCCACACTTCCGGTTAAAGGCCAACTAGGCAGGAAGAGGAAGGTCCAGGTGGGCAGACACCGGACGTGACATCAGAGGTGGTGAGGTTGTCATTCATCCCATCTGTAGAGGGTTGGAAGGGAATTTGTGTTAGAATACAGCACCACCCAGTGGACCGGCAAGAAATTACCACCACCCGAGCCTTCAAGCTGTCCCCAATGCACACGCGTGCGACACCCTGCACCTGTAAAAATAAACTGCACCTTTGTGTTGAGACCCAATAATTTTGTCTGTGGCTCTGTGTCTTAAATCGCTCCTCCTCTGTCCTGAACTACAAGGACGCCCAGTGTGTAGTTTGGTGTCCACGTTCCCACTACACAGAGGTGTCACAAATCTCCTGATGCAGTGACACAGAAGTGATGACACAATCGTGACGCTGGTCTTCCTTAAATAAATTACAGGACAGCAGTATGCCCCTCGACTTAAGGATTTCTCCACAGAAATTTAAACAAATGATACTTTCTAAGAGATTTGCTATACTAATCCCTTTTTTTTTCCTTATGGAAACACACACTGGAGCGATAACAAGATTCAAAACCCCATCATTATTATCATCATCACCACCCTCCTCCTCCTTCTGATGAGCACACAACTGCACTACCTTTAATTTATTCATAAAGCTTTACATTATGATAATGATGGCAGAAAGCGCCTGCCACTGTTATTTTCCTCAAAGTAAACAGCATTAACCTTTGGTGCTTCTAAACAAGTCAGCTTCAGACGTGGAGCTTGAAAGACTCTCCACGTCATGTCTAAAAATAGGCACAATGATACAAATTTATTGAAATGGCCCTTTTAGTAAAATTGCTTCGAAGTCGAGTGCAAAATTAGAACATATATTTTTTTGTTGTTGCTTTATCTTTAGCATCTTTTTGTTTTTATCGTTGGCACTAGTTGTGCTACCCATCTAAAGCAGTTTGAAAAGTATTCAATGTGGGCTTCAGTATTAACATTTGCAGTGCACCATCTACTGAAGTGTATTTTGTAATG
>JANRMT010062841.1:12982143-12994262 GCA_026402145.1 Polypterus bichir lapradei
TAATAAAATGCATTGCATTTGTCATTCCAACAAATGGCACATCACAGATATTTTTAGTAATGAAATGCATTATATTTATCATTCCATTAGATGGCGCATCACAAGCATCATCACTGCTTTTACGAATCTCATGCTGAATGGCATACAACAGGGACATATGCATTGTATGGTGCATGGCAAATGTTAAAGCTGAGGCACCACCATGCTAATTCATTTAATTGAAGACTAGTTGTACTACCTACAGTATGTGAGACAAGTTAAAAACTATTTAATCAACGTAGACTTCAGTGTAAACATTTTCAGTGCACCACTACTGGAATGCATGTCGTAATGCATGTAGTAATAAAATGCATTGCATTTGCAATTCCAACAGATGGCGCATCACAAATATTTGGAGTCTGGTATCATTGGAGCCAGGAGCCTCCATACTTGAGCTCCAAGTAGGTGGAGCTAACTTACTTGACATTATACAGTGGAAACTCGGGTGACGACCGTATTTGGTCGTGACCCGAAGTAATATCCCCCATAGGATTGTATGTAAATACAATTAATCCGTTCCAGACTGTACAAACTGTATGTAAATATATTCTTTTTAAAGATTTTTAAGCACAAAAATAGTTAATCATACCACAGAATGCTCAGTATAATAGTAAACTAAATGTAAAAACATTGAATAACACTGAGAAAACCTTGAACAACAGAGAAAACTAACATTGCAAGAATTCACGCTACAGCCTTATGAACCGCTCGCTGTAAACACTTTTTTTTAGTGAGTTTTAAGTACAGGGAAAAAAATGAACATTTGAAAAATCTGTAATTTATACAAAAACTAACCATAAACAACCATGAAAACTAACCTTTCGTGAGTCGAGTTCTGGCATGAAGGAAGTGAGGAGGAACTGGGTGGAGAGGAGATTACAGTTTTGAGGGAGAGTCCGGCTCCGTGATGGAGGGATGTTCTCCTTCAGGTGTTTTCTCTCTTGTGATTTCTTATGTTTCTGGTGTTTTTAGCTGTTTAGCTGGTGGATCAGACTTCGCGAAATAGCAGTCTAATGTGACTTGCCTTTTCCTGCGCATTAAAATTTTTCAGAAATGCGAGACAACATTGTCATTCATCATGTTTATCACTCTGTTCGTAACCGCTTTGTCAGGGTGGTTCTTCTCAAAAAAATCCTGGCACTCGTTCCATTTTTTCATGATGGCTTTTATCGCATCCCTTTTTATAATCGCCCTTTCCTCTTCATCCCCTGAGGACTGCTCCTCGGTGAGCAACTTATGCTGCCCTTGCTGGAGTTCAGTGAGTTCCTCCGTCGTCAGCTCCTCCTTGTGATCCAGGACCAGCTTCTCGATGTCCTCATTGTCCACTTCAAGACCCATGCTCTTGCCCATGGACACGATCTCATCCATAACAGGAGGCTCAAAGCTTTCTAAATCCTGTTCAGGAACGCATTCAGGCCAAAGTTTCTTCCAGGCCGAGTTCAAGGTCCAGTATGTGACGTCTTCCTAGGCTTTATCAATGAGGTTGATGCAATGAACGATAATAAAATGGTTCTTCCAGAACTCTTTCAGGGTCAAAGATGTCTCCTCGGTCACATTAAAACACCTGGCGAATAGTCCTTTGATGTACAGCTTCTTAAAATTTGAGATAACCTGCTGGTCCAAGGGCTGCAGAAGAGGAGTCGTGTTGGGAGGGGGGGAGGACCACGACCTTAATAAAGTCGTACTCCTCGACTATATCGTCAACCAAATTTGGAGGGTGAGCCGGTGCATTGTCCATCAGAAGGCATTTTTTAGGCAGATTATTATCTTCAAGATATCGCTTCACGGCGGGAGTGAAAGCCTCGTGCAGCCATTCCAAAAACAAGGTCCTTGTGACTCAACCCTTCGTGTTTGCCCTCCACATCACAGGCAGTCTGGCTTTGTTTACATTGTGCTGCTTGAAAGCACGAGGGTCCTCAAATTGGTAAACGACTAACGGCTTGATTTTTATGTCGCCACTAGCAATAAATGGGTACCCGCAAGCAAACTATGATGCTTAGCGCGATGAGAAAGTCACAAAATCAACTGGAATGTTCCAGCAAATTATAGAAAAAAACCCGATCTAAATCCGTTAAGTAGTTCTCTCGTGAAAAGCGAACAGACAGACAAATGGGTCTAAAAAAACTATAAGAAATTTTGCGCTTGGACCATGAAATTGTTAAAAAACGTTTCTTAGCGAGCACCTATAGGCGAACGGTAACCTACTTTCTAAATTTCAAGTCCTCATCGTGTGTATACTAGGTATATATATATATATATATAAAAATAAATAAATGTATATTATACATAGGGCGGCATGGTGGCACAATAGGTAGCACTGCTGCCTCGGAGTTAGAAGACCTGGGTTCGCTTCCCGGGTCCTCCCTGCGTGGAGTTTGCATGTTCTCCCCGTGTCTACATGGGTTTCCTTCGGGAACTCCAGTTTCCTCCCACAGTCCAAAAACATGCAGGTTAGGTGGATTGGCGATTCTAAATTGGCCCTGGTGTGTTTGTGTGTTTGTGTGTGTCCTGTGGTGGGTTAGCATCCTGCCTGGCATTGATTCCTGCCTTGTGCCCTGTGTTGGCTGGGATTGGTTCCAGCAGACCCCCCGTGACCCTGTGTTCGGATTCAGCGGGTTGGAAAATGGATGGATGGATATTATGCATATGTTTCATTCTTCTATGTCTGCAATTGTGAGCATCATCGAGTTATTTCATCATCGTTAGTATTGTTAGGAGACAAGGAAGAATTTCAGTGTGCACATGGCTATAAACTTTATATGACTTGCCAGGTGAAGGGGCAATGGCAGCGTTGTTACCTCGCAGTAAGGAGAACATGGGTTCACTTCCCGGGTCCTCCCTGTGTGGAGTTTGCAAAGCGCTTTGAGTAGTAGGAAAAGCGCTATATAAATATAAAAAATTATTAAGTGAGCTGCTCACACAGGTAAGTAGAGGTGGGCATTGAAACTAAAGCCTTGTTCTTTTATGTCACACCTTTCACCACAAGGACCGTCACTGCTTTCCATGCTTACTAACATTTTTTTTTTGCACTATGAGCGCCGACGAGTGAAGTGACTCATACAGGGTCACACATTGAGTTGGCATCGAGAACTGAACTGGCAGCAAAAATCTTATTCTTCAGTCCAATTCCTCTGCCACTAAGCCATACTGCCTAACGATCAAGGCATTGCAAAGATTCAGAAATGGTGAACTGGAGATTATCCTTTTATTATTTCTTTCTTTCTTTCTTTTTTTTAAATAAAAAGGGTGTCCTCCTTAAAGCAGCAGTAAGCAATCTGGCTCCCACATCCAGATCCACCAGACATTAACTGAATTAGGCCGCTCTAAATATTATCTGCACAACAAACCGGCTTGTTAGCTGCCCTCTTCCTTGCAGCATCCATTCTCTCTCCTTTGCTGCCTTTTACTTTTTTTCCATATTGAATTCATCTTCACACTTGCATCCCTTTGGGTATACGACTGAAACTAAATCTCTTACTGTTACCAACTTTGGCAGATTATTTAGGATGCCACTGAGCATCTCCGAGACGCACAAGGAAAGGCTTTTCACATCATTTTTTTTTTTTTTTTGCACAGTACAATTTCTTCGCCCGAGGCTGATGGAGGATTTATTCAATGCTAAAAGACAGTTATATGTAGAAAAACCCCAAAACCACATGAAGCCGCCTTGTCTTCTGAGACGAATTGTAGACGCAATTCCCAGATAATAATAACAAGCAAAAAACACATTTTTTTTTTATAAGAAAGAGATGTTGAAGAAGTGAGGATAGGCTCTATTAATATGCCTTGCTGCATTTACTTTTTCATTTTTACTCCACATATTGTTCCTTTTTTTTTAAGGCATGGCAGTCAGTAAAAAGACGGCAAATTGTATAACATTGCCTGAAGGATTGCAAATAAAAGGTCAGGGAGAATCGCACAAATGCGAGCCTGTAACAGCCTCCGTTTCGGGAGATGGATGCAGTCAGTGAGTCTTGCTCTTTTGTATGATAATCACTCTAATTGTGTTACTATAATGTAATAAATTAGCATCGAAGTACGAGGATAAAATTGACATATCAGAAGACAGATGCTATGGCTTTTATTAGATGGTCCACAATAAAGAGGTAACATTGCTTCATGATCAAGACATTAGGCGGCCATTTAGCAGAATGCTACAAGCGTAATTTGAGATGAGCCTTGGCATACGATGAGGCTTTTATCGTGGTAACAGATGTGGGGCCTTTCTAAAATAAACTCATGACTGGCTACATGAGGAGTCTTTTATCATCATAAACTACCCTCAACCCGTCTAAAATAAAGTTTTGAACAGTAATCGTTCCTGAGCTGCCAGTTTAAATCGGTACACCAGACTTTATTAGGAAGGCAAGGGGACGAGGAAGCCTCTAGAAAACAAAGAATGGGAAAAACTCAGAAACTATAAATGAAAGATGGTGTCACATCAGAAAGCTGATCTGATCCAGTAACCAATAAACCAACCAATAAAAAAAAACTGGAAAGATAAAAAGAAAAAAGAAGAAGAAAAAAAGGGAAAACCGAAAAGTTCTCTGTACAAGAAAATGAAACGACATCCAACTTAGAGGAACATCACACATTACAGCAAAGAAAAAATGTTCAAAAGTTCAAAAGAAAAACCAAAAACAAACAGCAAGCCATTTTTCTTTTGAGATGATAAAAGCAAATTTAAGAAAGCTTACAGAAACAAACGAAGAAATTGCTGACAATGAGAAGAGAGTAGCAAATGAACTAAACAAATATTCCACCCAAGTGTTTGTAAAGGAAGAAACAAACTAAACGTCCCATGAAGAAGTAAAAACAAAATCAGAATTTATAGATTTGAAAATAGAAGGATCAAATGTGCTTCAAGCTCTCGATACCTTGAAGACTAAAAGATCCCCCGGACCTGATGGGATTTTGCCAAATGTATTGAAACAAATGAAGGATGTCATCTGTGAACTGCAACTGAGAAAGGAGACGTATTGGAGTACTGAAGAGATGCATATGTGACTCCAGTCTTCAAGATGGAAGACAAAATGGATCCAGGAAATTTCAGACCAATAAAATTTCAAAGCCTGTGACACCGTGAAGACTACCAAAACCCATGGACCTGATGGGATTTTACTAATTGTATTGAAAGAAATGAAAGATGTCCTCTGTAAATGCTTATTAGGCATATATGAGCAGTTACTTGAGAAAGGAGAAGCACTGGAGCACTGGAAAAGTTGCAAATGTGACTCCAAAATCACAAACGGAGACCAAATGGATCCAGCAAATTACAGACCAGTAAGACTTCAAGCTCTTGATACCTTGAAGTCTAGTAAAACATGTGGACCTGATGGGATTCTACCAGTTGCACTGAAATAAACAAAAGACGTCACCTACAAACCTTTATGAGGCACATTTGAGCAGCCACTTGAGAAAGGACAAATTCTGGAACACTAGACTGCAAACTTTAGGACAAAGTGGATCCTGGTAATTAAAGACCATTAAGCCTTACTTCTGTCACATGCAAAATTATGGAAACCATAATTAGAAATAAATTGGAAAATTAACAAAACAAAAATATTCTAAATAATAGCCAACGTAGGTTTATGAGCAGAAGGACCTGCCAAACCAATCTTTTAGATTTTTTTGAAGAAACAAATGGAATAGTTGACAAAAATAAAATATAAGATATATCCTACTATAACCTACTTTCAAAAAGCCTTTGACACAATTGACCCACACTGAAGATTAATCCTAAACCTAGAATTTGTAGGCATCAGAGGTAAGCTATGAAATTGAATCTCAAGTTGGTTAACCGACAGGAGACAGAGAGTGCAGATAAGAGGACAATGAAGTGAGGTCATCAGTGGAGTTTCTCAGGGGTCTGTCTTTGGACTGTTACTTTATTCAATTTATATTATAATAATAATTACATTTATAGAGCATTTTTCTAACCTATTTGAGGCGCTTTACATAGACAGTAAGGAACCATTTCATCTACCACCAATGTGTAACACCCACCTGGATGATGGGTGATGGATGATGCGCCAGTACACTCACCACACATTAGCTGTTTGGCGGTGAAGTGGTGACAGATAGTTAGACAATTAAAGACAGGGGATTATTTGGAGTCCAGAATGACCAGGCCATGGTGATCAATTTGACCAGGACATCGGGATGCACCCTACTCTTTGCGAAAGATGCCCAGGGATCTTTAATGACTACAAAGAATAGACATGTCTAATCTAAAGGATGGCACCATTTTTTCTGGCACAGTGTCCCGCACCACTACACTGGGGCATTGTGATCCACACACGCACTACCGGGTGCGCACTCCCTGTTATACCTCACCAATACCTCTTCCAGCACCAACCCAAGCTTTTCCTAGATGGTCTGTAATCCATGTAGTGACCAGGCCCAAACATGCTTATCTTCAGTTGGATGACCTGTTCTGAATCACAGGTGGTATGGCTGATGATATTGATTCAAGGTATGCCAAGGTACCGGAAAGGGCAGAATCAGCTGCCCACACTGGGTGTCATCTAAGCCACTGTGGATGGAATGGAGGAGGACAAGATTAGTGACAGCACCCTCTCTCATCCAAGAGTGGTGTTACAGTGCATATCTCATATGAGGGGGATCCTCTGACATGCATGTGTGACACCTTGTATATAAGAACTTATGAATTATTTGAGTATATATTTGAGATGTGATTCATTTAAGGAGGGTACCTCATTCCCCAAAAGACTGCCAGCCAATGATTCAATTGATAAATCAAACAAATTAAATGGATGAATTTACTTAAATGGGTAGTTCAAAAGGAAATCAAGATGTCTGTCTGTTTTTTATTTACCATCTGTTGTGATGTGATATTTGACATACAAGTTGATAAATATTTTGTATGTCTTTATTTGTAACTTAGGCAAAACTAAGTGAGGAAAGTGAATTTTACGACAGAGTTGGGGGAAGTGCTTGAAACAAATGTTTCTCTGCTAAAGTCTCTCTTTCAGGAAAGCCAGGCTCTCTAACTGCCAAGCTTTACCTGAAAATATAGTTTTGGGGGAGGGCAAGTGTGAAGATGTTCTATCACCCCATTGGTCTGAAGTATGGTTGTTTGGAAATGGCTTGTATCAGAAGCCTTTAAGTACCATGACGCCCTATTGGCTGTAGGGGTTGGACAGAGAATCTATAAATTCGCTCACTCCCTCAATCTCTCTCTCTCTTACCAAACTACTGAATGACCATCTCACACCATCAACTGACAAGAACAACACAATTGAGAGCACAGCTCAGCAGCCATATTGGGACAGGCAATGCGGCATGTGCTGAAGAAAGCTGACCACAAATGATGCCTTAACTAGAGAGATTTTTAAGTGACTAACAAGTCTGTGTGCCGCCTGAAACTACACATCACCATTTAATCAGGTTGTATGGTTGCCAGTATTCAAATGTACTTTGCATATTGTTATTATTTATGAATACTATCAATAATACATTGTTTAAATTGTAACTTAACTCCTGCTTGTCTTTTACTACACCTAATTGCCTGAGGTTATAGATGTAGAAGGGAAGGTGGGGAGAAGTTATATACAGTCGACCCTTGATATACGACCAGCCTGACATGCGAACAACTTGATTTACGACCAAAATTTTTGTTTTGATTTACGACCAACATCTTGCGTTACGACCCGAATGCGGTCACGTGTATCCGCTTGTGCGATTGTAAACAAACAGTCGAGAGCGTTCGTAAGCGTCAGTCATGGCCCAGATACATGTGTTTGCGGACGTAATTTCGGTCAGTGCAGTGATTTATCTATATATATAATTCACTAAGACCATGGCAAGCAAGTCGCATAATTGTTAACGAAGGAAGAGAAGGTAACGAAGGTAAAGAAAGCGATTGTTAAGGGATGTTAGCTAGCGGGCTGGCGCGGCACATGATGATGTCATCAGGCTGAGTCAGCACCGGCTTGCTTTGAAGTGTATTATTACAGCAGTTCACAACACGACCAGCTTTAAACTGAGTGCTTGACTACTGTCATTATTAACTTGAGAAACAGTGATCACAATCGAAATGAAGAAGGAAATTGTGCGGAAATATGAGAGTGGTGTTCGTGTGACCGATCTCACTAATATGTACAGCATGTCGAAATCCACCATCTCGACAATTTTACAAAGAAAAGATTTGCATAAGGAGGCTCCTTCTAAACTATAACCATCTTCTGTTTCATTCTCCTCCTCCTCCTCCCTTCCTGCAGCCCAAAGATGTCAAATTAAATGGTGAGTATAGTATGAAATTGTTGTTTCTGGTAGGCTAGGCACTTTTTATAACTTTTTGGTTAGTACATTAGAAAAATTATTGGTGTTTTGGTAAATTATGCACATTATACAACCCTTTTTTATTATGAAAAGGTTAAGTAAGTGTTGCTGTGGGAGCTTCGGAGCGCATTATGGGTATTTCCATTATTTCTTATGGGAAAAATAGTCTTGACTTACAACCAACTTGAGTTACAACCAGCCCTCGCGAACGAATTGAGTTCGTAAGTCAAGGGTTCACTGTACTATAATACCTTATAAACAGAGGTAAGTCTGGGAGATTTGAGGCATTCTGACAAAAGCTACATATTAATAATACAAAAGGGGAAAGGAGAGCAATATAATACTCTACCAAGACAAAACACCATCTTCAGCCCCTTGGGCAACTGTTAGCTCATGCACAGTACCCACATCGCTTTTAAGATGTCAAACCTATTAAAACCTTCTCTTTTTTTGGTTTTCATTTTTCTTTCGGTGCCAAGAGAGATTTCTCCTCTCTTAAGAAGTGATTAATATATTTTTATAGCTCTTGCTGAGGCAGCATTCTCATCTCTATTTCATTAGCTCATTTTGCTGCCTGCAGAAAGCTGGCATTTTTCCCAGCAAGCTTTTCCTTTAGTTAATTAATTAACCCGAGTAAGGATGATGTAATATGCCATTGTTATCTTTATTGAATTACCTTACAAGTTTATTATCAGGTAATACTTTTTTACTATTTAGTTGCCTGCAATAAGATAAGAACCTCAATTTGCAGAACTGTTTAATTTTTTTTTTTTTTAATTTATCTTCCACCTTGTTTTTCTTGTTAACTAATTTGCTCCAATGATTTGACTTATTGGACAGATCTGCTGTTTGCTGTACGTGGGATTCAAGGAAACAATGCGGGTGTTAAGTGGTTGACTGCATCTGGAAAACATACTGAAAATGTTAACATTAAAATCCACAAGAACCTGTGAACCTGACAATGGTAGGAAGTCAATTGTACAAGACTTGTCGGGAATGCGAGGCCAGATTAAGAACCCTCACTGGCACCTGCAGTGGAAGCGCTGCTACCTCCCAGTAACAAGACCAGTGTTCTTGTCCTGGGTTGTCCCTGTGTGGAGTTTGCATGTTCTCCCAGTTTCTGTGTGGGTTTCCTCATGCATCCATCCATCCATCCATCCTCTTCCACTTATCCGAGGTCCGGTTGCAGGGGCAGCAGCTTGAGCAGAGAGTCCCAGACTTCCCTCTCCCCGGCCACTTCTTCTAGCTCTTCCGGGAGAATCCCAAGGCGTTCCCAGGCCAGCCGGGAGACATAGTTCCTCCAGCGTGTCTTGGGTCTTCACCAGGGCCTCCTAACGGTTGGACGTGCCCGGAACACCTCACCAGGGAGGCCTCCAGTAGGCATCCTGATCAGATGCCCGAGCCACCTCATCTGACTCCTCTCGATGTGGAGGAGCAGCGGCTCTACTCTGAGCCCCTCCCGGATGACTGAGCTTCTCACCATATCTTTAAGGGAAAGCCCAGACACCCTGCGGAGGAAACTCGTTTCAGCTGCTTGTATTCACGTTCTCGTTCTTTTGGTCACTACCCATAGCTCATGACCATAGGTGAGGGTAGGAGCGTAGATCGACTGGTAAATTAAGAGCTTTGCCTTACGGCTCAGCTCCTTTTTCACCACGACAGACCGATGCAGAGCCCGCATCACTGCAGACACCGCACCGATCCGCCTGTCGATCTCACACTCCATTCTTCCCTCACTCGTGAACAAGACCCTGAGATACTTGAACTCCTCCACTTAGGGCAGGATCTCTCCCCCAACCCTGAGAGAGCACTCGACCCTTTTCCGGCTGAGAACCATGGCCTCGGATTTGCAGGTGCTGATTCTCATCCCAGCCGTTTCACACTCAGCTGCAAACCGATTCAGAGAGAGCTGAAGACCACGGCCTGATGAAGCAAACAGGACAACATCATCTGCAAAAAGCAGTGACCCAATCCTGAGTCCAACAAACCGGACCCCTTCAACACCCTGGCTGCGCCTAGAAATTCTGTCCATAAAAGTTATGAACAGAATCGGTGACAAAGGGCAGCCCTGGCGGAGTCCAACTCTCACTGGAAATGGGCTTGACTTACTGCCGGCAATGTGGACCAAGCTCTGACATTGGTTGTACAAGGACCGAATAGCTCTTATCAGGGGGTCCGGTACCCCATACTCCCGGAGCACCCCCCACAGGATTCCCCGAGGGACACAGTCAAACACCTTTTCCAAGTCCACAAAACACATGTAGACTGGTTGGGCAAACTCCCATGCACCCTCCAGGACTCTGCTATGGGTGTAGAGCTGGTCCACTGTTCCGCGACCAGGACGAAAACCACACTGTTCCTCCTGAATCCGAGGTTTGACTATCCGACGGACCCTCCTCTCCAGGACCCCCGAATGGACTTTTCCAGGGAGGCTGAGGAGTGTGATCCCTCTGTAGTTGGAACACACCCTCCGGTCCCCCTTTTTAAAGAGGGGGACCACCACCCTGGTCTGCCAATCCAGAGGCACTGTCCCCGATGTCCATGCGATGTTGCAGAGGCGTGTCAACCAAGACAGTCCTACAATATCCAGAGCCTTAAGGAACTCTGGGCGTATCTCTCAAGTTTTTTGACCACCTCGGTGACCTCAGCCACAGAGATCGGGGAGCCCACCTCCGAGTCTCTAGGCTCTGCTTCCTCATTGGAAGGCATGTTAGTGGGATTGAGGAGGTCTTCGAAGTACTCCCCCCACCGACCCACAACGTCCCGAGTCGAGGTCAGCAGCGCCCCACCCCCACCATATACAGTGTTGACACTGCACTGCTTCCCCCTCCTGAGACTCCAGATGGTGGACCAGAATCTCCTCGAAGCCATCCGGAAGTTGTTCTCACTGGCCTCCCCAAACTCCTCCCATGCCCAAGTTCTGCTGGAGGTGGGAGTTGAAGCTACTTCTAACAGGGGACTCTGACAGACATTCCCAGCAGACCCTCACAACACGTTTGAGCCTACCAGGCCTGACCGCCATCCTCCCCCACCATCAAAGCCAACTCACCACCAGGTGGTGATCAGTTGACAGCTCCACCCCTCTCTTCACCCGAGTGTCCAAGACATGTGGCCACAAGTCCAACGACACGACCACAAAGTCGATCATCGAACTGAGGCCTAGGGTGTCCTGGTGCCAAGTGCACATATGAACACCCCTATGCTTGAACATGGTGTTCGTTATGGACAATCCGTGACGAGCACAGAAGTCCAATAACAAAACACCGCTCGGGTTCAGATCGGCGGGGCCATTCCTCCCAATCACGCCCTTCCTGGTCTCACTGTCATTGCCCACGTGAGCATTGAAGTCTCCCAGCAGTACGAGGGAGTCCCCAGAAGGTATGCCCTCTAGCACACCCTCCAGGGACTCCAAAAAGGGTGGGTACTCCAAACTGATGTTCGACGCATACGCACAAACAACAGTTAGGACCCGTCCCCCCACTCGAAGGCTGAGGGAAGCTACCCTCTCGTCCACCGGGGTAAACCCCAATGTACAGGCTCCAAGTTGGGGGGTAATAAGTATGCCCACACCCGCTCGGCGCCTCTCACCGGTGGCAACTCCAGAGTGGTAGAGAGTCCAGCCCCTCTCAAGGAGATTGGTTCCAGAGTCCAAGCTGTGCGTCGAGGTGAGTCCGACTATATCTAGCCGGAACCTCTCGACCTCACGCACTAGCTCAGGCTCCTTCCCCTTCAGAGAGGTGACATTCCACGTCCCAAGAGCCAGCTTCTGTAGCCGA
>JANRMT010062841.1:13013371-13029164 GCA_026402145.1 Polypterus bichir lapradei
GACAGACAGGAAAAGGTAGTATATGACAAGTAGGAAAAGGCAATATATGACAGACAGGAAAAGGCAGTATACGACAGGCAGACAGACAGACAGGAAAAGGCAGTATACAATAGATAGATTCCAGTTTAGCTTCTTATAAAAGAATCTGACCAATGAAAATCAAAACTGGACCATTATGACCACAGACAGTCCATGATTCCATGTGTGTAGGTAAAGCTGTGCAACAAATTTAAATGGGATTTTAAAAGCAGGATGATCAAATGCCATCCTCATTAGCACTCGACACTTCGTAAGAATAGACAATAAAGGAATGCTTGCTGTTTCTCTCATTTTCTGAGTGAGTGACCCCCTCTTTTAAGTTTAAAGATCACTGACTAAGTAGTGGGAATACCTGCTGTGTTCACCTGAATATTAAAAAGAACATCTTAAACTTAACTGATGTTTAAAGTTTAAAAAAAAAAAGATTAAAAATTATTCCTAATGTTCATTTTAATTTGTTCTTAAAGGGCCATTACAAGGAAAGGACCATTAAACTGTAGCACTTGAAGGATTTTTTTTTTCTGGTTCCATAAGATTTTGTTCAAATACATTGTGAGGGACGCCAGGCGGGGAGTGATAAGCTGGCCAGAGCTGTACTGGCAATCTTGCCCGGCCGGGATGACCACAGTGTGGAAGGACAGGAGGAGACAACTTGCATCTTTGAGCATGTTGAGAATTGGAGTTTCTGCTCAGCCCTATTGATTTCCATGGGTGCAACCAGGAGGTGCTGAGGGAAGTAGTGTGTCCTACTTTGTTGGGATTCAGCCTCACCAGGAAGTGGTTCCAAGCCACAGCTTTGAGACACTTGAAGTGCTTCTGGTAGTGTATATAAAAGGAGAAGCCCCGCTTCAATCTAGGAGCCAGAGTCTGGAGGAGGAAGATGAAGCTTGCTGAGACGAGAGGAGAGGAGGAATAAAAAGACAGTGCTATTTGTTAGAGTGCAGATTGTGTTGTGGGAAACAATTACATGTGTAAGAGTTTCACACAATAACCCTCTTTTCATTGGAACTTTTGTCCAAGTCTGTTGTGCTGGGTGTTTGGGGAGCTGTAACGCCCCCTATGGACCACAACGTTTCTTTGTGACAAGCTAAGCTCGATATTGTCAAAGTGGACAAACTGCACAGTTTAAACCCAAAAACTCTGCTATCTCCAAAAACATCAATTGGTTGACCATTTTCCCCCAGTCATATTTTACCCTAATGAAGAAATAAGGACATTCAGGGAATGAATGAATGAATGTGCAATATTAATTACTTAGTCATTTAGTCAGTCATTTTCTAACCAACTTAGTCCTGAACAGGGTCATGGTGGTCTGCTGTTTTCCCGGTGCTCGTGTCCGAGATGTGATGAGACGTGCGCCAGCAATCCACGAGAAGCACAAGAACAGGGCAGTTGGAGCAATTGTTTTGCATGCCGGCATAAACGATATAAGGCACCGACAATCGGAAATCCTCAAGGCTGACTTCGCAGCATTAATTAAAGACACGAAGGAGAGGACCCCATCGGCAAAGATCTTCATTTCGGGTCCACTACCTCTCGTCAGACGATCAAACGAAGTACTACAGTCGTCTGCTAGGATTAAACAACTGGCTGCAGGGTTTCTGCAAGAATCAAGACATTGGGTTCATCAACAACTGGGACCTCTTTTGGGAAAGACCGCGTTTCTTCAAGCGAGATGGCCTGCATCCGAACAGTTTCGGCGCCCGGGTCCTCTCCTAAAACATATCTAAGGTAATTCGTTTATCTTGACTATCTATCTCTGCTCTTAACCCCTTCCGAAATGCCACTGATGTGCTAAGACATAATTGTTTAATAAAATCTTCCGTGAAAGTGCACAACATTAATACTGTAATAACCAATCTCAATGCACGTAGAAAATCTAGGCAATACAGCATAAACACCAATAATTGAATTAAAATTACTACTTTAGATGAACAATGTATTAAAACTATAAAAACAGATTATAGATTAAACAAAAAATACACACAGAACGGCGCTAATAAAAATAACGTAGTTCCTGTTCCAAATATCAATAATGCACATAGTATTCATCTCTGCCCCTCCAAAACATTAAATATGGCACAATTAAATGTTAGAGCTTTAACTAACAAGACATTTTTTATCAACGATCTTATTAGTGATAAAAAAATAGATTTTATTGCACTAAGTGAACGTGGCTTAGCTCAAATGGCGCAGCTGTTTTAATCAAATCTGCGCCTCCGGATTACAGTTTTACTCGTGCAGATCACCAAGGAAAAAGAGATGGTGGCTTGGCAAACATTTAAAGTGTAAAGATGTCATTTTTGGTGAATTCAAGTCCTTTGAGTATCTCGCCGTTGTTATCTATGGAGATTCTCACGTTCTAGTATTATCCATGTATAGACCTCCAAAATTCAACACGTCTTTTTTTGAGGAATTCTCTGACTTAATGTCAATTTTAATTACGAACTATGACACACTCTTAATAGTCGGCGACTTTAATTTTCATATAGATAATCAGTGTGACCAAAAAGTAAAATAATTTATGAACCTCCTGGACTCTTTTGATTTGAGGCTGCTCGTTAATCAGCCTACACATAAAGCAGGTCATACGTTAGACTTAGTTATTACTTAAGGACTAAAAGTTGATATAAAGCAGGTCATTGATATTGGTCTATCAGACCATTTTCTTCTACTTTTTAATATAGAAATAATGATAGAAAACACTCATGAGAAGCATATTGTTAAAAAACGCTTCTTTGACTCAGCAGCAGCTTTAAAACTTACAAACATTCTATGCAATCAGTCCGTTTATAGTGCCAACTATAATAGCGAGGAGAATGTAAATAGTAAGGTGGAAAGATTTAATACTAAAGTGAGAGCTGCTGTTGACATAGTTGCATCTGAAAAGACAGTTAAAAAATCTTCTAGTATTGTTAAACCATGGAAGACCAAAAGAGTGTCTGATTTAAAGAGAACATGTCGTAGAGCTGAGCGTAAATGGAGGAAAACTAAACTAAACTATCCACTATGAAATATTGAAGGTTAAAATAACAGAATACAATAACACAGTCCGTCTTGAGAGGCGCTGCTGTTTCTGTAAGATTATAAATAACAATGCTAGTAATCCCAGAGTCTTATTCTCTACGATTGATCGTCTTCTAAACCCAGATAAATCAAAGGAATGCCTCCTAAGTACTTCCAGTAAAACCTGTGAGGCTATTGCTGTATTTTTCAATCAAAAAATTAATGGTATTAGAAATAACATAGTATATCTCCTGCGGTGGGTTGGCACCCTGCCCTGGATTGGTTCCTGCCTTGCGCCCTGTGTTGGCTGGGATTGGCTCCAGCAGATCCCCGTGACCCTGTGTTCGGATTCAACCTGTTGGAAAATGGATGGATGGATAGTATATCTCCCCAACACTAAGGATCCTCCTAAACCCCAGAATTCCATTATAAACAAATTAAACTCTTTCACTAGGATAGATTTATCTGATTTACATAAAATAATATCTCAATTAAAACCCTCCACCTGCGTCCTTGATCCAATACCAACAAATTATTTCAAAAAAGTATCAGGTGTGCTAATTGATAATGTTCTTGACATAGTAAATCCGTCATTAGACACGGGGTTCTTCCCAGACTGTCTTAAGACTGCTGTAGTTAAACCCCTACTCAAGAAAAATAATCTCAACCCCTCTGCTCTTGAAAATTTCAGACCCATCTCTAACCTGCCTTTCTTAAGTAAAATTCTGGAGAAGGCAGTCATTATGCAGTGAAATGACCACCTCAATAAACATGCTATTCTTGATAAATTTCAGTCGGGTTTTAGAACAAATCACAGCACAGAAACTGCACTCGTTAAAGTAGTAAATGACCTGCGGGTGAATGCAGACAGAGGCCGTTTATCTGTTCTCAAACTCTTAGATCTGAGTGCCGCATTTGACACCATTGATCATAATATTCTTAGAAATCGCCTTAGTCAATGGGTGGGCCTCTCTGGCAGTGTCTTAAATTGGTTTGAATCCTACCTGGCAGAGAGAAATTCTTTGTTAGTTGTAGTAACACATGATATCCTATATGGTGTCCCACAAGGCTCTATCCTGGGTCCGCTGCTCTTCTCAATCTACATGCTTCCGTTAGGTCAGATTATCTCAGGGCACAACGTGAGCTACCACAGCTATGCTGATGACACACAGCTGTACTTATCAATAGCACCTGATGACCCCGATTCTCTTGATTCACTAGCACAATGTCTGACTTTTATCTCAGAATGGATGAATAGTAACTTTCTCAAGTTAAATAAAGAGAAAACTGAAATCTTAGTGATTGGCAATAATGGATACAATGAGGCTATTAGAAATAAACTGGATACATTAGGATTAAAAGTCAAGATGGAGGTAAAAAGCTTGGGGGTAATTGTTGACTGTAATCTAAATTTTAAATCGCATATTAATCAGATCACTAGGACAGCATTTTTTCACTTAAGAAACATAAGTAAAGTTAGACCTCTTATATCATTGAAAGATGCTGAGAAATTAGTTCACACGTTTGTTTTCAGTCGATTAATTTACTATAACACACTCCTCTCAGGACAACCCAAAAAAGACATAAATCTTTTGCAACTAGTGCAGAATGGAGCTGCTAGAATCCTAACTAGAAAAAGAAAATCTGAACACATCTCTCCAGTTTTGATGTCACTACACTGGTTACCTGTGTCATTCAGGATTGACTTTAAAATTCTGCTTATGGTTTATAAAACCTTAAATAATCTCGCCCCATCTTATATATCGGAATATCTGACACCCTATATTCCAAATCATAACCTCAGATCCTCAAATGAGTGTCTCCTTAGAATTCCAAGAACAAAACTTAAAAGAAGTGGTGAGGCGGCCTTCTGCTGTTATGCACCTAAAATCTGGAATAGCCTGCCAATAGGAATTCGCCAGACTGATACAGTGGAGCACTTTAAAACACTGCTGAAAACATATTACTTTAACATGGCCTTCTCATAACTTCACTGTAATTAAAATCCTGATACTCTGTATGTCCAACTCATTATAATAACTATTCATTGTAGCTCTAAAATCTGTACTAACCCCTACTCTCTCTTCTGTTTCCTTTTCCGGTGTCCTTTTGGTGGTGGCTTGCGCCACCACCATCTACTCAAAGCACTGTGATGTTCCAACAATGATGGATGGATTAAAAGCCAGAAGTCTGTATGACCATCAACATCAAGTGACTCCGTGAGAACCCTAACTACAAAGAGGACTGTTTCATTTATGTTATGTAGAATGCCCAGAGGGGACTGGGCGGTCTCGTGGCCTGGAACCCCTGCAGATTTTATTTTTTTCTCCAGCCGTCTGGAGTTTTTTTCTGTTTTTTCTGTCCACCCTGGCCATCGGTCCTTACTCCTTTTCTATGTTAACTAATGTTGTCTTATTTTAATTTCTTATTTTGTCTTTTATTTTTCTTTTCTTCATTATGTAAAGTTCTTTGAGCTACTTTTTGTATGAAAATGTGCTATATAAATAAATGTTGTTGTTGTTGTTGTTGTTGCTGGAGTCCATCCTAACAAACATAGGGCACAAGGCAGGGACAAACCCTGGGCAGGGCACCAGTGCATCACAGGACAAACAAACACCCACACACATGGGCTAATTTACCATTGTGAATCCAACTAACCTGCATGTCTTTGGAGAGTGGGAGCACCCAAAGGTAACCCACACAAACATGGGGAAAACATGCAAACTCCACGCAGGGAGGACCTGAGAAGAAAACCTTAGTCTCCTAATTGCTAGGCATAATATTACACAATGACAAACCCAAACTCAAACCCAACAAAAACCCAAAGGATGGCGATTACATGGGGCAGCCTTCAGTTTTGTCGTGGGAAGCCATCTCAAGACATCATTCCTAAAAACCTTTAATCCAACGAACAGATTCTTTTCCTGTAGTCTACAGTTATATGTCATACTTCTGTCACTACTCTCATTCCTCTTTTTATAAACTTAGCCAACCGTTAGGGATATAAAGTTCACAATTTCAATGCACTGAAATCCAGGACTACGGTCCTTTAGTTCCAGACTTCATTATGTCTGGTAAAATACTTTGAGCTACATCCTGCGTTTGAAAATATGCTACAGAAATAAATAGTGGTGTTGTTCACCCGGGTATGACTTTAGCTCATTTCTTACACTCTTGATTGACCTAGTGGAGAAAAAGATTAATTTTTTTCAAACTCTCGGCAGAATGTAGAAAGTAGGTTCAATAAGGTTTAAGATTTAAATATTGTAACTTTGTGCAAGAAACAAAAACAAACATCAACGTGGCTTTTTATACCAGTACAACCAGGATCATCCTGTAGTTCTGAAAGAGTAGATTAGAAAAAAATGTATTAATCCAATGGGTACAGTCACAGAAGCATAAAAAAACAAGGATACAGATTCACAGAACAGATAATACAGCCAAACAATAAATAAGCAAATAAATAAACTTAACGAGGTACTTTGGGTAGAAGCTTTGAATTGCCTGATGGCAGTGGGCAGAAAAGACCCCCAGAGGCGCTTCTTAGCACACTGTGGTAGAATCTGCCTGTGGCTAAAAGTGCTCGGAGAGAGAGAGAGAGTGAGCCCCTCCTGAGGAGGATGGAGGGAATTTTTCATGATGGCATCCAATTTTGCCCCCATCATCTTCTTCACAACAGCTTCCAGTGTGTCCAGGGATGGCCCTGTGACGGAGCAGACTCTCCTGATAAGTTTGTTCAGGCACTGTGCATCTTTTGTGCTCAAGTTGCTTTTCCCCGTAGACAGCAGCATAGACCACCACACTGGTTACTATGGACTGGTAGAACATTTCCAGCAGCTTGCTGCACACATCAAAAGATCCAAGTATCCTCAGGAAGTTTAGGCTACGTCGTCGCTACTATGTTCACATTTAAAAATATCATTTTTGATAAAAAATTATCTCCGTCCACACTAGCATTTTCATCTGCACTAAAATGACTAAAAACTATATAAGACGTAGTCATCCACCGACAATATGTATGCGTGCAGCATGGCCATCTTAAATTTGGCATACACTAAGCGATTTTGAAATGACCGTAACCCTAATTTGTAGTCGCCGGCTGATTTTCTGGGCCAGCCGAAATTTCATTTTCATCGCCCATTGTTTGACATGCAGTATGATGGGGGTTGCGATGCCTGATGGCATGTAACAATTGGGCTGTTGTATAATCAGAACAAATTCTGTCATGTTAGAAATTTCACTCGTCTGACTTGTAGTGTGAGCACTCTCGTGAGCTGATGTTCTGATGTTGCTATCAAATTTCCTAAAATGTATTGTGCAGAGACCGTAGTGAGGGTGCATTGTACAGGCTGGCATGCATGTGCATCAGAGGGTCACCCTCAGAGTTCCTACCAGGTGTTTAGTTCCACTCCGGACTGAGCGAGGGCACTGAACCCAACTGTGCTCTCTTCCCTTTTCCTCCACAGTATGGAGAAACCACCCAGTGAGGGCAACTGACTCCACCCCTTTCAGTCCATGGGCCATGAAAACACGACCGCCCAGCAGAAGGCATCACTTCTTGACCAAGCAAACAGACGGAAGGAGCTCCTCAGTTACATGTAGTGGGGGGAAATAAGTATTGAAGGCGTCAAAATCATTTTCAGTAAATATATTTCCAATGAGGCTATTCACATGAAATTCTCTCTAGACACTAACTCAAGAAATCCACAAATATAAAGAATTAACAACATTAAAGGCCATAAATAAAGGTTAGTATAATAAAGTGGAATGACACCAGGAAAAAAGCAGAACACCAAGGTGTTTCCTTAGGAGGCATTAGCTCTCCGGAAATGTGTTCTTTTGAAATTGCGGCATGTTAAGTAACCGAAAAAGATAGAAATATGACAGAAAAGGCGATATCCCTCCCATCGTGATTACGGCGGTATAAGAATCACATGAGAAAAATATACTTTAGCTTACTTTACTGACGGTGTAACGCGGTTACAGACAGACGGGAAGCTTATGACAGACTTTATCAAGGTGGGAGTCTTGATCTACGCAGTCTGTCATTTTTCGTCACCACGCTGAAAGGGTTTTCCGGACGGAGGACATAATCTTCCACCTGACAGCTTCAAAGTGTATTGGCAGTAGGTCCATCCTTAGATACTGGCTGCTTCACGTGCAGGCTCTTTCTCTGGTCTCCAAACAAGGACAGGAAAGGACTGAACTCCACCTCCAAAAAATACAGGAAAAGCACAATGCCTACATGCAGTTCTCATTCTCCTAACAAGGAAAGAAGATTTTGTGCTGACAGAGGACAGAAGTATACTATTCTGTCTTTAGGCTGACTATAAAATCCTCCATTTGTCTTTGGCTATCTAGTCTATGCTTGGCTAGCAATTCTAAATGCTGAGCCCCTGTGTGCCAAACTTAGCATGCACATGTGAATGGATCCTTTAACGGTGTTTTCCAGAGACCGTGAAATTAACCTTAAATATTAAAGAACAATGTATTATAACACAAGGCAAGGAAGCAGCCGAGATCCGAAAGTAGTTAGAAAGTAATTGATATCAGCTGGGTTAGTTCACATTAATGGGCTATAAAAAGGTGGTTTGCTACCAAGGTGTCGCACAAAAAACATCTCATGATGGGTAAAACCAAAGAGCTCTCCCAAGAATTTTGCAACTAGATTGTTGCAAATGACATCAATGGAACTGGTTATAGACATGTTTCAAAACTTTTTAGCCCCAAAATACTTATTAGCCACACTGTAGATGAAGAACACTTATATTCTGTCAAACCAAGCATTATGTACACAAGTCAAGTTGAGGAGCATGCACCGGTACAGTGCGGTGCTGCACTTACCACACGATGAAACACCTCGGGATCCTGGTTGGCAACCCCTCAGGCAGACACACAGTCCAGTCCCTCCCTCCGGAAATGACCTTCTATCTGCTGCAACCACGTGTTACATGTGTGATCTCTTGGCCTGGTCCAGCCACTCGAGTCCCCAACAATGAGGATCCTACGAGCCAGATCACCCTTGGGGAATCGCACCATATGGCCGGAGTGCCGTAACTGACGCTCCCTCACAATGCAGGTAATGTGCCTCATTCGGAACTCCAACAGCAACTGCTCAATCGACGTAAAGTAGAACCTCTGTTCACGAACATTTCCAAACACGTACAAATCGGGTTACGATCAAAAAGTTTGCCAAAATTTTGCATCTGTTCATGACCATATGCTCTGGTGGCGAACAAAAACACTTGCGGCCAGTTTCCCTACACACGTTCATAAGCGCCAATGATTTCCCATTCTCCGTTTTCCATTTTCTTTTCTTTGCATATACAGGGCCTAACAAAGCAACTGATGTTGCAAAAGGAGTTACAATGTTACCCAAGCAGAGGCATCAAGTGCTGGAGGAGGTGGAAAAACTGTTGCTAGTGTGGCTGAACGAGAAGTACCTTGTAGGGGATAACGTAAGTGAGGTGATCATATGCGAGAAAGCCAGGAAGATTCATGGCGATTTGCTGGAAAAAAAATCCTCCTTCGAGTGGCAAAGGTGAGGAATTTAAAGCTAGTAGAGGATGGTTTGAAAAGTTTCACAAAAGAAGTGGCATTTAATTTTTTTTCCATGTACTGAAAACTCATAAAAAAAAAAAAAAAGTGTTTACAGCGAGCAGTTCATAAGGGTCTAGTGTGAGCTCTTACAATGTTAGTTTTCTCTGTTGTTCAAGCTTTTCTCAGTGTTATTCAATGTTTTTACATTTGGTTTAATATTACACTGTGCATTCTATGGTATAATTAACTATTTTTGTGCTTAAAAAAATATATATTTACATACAGTTCGTACGGTCTGGAACAGATTAATTGTATTTACATACAATCATATGGGGAAATTAAGTTTGGGTCATGACCAAATCGGGTCGCGTCCAGAGTTTTGGAACGAATTACGGTCGTGACCAGAGATACCACTGTATAGTGAAATCAATGGTACCCAAGGATTTTCCGGAGAGACACTGTACCAAAAGAGTCCAGTCTTTGTCTCAGGTCATTGGTTAGCGTCCATGTTTATCAACCATATAGCAAGACAGTAAGCACCAGGACTCTAAAGACTTGGCAGACAACCGTTTTATTTAGTTTTCACACCTTCAAGCATTTGTTTTTGTTCTTTCCTTTAAGTAAAACGGGGACGGTTGGGCTGGAGTCCCAAAATTCATTTTCTGTCTTGCATTTTATTTACTCAGACGACCACAGTGTACAGTCTGAGCACCCATGTCATGGCATGTCAATCGGACTGAATGTACTCCTGTAGTTTGAGCACATATACTAGAGGTGGGAGTACTGATCATCAATTCGCATTACTGAAAACCGCGGGCATTCCTACTTCATATCCATTGATATTTGGGCTTTGGTTCATCATGTAAATTGAACAATTTATTTATCTTCAGTTATATTCTTGAATAAAAGTGCACTTGTTTTGTTATACCTTTTATGAAAGTGTTTTGATATTTGGACTTCAGTCTTCATACATTATACACTTCACGTCAACATATTGTCTTTATTACTAGAACATGAAAAAAGTTTCTGTTTTAGTTATGTGTTCAAATTTTCTGGCCTCGCATTTCCTGTCATCCTACATTTAAACAGATCAGAGTAGACAGGAAACACACATGAAAAGTATGTATTCCAAATAACTATATTATTTACCCTATAAAATTCCAGAAACCTCACTCCCAGATACACAGACTTCAGCTGTGGGAATTTTGTGTCTAACCTCAGCTGCCTTGGTGTCGGATGGGTGAGCAGGCTGCCTGCTGCCAGTGAGAATTGACACAATGGCAAAACAAAAGGCGCTCATGAGGAGGTGCTAGGGAATTTAAGGTGGCCTGACATTACGAAAATTTTTGTAAGCTTCAGGGATTCTAGTATTAAGTGTTCTAATGTGTTCTAGTGTTACACTCTAAATCGTAACCTTTGATCTTCAAATGAGTGTCTGCTTATAATTCCAAGAGCTTAACTTGAAAGAAGTGGTGAGGCGGCCTTCTGCTGATATGCACCTAAAATCTGGAATAGCTTACCGATAGATGTTTGCCAGGCTAATACGGTGTAGAACTTAAAAAAAAAGTTCTGTATATGCATTGAATTATCATTTTATCATGGCTCCACAATCCATACTCACCCCTACTTTCTCTGCTGTTCTTTTTCCAGTTTTCTGTGGTGGTGATCTGTACCACCACCACCTGATCAGGGCACCGTGCAGTCCCTACATAGATGGATTGAAGACCAGAGGTCCACATGATCATCATCATCGTCTAATTTTTAAACGTGAAGCCTGAAAACCATAAGGACTAATTGAGATCATTTATGTTAGGGGAGCTGGGTGGTCTTGTGGCATTGGAACCCCTGCAGATTTTTTTTTTTTCTGGCCATCGGACCTTACTTTATTCTTTGCTAATTAGTATTGCCTAATTTTTATATTTTTTCTTCCCTCTCCTTGTAAAGCACTTTAAGTTACATCATTTGTATGAAAACGTACTATATAAATAAATGTTGTTGTTGTTGTTAAGTGCAAATGTGGGAGGGCCACACTATGGATTCAACTGGTAGCTTGCAGGTGGAGGCAATGTGGTGATGCACGTCTATGGCAGTTTACAAGTTTTTAATTAATAACTGCGCTCAGGCATGCAGCCTTAGGGCGTTGATGAGGAGACTTGCTGGATCTGCAGTCACATCCAGACACATGCAGTTCAGCCGGTTTCCTCATTAGTGCTCTGGGGTTTGCAATTAAGGTACCTGCACCCTGCGGAATAAAAACAGCCTGAGCTGAAAAGGAGAGTGAAAGGAAAGAAAGAAAAAAAGATGGTACAAACAAAATGAGAGAAGAGACTGGAGGTTAAATGGAGAAGAAATGAACAAGTGTGGCACCGTGATTAAGTGGGTTTGGATCGCACCAATGACACTGTGTGACCCTGAGCAATTCACTTCACCTGCCCATGCTCCAAATGGAAAATGAAAAGAAATATAACCAATTGTATCTGAAATATTGGAGTCTGAGTTGAAGCAGAGCTGCAGCTATAGTGAAGGAGGCAGGGGGTTAGGAATGTGCCCTAATTGGAGCAAGTGGAACACATCCAAAAGAGCTGGAGTGACCAATGACTTCACATGTGGACTGTCCTGGAAGGCCTAGAAATGGCAGTGAAGGCAGGGATCAGGGCTCACAGGACCCCTCGTTAAAGGCCGAGGGATGGTGGTGAGGGATGTGAGCCAGATCCTTCTATATAAAAGCGGTCGGGATTGTCCTTCCGTCCCGTGAGTGCTACACAGGCGCGGAGTTTCACACACGCCCCGTCCATTTTGCAATGCACGATGAGATTTGTAGTTTCGTTTTTCCAGGTAAAAGATGATTTTCTACTCCAGACTGTGCGATATCTTCTTCTTCTTTCTTACTATATAAAAGCGGTCGGGATTGTCCTTCCGTCCCGTGAGTGAAAAGCGTAGCGGTATTCCGCTTATCACAGACTTACTACTTGCAGCTTGCGGTACGAAGCGACATGATGTGAGCAGAGTTCTGGTGCTCCCATCGTTCCCTTGCTTTTGTGCGCGATGCGCTGGAAAAATAGACAAAATTATGTCTCTGGAAATAATTAATGTTGATGGAGTACAAATGCCTCACCACGTAGTAAATATCAGGGGGGTTCAAAAGGGCGACCTCAATATAGAAAAAAAGTTTAAATTTCATCACAAAAATAACAGAAACTACGAGTATTAAAGTAATACCGCTCAAATGCAATATAACCAAATTAATGAGTTTGTATAAAATATCAAATTGATCTACATATTGAATTGCCTTAAGAAGTGGTCAACTTAAAAGTCGGTCGCCTTAAAAGACGGGTCAGCCTAGTATAGTATAAGGGATGACCACAACAGTTGGTGGACATCTCCTTGTGCTGAGGAAACCGTAAAGATAAAGCAGCAGAGACATTGATTTAACAAAGAGGCATCAAGGCTCATGAGGAATTTTAATGAACTGGTCCCAACTGTGTGTTTTTCCTTCATTTTTTTATGGATTACTTATTTATGTATTGTGACTTTTAACCTCCAATTTTATCACTACTGTTATGGATTTAGTGAAGAAGACAGAAACACCTTGCAAACAGTAATACATTTTTCGTTATTATTACTACTACATAAGATTACCTGCGTTTTATTTCTGGGTGGGTTTCCTTTAAAGCTTCTGTTGCACATACAGTAGCTGTGGCACATGGCTAATTGTGTATACAAAGCAGCCATGTGGTGCTTCACTGCCAAGCCACAGTGTTACTGTCAGTGTTAGATATCTGGTGGCGGGGCTCATAATGTTCTTGTTATGGTCAGATAATGTACACCTCACATGAAAATACTGCAAACTGGAATGCTGATCAGATGGTATCATCACGCATACCTGAAGCAGCATTGCAAAGATCTCGCAGTATAACAAGTGTGAAAGTTCTACACATGGCCTTGTTGGCCTCAGAAAGCATCCTGGTGGGGCTAGGAAAAAAAAATGTTCATCTAAGCCAGTCACAAGGTGAATTTACAAGAAAATATTCGTTGACAAAGGTCACCAGCAAACACACCATATTCTCTGCAAGAAACGTATTGGGAAATTTTGACAATCAACACTAATCATCAACTTGAACCCTGGTCCTTGCACTCTCATTCTTACTAACCAAAGACACAGAGAGCCTGAGCAGCTCAGCTAAAGAAGATCATCATTATCCATGAATATCTCATTAGACTTTCCTGCCAGAATCTGTTAACATGCCAATATTTCAGCCTCCCAGGTAAATATATTTATATTATAAAGATAAATTAGGCTAACTTATTCTTATTGGAACTAAAACATTTATAAAGATTACATTACTGACATAAAAACAAAAAGAAAAAGCTACATTTTTCAAAGCATATTTAGGCTGTACAGTATGAAGATAAATGCTTGTAAAATGAACGGGAATATTCATCAACCAGAATGAACTCGCCTTCTGATTGTTAAAAATAAAGAAATCAACCAATCCTGAAGTGATTAGATTTTGACCAAAAAGGACCTCCGCTGGGGCTGAAGTTATCTGGCAGAATGAAGGGGTCACAAAGCAATTTTATGAGACAGAGAATTGAAGTTAGAAATCCGAAGGGAGCAGTTTATTGTGAGTGACATTGCTTATCGGAGAATGCCCTGTAGCTTCTCGAATCGTGTTTAGTAGTCTGAAGAGACGCAGCCCTTTCTGTTAGCAGGCCTCTTAAAGTAACACTCGATAGAGCCAGCGAGGGAAACAGACGTGACTACTTTGAATACACACATTTTATAATTCAGATTATTGTTTTGAAGGGAGGTAGCATTTTTATATCTCTATCTATCATGTGGTGCCTTTAACATCTATCTTGCTGTACAGTAAGTACCCTTTATGTCTATCTCATATACTGTAGTGCCATTCATATCTAGCTATCTATCATATACTGCCTTTTATATTTAATTATCTTGCTATATAGTACCATTCATGCCTATTTATCTATCCATCCATTCATCATATAGTGCCTTTTATACCTATCTTGCTATATAGTACCTTCACGTCTATCTGTCTATCTTTCTATAGATACTGGAAGGCCAAAGGCAACCAACCTTCCAAATTACTGAATTCAATTTCTTCATTATTGAGAGTGGCATAAAATTTGTGTCCGTGCAGTTATGGCAGATTACTCATGTCAAAATTAAATGTAATCCAACTGGACTGGTCTCATAATAAAGTGGAACTATATAAGAAAAGGAAGATCAGGCTCTTCTTCCTGCATTCCTTAAATGTGATTAGTAACATCTTTTATATCTTCTACAGCTCTTGTGATGGTCAGTGCAATTTTACACTGTGGTGTGCTAGGCTGGTAACATCACTTCAAGAGTGGCAAACCAAATCAACAAGCTAATTAAAAGGGCAAGCTCAGTTACGGGACGCACTCTGGACCCCCTGGAGGTAGTAGCGGAGGAGAAAATTAAAAAAAAAAACTCCGCGCTATTATGAACAATGCTGCACATCCTCTCTGTGACACAACAACGCTGAGATCTAGCAGCCAATGAATTATTCAGCTGAAGTGTGTCAAGAAATGAGACGGGGGCTCCTTTACATCAGCAGCAATACACCTGTATAGTGCCTCACTGGGAGTGGGACTGCTAAGTCAGAAGTTTTCTTTTTAATTTTCTTCCTTGTTTTGTAATTCTGGTGCGTGTTCAGATCATAGTGTATATGTGTATATCTATTTTAGATAGAGATATAGAGAGATATATAGAGAGATATAGATAGATATATAGAGACAGAGAGAGAGACAGATAGATATAGAGAGACAAAGAGACAAAAACAGAGAAATAGAGAGATATATAGAGAGATATAGATAGATATATAGAGACAGAGAGAGAGACAGATAGAGAAAGAGAGACAGATAGAGAGAGAGAGATAGAGAGACAGAAACAGAGAGATAGAGAAACAGAAACAGAGAGATAGAGAGATATATACTGTAGAGAGATATAGATAGATATATAGAGAGACATAGATAAATATATAGAGACAAAGAGAGAGACAGATAGAGATGGAGAGACAGATAGAGAGAGAGATAGAGAGATATATAGAGAGATATAAGATATATAGAGACAGAGAGAGAGACAGATAGAGAGAGAGAGAGAGACAGAGAGACAGAGATAGATAGATAGATAGATAGATAGATAGATAGATAGATAGATAGA
>JANRMT010062841.1:13054409-13076844 GCA_026402145.1 Polypterus bichir lapradei
GGGGCTCTCGGGAGACTGAGCGAAGAATCTGAGTGTCTGGGCTTGCGAGTGTCCTGATACAAACCAACAGCCAGGCCTTTAATGACCTCTTGGGCACGGCCATCAGCAGTGTGTCTGTCTGTGGAGAGAGTGTCGACCTTGTCAAGAGGTTTGCTTACCTTGGCAGTGACATTCATGTCTCTGGTGACTCTTCCTATGAAGTCAGTAGACGGATTGGGAGAGCATGTGGGGGTCATGAGGTCGCTGGAAAGGAGTGTGTGGCGCTCCTGATATCTATGAAAAAGAATGGTGGTCCAAGTCTTTAGAGTCCTGGTGCTTCCTGTCTTACTATATGGTTGTGAGACATGGACGCTATCCAGTGACCTGAGATGAAGACTGGACTCCTTCAGTACTGTGTCTTTAAGGAAAATCCTTGGGTGCCGCTGGTTTGACTTTGTGTTGCTCATGGAGTCCCAAATGAGGCACATTACATTGTGAGGGAGCGTCAGTTACGGCACTACGGCCATGTGGTGCGATTCCCAGAGGGTGATCCGGCTCATAGGATCCTCATTGTTGGGGACCCGAGTGGCTGGACCAGGCCAAGGGGTCACCCACGTAACACCCGGCTGCGGCAGATAGAGGGTCAGTTCCAGAGGGTAGGACTGGACCGTGTGTCTGCCTGGGGGGTTGCCAATCGGGATCCCGAGTTGTTTTGTCGTGTAGTGGGTGCGGCAACACACTGTACCAGTGCATGCTCCCCAACTTGACTTGATTAGGGGGCCAGAATGACTCTTTATGAAGGATTCCCAGGGATCTTTAATAACCACAGAGAGTCAGGACTTCAGTTTTACGTTTCACCAGAAGGATGGCACCATTTTAACAGCACAGTGTCCCCCGTCACTGAACTGGGGCAATGAGATCCACAATCAGAGCACAGGGTAAGCGCCCCCTGCTGGCCTCACTGACACCTCTTCTAGTAGCAACCCAAGCTTTTTGCCAAGAAAGAAAATTGTGCCTTTCGTAATAAACAATACTCAACATAAATAAAGCATTCAGCTTTCAAAATTGCTCTCTGATTGACAAAATCGACTGAAATCCCTCAAACAGGAATTTTTTATTTGGGGGTGGACAACTCCAGGTGGATTAATTATAAAAGGATAACGTGATGAAATTCATCTTCTCGGGTGACCTCAAGCTGCAGGCTAACAAGATTTTGCCGGTAGTGAAACCCAGAGGAAAAAAGATTTAGTTAATTCAAGAGCCATCAGATAGTAGAAAGAAAATGGAGAAGGAAAGAGATGTGGAGAATGAACAGGAAAGAGAGGATCAAATTTTTAGAAAAGTGGGAAGCATTAGGATAGTGGTGAGAAAATGAGGTAAAACAATGAAGTTGTTCTACCAGATGACAAAAAGGCAGCAGGAAGAAAAGTGGATCGGAAAACGGGCAAATCAAAAATCAATGTCAAAACGCAGAACACGGGTCAGAACCACAAGTTAGGACTTAGTGAGTGAACAATATGCAAACACAAATCAAACTCGTAGTTAAAAATAAAAGCACAGAAATCCCATGCCAAAAGTCAAACCAACACAAGGCCGGATTAAGACCCCCACAGGCCCCTGATTGACTGAATGAATGGAGCTTCTTAGCAGAGACTTGATGAAACTTTAAATGGCAGGGTGTCTGCGTGACGCATTAGTTAATGTATCCAGAAACTGGAGGGTTCACCGACAAAAGCGCGATAGACATATGCGCCCCGACAAAATCGCGACGGACAAATGAGCGCCGACAAACCCGCTAACTGGTTTTCGACAAATACCACCAGTGACCACCCCTTCCATAAAGATGGAACAACCGCACACTAAAATCATTACGCAAGTACTCAAATCTTCACCGCTCCAGTTTGTGACCCGACATTTGTGCGATAGACATATGCGCGCCGACAAAATAGCGCCGATTAAAATGCGGCGTCAAAATCGCGCCGACAAAATCGCGAAAGTTTCATTAAATATGAATTACTAGTTTAAAGCATGTATAATAATGTTTATTTTAGAAGTCAATATTATGAGACGCGGCATGCCATCAGCACGGCACGCAGATAGTCCTTAAGATCATGCCCTGCATATGTAGGAAGAATTGCAGCAAGACATCTTGATAGTTGAGCGTATTTAGACTTGCTGGCTGCCTGACTGCTGGTAATTCCGCTTTGTATACGACGCGTTATGCCAACCCTTGACTGAGTTATTTGTTCGCGGCATGCCATCAGCAGTTATAACAGTTATAACCTAGCACATAATGTGTATATAATGCGCAAGTACGCGTCCCACTCTCTTGGCCTCTCTCACGATTTTGTCGTGGCGATTTTGTCGGCGCGATTTCGACGCCGCATTTTAATCGGCGCTATTTTGTCGGCGCGCATATGTCTATCACGCAAATGTCGGGTCACAAACTGGAGCGGTGAAGATTTGAGTACTTGCTTAATGATTTTAGTGTGCGGTTGTTCCATCTTTATGGAAGGGGTGGTCACTGGTGGTGATTAATGGCGTGCAGCTGGGGAACACTAAGTGGTGAAAAGGTTCTGTGCCCTCACGGACCTCTTGGCACACACCCAGAATGACATGATGGCAGATCTGTCCACCAACCAAAACTACTATCATCTACTAAAACCTTTGTTTGCGTCTGTTACATTTGAGCAAGCGATTGCCTCCTGCCTAAAGTGTATTGCACTTATTTTTGATGTTTATGAATTATTTTTTCTTTTTTTTGTTGTATTTATGTAATTTTTGTTGTTACATTACTTTAGAGCAGATTCAAAACGTATTCAGTCCCCTTCACCTTCATTCTGCACACTTTACCATTTCTAGAGTTCATTCTAAACTGATACATTTGCAATTTTTCTGCATCAATTGGCACTCAATAATCCAAAATGACCAACTGAACACTTATCTTTAGAAAGATTTGCAAACTTATTAAAAAAATGAAAACTGAAATCTCTCATTCCTAGAAGTATTCCAACCCTTAACTCAGTACTGTGCAGAAGCCCCTTTGGCAGCAATTCCAGCTTTGAGTTTCCTGGATAAGCCTGTACCAGATTTGCACACCTGGATTTGGGTTTTTATCCAGTTCTTCCTGTCAGATCCTCTCATGCTCCGGAAGACTGGATGGAAAGCATCTGCAAACTGCCATCGTAGGTCTCTCCCCACACATTCTCAGAATGGATTGCAAATTTCTTAAAAAACATTGAAGTCTCCCATTCCTAGATGTTTTTGGACCCTTCATTCAGTACTTTGTAGAAGCCCTTTTTGCTGCAATTCCAGCTTGCACAAGTCTCTACAAGTTTTGCACACTAGGATTAGGCCAATTTGTCTCATTCTTCCTGGCCGATTCTCTCAATCTCCATTAGATTGGATGGGAAGAGTCTGTAAATTGCCATCTTCAGGTCTCTCCACACACATTCTTACAAAGTTCAGCAAATTTATTAAAAATCAACAACTGAAATCCCCCTTTCCAATAAGCACTCAGACCTATTGCTATGGCACTCCAAACTGTGGTATGGACATACGATGAGAAGAGACTATGAAGATGTGGGCAAAAAATGATGAGAATGGAAGTCCAGGTTAAAAGAAAGCAAGACTGGCAAAAAGCAAAGGTGGATGGATAAAGTCAAAGAAGACCTGAAGGAAACGGGCTTGATTGGTGAGGAGGTACAGAACTGAGCTTTATTGAGAAGGTTGATCAAGCACATCGACCCCACACAGAAGTGGGAAAAGATGAAGAGGAAAAGTCACCATTTTACATTGTCCAGTCCAAACTCCATGTGCATGACTTATGAATATATTTCATTTAGAGATTCACGATATACCGGAAACTGTATTGTTATCGGCCGATGTTCATTAAAAATGATGACATCGAAATCATTCAGATGTGTACATTTAAACTGATACTGCCAACCGATATACAGTACAGTGGAACCTTGGTTTAACGAACATCTCGGAACAGACAAATCGGGTTACGACCAATAAGTTCGCCAAACTTTTGCATCTGTTCATGACCACACACTCGGTATACAAACAAGCCACACTGTAAAAAAAAAATGTTAAATTTACAGTAAAAAACTGGCAGCTGGGGTCGCCAGGATTTTACCGTAAAAAAGAAGGTAACAATATTTTTTGGTCTATGGTACACTTTAAAAAATAATGTTAAATTTACGGTAAAAAACTGGCAGCTGGGGTCGCCAGGATTTTACCGTAAAAAAGAAGGTAACAATATTTTTTGATCTATGGTACACTTTAAAAAATAATGTTAAATTTACGGTAAAATACTGGCAGCTGGGTTGCCAAAATTTTACTGTAATAAATAAGGTGACAATATTTTTAGGTCTACAGTATAATTTGGTAGTAAAAACTATTTGGTCTTTGCAACAAACTCCAACAGAAGGGAATGTTTAACCATAACCAGAAATTCATGTTGTGTAATAAATATGACAATCAATAACCAATATGTACTGGCAGGGTCAAACCCCAGTACACAGTTTGCATCAGTTAATTAACAACAACCAATAGCAAACGTGTACCATTTAATTATACACATTGAAAACAATTCAATGTTTAAGGAAGTTACGGCACGTTGCCTGGTAGGGAAGTAAAGTTTTCTCTTTTGTGGTGTATGGTGTCCTACTTATCGAATACAACCCACCATAAATCAGCTTCCATAACCTCAAAAAACCTTCAGCACGTGGGGAAAAATAAGTCTGCTAACTTAGGTGAAGTTTTTTTCCCTACTATTCAAAGATACGCGGTTCACCAGGAACAATATTGTAAAAAGGGGCGTGTCCTTATGCAAATATCGTAGCCGATTTTACTTTATCAGTGATTTACCGTTTTACATTTTACGGTTGTTTACCTTCGTTATTTAACAGTTTTACACTGTAAAATTAACAGATTTTTTTCAGTATAACTGTAATGCATCAATAAACGGTATTTAGCATATTTTGAAGGTAGAAAAATATTGATTTTACAGAACTTGGCTGTAAAAAATAATGAAATTTATTGTTTAAGATATACAGGTAATTTTCAGTAGAACATAAGGTAACTTTCCTTTTTTTCAGAAAAGGTCTTTTACCTTCACCATTTACAGTATTTGTACCGTTAAACTTACTGACATTTTTTACAGTGCAGTTTCCCTTTCGGTTTGTGCACGCCGATGATTTCCGCACATGTTGCATTGTTCTCGGTCAGACATGCGTGCTTGCGCTGTGAACGCTTTGTGCTCTATTTTGTTTCCCTTCCGGTTCGTACGCGCCGATTACTGTATTTAAGCACGTGTTCAGCCGCTCCCTGTGCATTGTTCTCAGTCAGACATGCGTGCTTTCGCTGTGAACTCTTTGTGCTCTACAGTATTTTGTGTGCTTTTGCAGTTAACTATGGCTTCTAAGCAAGTGAAGAGTGGTGAGAAGAAAGGTTTGAAGAAAATTGAAATCGAAGTAAAGAAAGAAATTATTGAAAAGTATGAGCGTGGCGTTCATGTTACTGATCTTGCTGCCGAGTAATCTATGATTTCGACTATTCTAAAGTAGAAAGAGGCCATTAAAGCAGCTGACGTTGCAAAAGGAGTTACAGCGTTAACCAGGCAGAGGCCTCAAGTGCTGGAAGAGGTGGAAAAACTGTAACCTCCTCTCCACCCAGTTCCTCCTCACTTCCTTCATGCCAGAACTCGACTCATGCAAGATTAGTTTTCTTGGTGGTTTAGGGTTAGTTTTTGTATTACGGATTTTTCAAATGTTAATTTTTTGGTTCGTAGCGTGAATTGATGCAATGTTACTTTTCTTGGTTGTTTATCAAGTTACAGATTTTTCAAATGTTAATTTTTTTCCCTGTGCTTAAAACTCATTAAAAAAAGTGTTTACAGCGAGCGGTTCATAACGCTATTGTGCAAACTCTTGCAATGTTAGTTTTCTCTGTTGTTCAAGGTTTTCTCAGTGTTATTCAATGTTTTTATATTTAGTTTACTATTATGCTGTGCATTCTATGGTATAATTAACTATATTTGTGCTTAAAAATCTTTAGAAAAATATATTTACATACAGTTCATACGGCCTGGAATGGCGTAATTGTATTGTATTGTATTTACGTGCAATCTAGGGAAATGACTTCGTGTCACAACCAAATCGGGTTATGATCAGAGTTTTGGAACTAATTACGGTCGTGAACCGAGGTTCCACTGTAATTCAGGCTTGTCAACATTGTCAGTTCACTAAATAATTAAATGTTGTTTTTATTGTTCGCTGAGGCAGACATTACGCTGCAGAAAAACATGCATGCAAGCGCAGCCCCTTGCGCTCACAAAAAAAACCAAAAAAAACAAAATGGGGTTTCCTAGTTTTGCTGACAGGCGCACTACGCACGTTGTTTACTCATTGTGCAGATATCGTTAGTAAAGCAACATGTCAGCCATGTGGTCATATTTTTCTGTGAAAAATGAAGACAACATAGTTATTTCTGCTCTGCCTGCAAAAATGAGATGACGCGAGGAGACTTTAGAATTAAATCTTTCAATATCACAAATTTAATTACCCATCTGAAGAACCACCGTAACGAATTCGTACACGGAATTTTTAGCAATTAATGCTACCAAAACCAAAGTTAAATCAGACGCAAGCCTCATACAGCAAACCCTTCAGACAGAGGCGTAGCTAGGGTTTTCAACGCCCGGGGGCAACTGAAGATTTCGCACCCCCTCCTGTTTGCCAAAATGCAATGGGGAATGGAAAGAAAATTTTTTAAAAATGTATTTAAAATAATAGTATTTTAAGAAAAAAATTTCATATAAGTCTCCGAAAATGATAACGCTGCCTCGTGTTCTTTAAAATCTAAATCCGTCATTAGTTTTTGTAAGAAAAAATTTGTTTTATATTTTTTTTTTTCTCCAGCCGTCTGGAGTTTTTTTTTTTCTGTCCACCCTGGCCATCGGACCTTACTCCTTTTCTATGTTAACTAATGTTGTCTTATTTTAATTTATTTTGTCTTTTATTTTTCTTTTCTTTATTATGTAAAGCACTTTGAGCTACTTTTTGTATGAAAATGCGCTATATAAGTAAATGTTGTTGTTGTTGTTATTTTCCGCATTTAAAAATGATTTTAAAGAAACCATATAGCAAATTATAAAGCAAAATAATTATATATTTATAAAAAGTGCATTACTTACAATTTATTCGTACAAAATATGATGGGGAAGGGTCTAGACTTTTGCAGCCATCTACTAGAATACTTCACCACAGCCCAATCAATTTTCTATCAAACACATAAACACAAATCACTTGGCACACAGAAATGACGTTTGCAACAACTTAGACAATGATACACTAACGCCTCACGTCAGTCGTGTGACCTGTTTAATAACGTCAAAAAATGTTTCTGGGTGGGAGTCAAGCATGTTAGAGTAGTGGAGGGGATAAACTATTGTCTGTTGGGTATATAGAACTAATATGTGCTTCGAAATCAGAAAAAGACAAAAAACAGGACAAAGATATCCTCATACTGATGGAGTGATGGACTGAGTATGCAGATGTTTTTTATTTACTTTTTAGTGCATTTAAGAATGGAAAACATTTCATTCTAAAATTGTGTAACATCAATTTGGCGCATCCCTGGATGCTGCGCCCGGGGACAGATGTCCCCCCTTGCCCCCTCCCAGCTACGCCACTGCCTTCAGAATGTGAAGACATTTTCTCAAGACAACACCAGAGCTAAAGGCATAACTACTGACCAACCTTTTTCCCAAGACGAGGACGAGGGATTTCGCCAGTTACTACATCATTCAGAACCTCGGTACATTCTTCCAAGACGGGGATACTTTGCAGATGTCTCACTGCCTGCATTATATGATGTGATTGCTACACATATACAATACAATACAGTTTATGTTTGTATAGCCCAAAATCACACAGGAAGTGCCGCAATGGGCTTTAACAGGCCCTGCCTCTTGACAGCCCCCCAACCTTGACTCTCTAAGAAGACAAGGAAAAACTCCCAAAAAAACCTTGTAGGGAAAAATGGAAGAAACCTTGGGAAAGGCAGTTCAAAGAGAGACCCCTTTCCAGGTAGGCTGGGCGTGCAGTGGGTGTCAAAAGAAGGGGGTCAATACAATACAATACACAGAACAGAACAAATCCTCAATACAGCATAAAAATTTTAGAAGTACGGAGCAGAATTTAACAGTAGATGATATCACATAATAAGATTTGGATATTTTTAGAGTGCTGGAGACCTCATCCATCAAGCTGCCTCCCCCATTTGGCCATTCCATGGCTGAAACAGTGCTGGGCCAGCCAATCCAATGAAAGAACCCCTCTTTCCCATTATTCCTGCAATCCTCCATCAGGGATGACTTTACCATAGGCAGGCAAACAACTTGGCAGGTAGGCCGTGGCACCAAGTGCCACATTTGAGTACCGAGAAGAGAAACAGAATAGGTGAGGGTTAGTATCCAATTATAACTATCATGTTACTTATGTTTTAGTGCTAATGACTAACACCAGAGATGCAGTCTGTACAGTTAATCAGCAGCTCTAGTCAGGGTGTGCTAAACTGAAGTAGCGAGTCTTCAGCCGGGATTTGAAAGTTGAGACCGAAGGGGCATCTCTTATAGTAGCAGGCAGACCAGTCCACAGTTTAGGGGCCCTGTAACTAAAAGCTCAACCTCCCACTGTTATTTTATTAATCCTTGGAATCATAAGCAGACCGGCATCTTGAGATCTTAATGTGCGCTCAGGTTTGTAACTCATGATAAGTACAGACAAGTAAGCCAGGCCTTGGCCATTTAATGCTTTATATGTTAAAAGGAGGATTTTGAAATCTGCCCTAAACTTAACCAGGAGTGTCAGCAGTCATTTTAAGCACGTGGCCGAGAGAAACACAAACAGACCTTGGTACCCCGGCAAGACTCCATCAGCAGGACGTGGAGACAAGCGCACATTCATTTATAATTCCGCCTGTTGAAGCGCTTAAAAGTCTGCTTAGCAAGTGTGACAAGACAGATTCCGGAGTTCAGACGGCGAAAATCACACTTTTGGAGAATGGCACAAAACCCTTCAGTGGTGCATTCTCTGAGCCACTATACTATCAATCTACTGTCCTTGATCCACGGTACAAAGATCAATTTTGTGACCGAGATACCAAAAACAAGTACAAGAAGCACTTGAGAAATAACTGGTCGAGAAGTCAGCTGGTGAAGGAGATGCAAAGAGCAACAGCAAACCACAAGAGAAAAAGATCTGCACCCGGAGAGATGTTGCTGCTTCATTGATGGAGATGTATGAAGAAATTCTTGAAGAAAATCCGTATGCGGCTGCAAAACCACATTCAACTGCCGCCGAATTAAAATAACAGAATCATAAAATTATTAATAATAAAAAAACTTTGTTACAGATTTAATTCAAAAAAAAAAACAGCCAAACACTGCAGCTTCTTAATATCCAACCAGTATCCTCATGCATTTTCCGGAAACTCACAGCCGGCACTGAGAGGCGGCTTGCTGGGCCGGTGTACGAATGTGGGGCAAACAGCTGAGAAAAAAAGGAACGCGTTAATGGCATTACCTCACCTTTCTCGTCAGGTTTTTACACTTTATTTGCCAGATTGCCTACAAAACTGTTATTGCAGCGGCGCAGTTTGGGGTTTTTTCCATTTTAGTCAAGTCGCTGTGGAAAAATATCAGAGGAATTTAATTTAGTGGGTACTTAAAGAGGAGGAACAGGTTCGCCTGCATGCTAGAATGCAGCTTCAAGTTTTGTACCTTGTGAAAGATGTCCTGTGTCTAAACTGTAAAAGATTTTAAGGCATGTGGTATATGGCCGGCCATTCATCCTGGCCAATACCCCCAGGTTGCCAGATGGAGCCCTCCCTGCAGCATGGAGGTGCCCCGAATGCCAGCAGGGAACCATGGTCGATGGAGTTTTTATCCACAGCCCTTCTGGATACCACGGAGGCCACTAGAATGCGCTGCAGGGAGGAACAAGGATTATTTTCCCTACAACCCGGAAGTACGGCTTAGTCAGGTGGACAAAGGAAATGACGTGCTTCCGGGTTGAAGAAAAGGAGCTTTTATCTGACCCGGAAGTGTTCCCAGTCACATGGCCAAAGTGGAGAGAAACACTACCGGGTCAAGGACTATAAAAGACTGTGGGAGATCCCAGACGGGCGAGCTGAGTCGGGTGGCAGTGAGACAACGCGCCTGGGAGAGTGAAGGATTGATTATTGTGATTGTATTGTTTATGAGTATTGTGGAGTGGAGGGTGCTTTGTGCACATTATTATTGTCCGGAAATAAATATTTGGACTTTTATCTGGTGTCTGGCGTCTGGTCTGAGGGTTCAAGGGGACGACAGCACCCCCTATCTGTCACAAGCAAGATCTACTCCAATTTTAATGTAAGCATTACTTTAAAACGATCGCCCTAAAATCAGGGCTGTGGAGTCGGAGTCGGAGTCAGAGACAATTTTGGGTACCTGGAGTCGGAGTCGGCAAAAAGTTAACCGACTCCGACTCCTACTGAATTTAAATGAGATCATTGGTGATGTGGCTAGAATTGTAACGGCAATGCCACCCACCCAAGTCAGTGTTGAAAGATTATTTTCAGCTCTGAAAATAATCAAATCAGATTTAAGAGCCTCTATGAAAAAGGATCTGGCTGAAGCAATTCTGTTTCTTAGAACTCTACACTGATTTTAGATTGCATTTAAAGGGAACCCGAGGTCAGAGGAATATGGAGGCTGCCATATTTATTTCCTTTCCTTTAACTATAACTGTATTCCAAGTTTAATATAGGTTTTCCAGATATTGTTTTTAGTTCATATAGTTAAGCTTTTTTTTTTTTTTTAAAAGTTAAAACTACCAAAGAATGTGGTTTGTATTTTTGAACCAATACATTTCCTGTTCCTGATTTTTATGCCTGCTATTACTATCCAGACACTTGTTTGTCTTTAATCTGGCATTATAGTAGAGTGTTGGCTTCCTGGCCAGTAGTTCTGTGGTGAAATGACATGTATGTTGCCTTCATTTCCTTCAATGGATGTAGAAAATACATTAGCATAGTATATACATACAGAGGAGTCGGAGTTGGGGAGTCGGAGTCGGAAGATTTAGAAACTGAGGAGTCGGAGTCGGAGCATTTATCTACCGACTCCACAGCCCTGCCTAAAATATACAGCAGTCTCTCAATATTTCAAGGCACACCCTGTGTTAGAAAGTGTTTCACGGTGGAACAGCTTGTGCTGCATCACACTTTATACAGAATGCCCTTTATATAACCCAAATCATTATACGTCAAGCTTTCAATGTCACAACTGTTTATTAATGGCGGTGGTTGGTACAGGCGGTTGTCCTGTTTTTCTTTACCACATATCTGGTCAACCTAATAATAATTTATTATATTTTATTATAATACAGGTAAACCTTTGCAAACTTGTTTTTTTTTCAGCTGAATAACTATCTCAGCAAGTCCCCTATTTTCCAGTATTGGAAAAGCAGTGCAGCGATCAAGTATCTATCGGCACTTTGTACCAGTGTAGACAGTGAACGCCCTTTTTTAGCCGTGTCAAATATAGTAAATGAAAAGAAAAACAGACATGCTGGTGAAAAGGCAGAAATGCTCCTTTTTGTTAAGAAAACCCTACCGTTTGTGCTTTTCAAGAAGCCAACCTAAGACCAGTGTTACTGGCCTTGTTGTACCTTTAATTTCAGTTATACTTAAAGTAATACATGTCTGATTATGGCACAAAGTACATGCATTCACTTTTTTGTTAAAATACCCAATGCCATGTTCTGTAATGGCATGGTGTCTTGATGTGCTTAAGTTACCCGGGATGTGTATGTTAAGCAGATTTTTGTACGTGACCTGGAGTATTTTTTCTATAGAGAAGGGCCATATCTTGCTCTTTTTCCCCCCACAGAAAGTACTGGTCGCCTATATTTATAGCAAAGAAGAGGGTAAAAGTCAGCAAGTTAATAAAAATAAGTTCATCTGTGTTTCACATGCTACTGTTGTTTCTTTGATAAACCATCCATCCATCCATTTTCCAACCCGCTGAATCCAAACATACGGTCATGGGGGTCTGCTGGAGCCAATCCCAGGGCACAAGGCAGGAACCAATCCCAGGCAGGGTGCCAACCCACCGCAAGACACACACAAACACACCCGGGACAATTTAGGATCGCCAATCCACCTAACCTGCATGTCTTTGGACTGTGGGAGGAAACCCACGCAGACACAGGGAGAACATGCAAACTCCACGCAGGGAGGACTCGGGAAGCGAACCCGGGTCTCTTTACTGCGAGGCAGCAGCGCTACCACTGCGCACCGCGCCGCCCTTCTTTGATAATGCATAATACATTTTCAGCATAACTAAAACATTCAAACCTGAAGTAAATAAAAAACAATATCGGCCATCGGTTATCGGTATTGGCAAAGATGGACAAAAACATATCGGTTATCGGTATCGCCCAGAATTTCCATATCGGTGCATCACTAGTTTCACTTATTTCTAGCAGCTGCTGTAAATTGTTTGTTCCTACATGTATCTTTACATCATCCATATAGAATAAGCATGGTGGGCTGTAATGTTGGTGTTGGTTTTTGATTTTGTACCTTGTTTAATCCATTAGATGGTGTGTTGAGTGCAAGACACAGCCAGAGAGGTCTAAGCGATTCTCCCCGCCTTGTCTTATGTGCATCAAGTCTGTGCATATGGATGTTGTGTTGGTCTCCAGTGTCTGATTAGTGTAACATTATGTGGTGTACCATGCATAATCCTCCTCCTCATTATTATCTACTATAAACTGTGTGAAAGCTAGGGGGCATCACTGAGCCCCAAACCCCAATGTAAAAAACAGTCCAGGGTTCAAAAAAAAAAGGTTTATTACACAAATACCTTGTATAACAATAAAACAGGTTGTCTCTTCTTCTCTTCTCTTCCTCTCCCCACACTATTACTCTTCCAAGATGACTGTTGCCTTCTTTCCTCCCAGATCATTCTCCTCAAACTATGGAAGCAGGCTCCTTTGATGCTGGAACCAGGAGCACTTCCGAAGACATGACGTGGCCACTTGGAGGTACATCCAAGTCATAAGAAAGCCAGGGAGGTCCTCCCCTGGCAGCACCCTCTATTGTCCACCACGGATCACTACAGGGCTGCACCTCCAGACTCCATCTCCCATGCAGTTGTACAAACTGGGACTCTGTTTGAGGGACTATACCACCAATTACAACAATGAACTCATTGGATGGGTATGGTTTCCACCTCCATCCTAGGCAATGACACTCAACTGTCCTCCGGGAACATCTGCAACTGTAATAAAATGCTAAGGTATGCATGTGGGCCTAGTTCCTCGGAGAAATCTGATTGGTCAGTTTTTTTTTTTGGTGTGTTGGGTCAGTTTGGGCTCTGGGGAGAGAGAGTGGCAGACACATGAGGACGAGTAAAGGCATAGGAGGCACGCCGAGAGTTGCCTTCAAAGAAAGGAAGCATAAAAGCAGACAGGAGGTGAGCAAGGAGTCTCAAAATGAGAGAGTCTGTGAAGCAGGCTTAATGGGAACACACTCAAGAGCAGGAGAGGTTCAGACACACTGGAATATTTTAGGAAAGGCCCTGAAGGTACATGTAGGACAAGAGGTATCAAATAGTTTTTTTTAAATTATTCCATTACCCGTCTTCAATTGTTCGTTATTTAAAATGACCCGGCCTGCACTTTGCACGTTTACTCTGCCATTGCGTTGGTCTGTTGTATTCAACAAAAGGTTCCTGTGCTCTTTACATCCAATGTCTGGGCATTTACTTTGGCATGGTGTGTCTTTTTTTTCTTGGCCATTGGCACTCCTTGCACATGGGCACTGCTGCAATGGACTGGCACCCCTCCAGGTGTTGTTCCTGCCTTGCGCCCCATGATTGCTGGGACTGGCTCCAGCTGTCCACTAACCCTGCCCTGGATAAGCGTGTTAGGAAAATGGATGGATGAAAGGTTCAGAATATTAAAAGGCAAGTCAGTTAAAGCAAAAAAAATAGAGTTGTGTGTGCCAATCGCAGTAATTGGTTAATAATTAAAAAAATATATATATGAATGCCAGGAACAAAAGCCAGCCCTGCAGGCCCTGAGTTTGACCACCTCGGTCTATTCATCTAATAATAAGAATGCCTTGCTAATCAAATAAAATATAAACAAATATAAAGTAGAAGAACCTTCCTGTAAAGTCCTGACTGATATGCTATTTCCCAAATGCACCCTTTGTTTTTCTTTAATTATGATACTGTAGATTGTGTTTGCTCGGCAGCAGTGCAAACAATTTCAAAAGCCAACTAAAACTCTTTTCCTGGAAATAAAAATCTCATGTCAGGTTATTTTTAAAATCATTATCTGAATGTGATCCATATGGTGATATTGAGATGAATGTTAGTCGACAAGTTGAAATCATATTAGTCCTCAAGAGGAAGTATTTTATTCCTAGAATTTCAATGTTTAAATTAAAATCCTGCAGTGTAACAAACATTTGCCTTGCCCAGGAACGACCATATGAGGTGCCAGTAATAGGAGACCTCAGGATGACCCATTCATCCATTTTATTAACCCGCTTAATTCAACTTTATTAAAGTTATAGGTGCTGTAAATTATTCAGGTGGCATTGGAGACAAGACAGAAGCTAAAAGTGAAATGGGGTGCCAGTCCACTGCATGGCATGCACATTTAAGAGCAGTCAGTGTCAAACTCAAGGCCAAACCCAGGTATTTTTAAAGCAGCCCACTTTATGAGTATTCAAAGCATTTTAATACAGCCAGAGATGGTCACTCCATTACAGGACTTAGGGTGCCGTCACCTCAGAATCACCATTTATAAAAGTAGAGGGGAACCTCAACCCGGTCATTGAACTCTGATGATACGGAGTGGGCACTGTCACCCGCTGGGTGCCGTTTACGAAAGTAAAAGTTCACACACTTTGTACACGAAAGGGGGATTGCTCCTTTAAGTCTGCAGTATAAACACAAAAGAGGTGCCATTTGTGCTCCTGAAGGGGCAGGTGCTGCGGACACAGAGGGAGCCCCCCCCCCCCCAAAAAGGTTGTCAAAGTCTAATGATACCGACTACCTGCTATGAACAATGAGGGGTGACGTCCATCCAGCTTGCCTAGGGCTACACATAGTCTTTGACTGGCAATGAATGATCTTTAATTGTTCCAAAGACTCCCTGTAATGCATGTTTCAAATTTAGATTGTATCAGTATATAATTAATACAGCTGGCATTAAAATGCATCTCCAGTGTCCACACTCAATTACAGTACCAATAAAAATTATTCACTCCCTTGAGGGTTGGCATATTTTTCACCTTAATAAAATAAGTGTCTTTTTTTTCTTCCTTCGGATCTGTGTGTTCATCCAGTTGCTATGTCTATGTCATTCCAACAAAGGGCGCATCAAAAACCTTAACACTGCTTCACAAATCCCATCCCAAATGGTATATAACAGAGATATGCATTTCATTTGTGATTCCAACAGATGGTGCATCACAAACATTAGCACTGCTTTTACAAGTCTAGTATCAAATAGCAAATAACAGACACACATTTTATATATATAGATATATATAATATATATATATATATATATATATATATATATATTGTGGCACGCAGCTGGGGGTGGTACCCAGCCGGGACGCCCAGGAGGACCGGAGGAGGGCTTGCGCCTCCTCCAGACCACGAGGGGGCGACCGCCCTGGTTGCTTTGGGGGCCACGGGTGCAGAGCTTTGAAGCTCAACCCTGTAGGGGCCCATGGTCAACGCCAGGGGGCGCCCCAATCCCTGGAGAGCCATGGATCTCAGCACTTCCGCCACACCAGGAAGCGCTGGGGGGGAAGAGGAGCAGGGACACCCAGAGTGCTTCCGGGGATACAGCCGGCACTTCCGCCACACTGGGGCGTGTCGGTGGAAGAGTGCTGGAGCACACCTGGAGCACATCCAGGGGAGCATAAAAGGGGCCGCCTCCCTTCATTCAGGGCTAGAGTCGGGTGCAAGAGGGCAAGGCCTGGAGGAGAGAGAAGGAGGAGGCCTGAAGAAGAGGCATAGTGTGGTGTTGGCCTGGACTTTGGGGTAGTCTGTGGGTTGTGTGGCACTTAAGACTTGTAAATATTTGTTGTAAATAAACGTGTGGTGGTGATTAGTAACATGTCTGCCTGTCTGTGTCCGAGGCTCGTTCCACAATATATATATATATATATATATATATATATATATATATACAGGGTGGGCCATTTATATGGATACACCTTAATAAAATGGGAATGGTTGGTGATATTAACTTCCTGTTTATGGCATATTAGTACTGTATATGTGAGGGGGGAAACTTTTCAAGATGGGTGGTGACCATGGTGGCCATTTTGAAGTCGGCCATTTTGGATCCAACTTTTGTTTTTTCAATAGGAAGAGGGTCATGTGACACATCAAACTTATTGTGAATTTCACAAGAAAAACAATGGTGTGCTTGGTTTTAATGTAACTTTATTCTTTCATGAGTTATTTACAAGTCCATGGTGAAGAGAAACCCCTTCACAACAGCCAACCAAGTGAACAACACTCTCCAGGGTTTGGTAGGCGTATCGTTATCCAAGTCTACCAGAAAGAGAAGACTGCATGAAAGTAAATACAGATGGTGCACTGCAAGGTGCAAACCACTCATAAGCCTCAAGAATAGAAAGGCTAGATTGGACTTTGCTAAAGAACATCTAAAAAAGCCAGCACAGTTCTGGAAAAACATTCTTTGGACAGATGAAACCAAGATCAACCTCTACCAGAATGATGGCAAGAAAAAAGTATGGAGAAGGCGTGGAACAGCTCATTATCTAAAGCATAGCACATCATCTGTAAAAGACGGTGGAGGCAGGCAGTGTGATGGCTTGGGCGTGCATGGCTGCCAGTGGCACTGGGACACTAGTGTTTATTGATGATGTGACACAGGACAGAAGCAGTCGAATGAATTCTGAGGTGTTCAGAGACATACTGTCTGCTCAAATCCAGCTAAATGAGGTCAAATTGATTGGGCGGCGTTTCATGACGCAGATGGACAATGACCCAAAACATACAGCCAAGGCAACCCAGGAGTTTATTAAGGCAAAGAAGTGGAAAATTCTTGAATGGCCAAGTCAGTCACCTGATCTTAACCCAACTGAGCGTGCATTTCACTTGTTGAAGAATGAACTTCGGACAGAAAGGCCTACAAACAAACAGCAACTGAAAGCCACTGCAGTAAAGGCCTGGCAGAGCATTAAAAAGGAGGAAACCCAGCATCTGGTGATGTCCAGGAGTTTAAGTCTTCAGGCTGGCATTGCCAGCAAAGGGTTTTCAACCAAGTATTAGAAATGAACATTTTATTTCCAGTTATTTAATTTGTCCAATTACTTTTGAGCCCCTGAAGTAAAGGGATTGTGTTCAAAAAATGCTTTAGTTGCCTCACATTTTTATGGAACCGTTTTGTTCAACCCACTGAATTAAAGCTGAAAGTCTGCACTTCAACTGCATCTGAGTTGTTTCATTTAAGATTCACTGTGGTAATGTACAGAACCAAAATTAGAAAAAAGTTGTCTCTGTCCAAATATTTATGGACCTAACTGTATATATAGAGGCAGGGGCCCATGTCTGGCCGGGACGCCCCTTCCTTATATGTTCAGAGGGAGCAGCCATGGACTGAGCTATACCTCCCCATGGACGCTAGATGGGCACCCCCCTGGGTTGAAGCGGTGCCTCGGTAACCCACAGGGCTCCATGGAAATTGGAGTTGGGTGCAGCCCTGTTGGGTCCCGCAGGCACTGCCAGGGGGTACTGCAGCTGGGACTCCTGAGCCCGTACAGGCTGTATATTCGCCATACCCAGAAGTGCAGCAGGAACTCGGCAGTCAACCACCTGGAGCACTTCTGGGTGGACTATAAAAGGGGCCAGCAGCCACCATTCTATGGCCAGAGTCAGGAGGAGGAGTGTTGATGCCAAAGGAGAGTGTTTTGTTTTATTGCTTTGTGTTTTGAGACTGTGTTGTGCCTGTGCGGGTCACGGGGAAGACGTGCCCCACAGGTGAAGAAAAATAAAACTTCTTGGTTTTTATAAGTGCCTCCGGTGTGAGTCTGTGTTGGGTCAGGTCCCTATGTAGCGCCTTTTTACTATATATATATTTTATATATACACTGCAGTAATACATTTTGTTACCATAAAGATTTGAGATGCACCATCTGTTGAAATGACAAGTACAGTACATTTTATAACTACATTATTAAATACAGTACATTCCAATTGGTAGTGTACTGAAAATGTCAATTCTAAGGTTTACGTTGATTATCTACATTTAATCCTGTAGCTCAACTATTGCTGTTCTACAACATTAGATGTTTTCCGGTCACAAAAAAATTTTCTTTCAGCAACCAATGAGTCCTTGCATGACGCAGGCCTTTTGTGGGCCATTCACTAATGAAATCTCTCCAGTACAACCCCTATCCCTAAGTCCTAACCTGTCCCTACCAGCTAGGCAGTTAATAGCCTTCCTCCGGGGTATGACTTATAGGCTCAAATAAACTCCAACGTAAAGGCACTTCCCCACCATAGGAACGTTGTTTGCTGGAACCAATGAGTTCCTCTACAATGCAGACCCTGTGCCATTTGAGGTCGCTCGCCACTTTCATGTGTTGCATACCCACCATGCAACAGGGACCATAACCTTTATGTAAACTAAGCAATGTGCAAAGAAGACTGTTGTAGTGTCAAGCAGTGATGGCTGGGGGTGCACAAACTGAAGCAGCACTTATCTATTACTACTGCCTTTCACATCTATCTATTATACAGTGCCTTTCATATCTACAGTGGTGTGAAAAACTATTTGCCCCCTTCCTGATTTCTTATTCTTTTGCATGTTTGTCACACAAAATGTTTCTGATCATCAAATACATTTAACCATTAGTCAAATATAACACAAGTAAACACAAAATGCAGTTTTTAAATGATGGTTTTTATTATTTAGGGAGAAAAAAAAATCCAAACCTACATGGCCCTGTGTGAAAAAGTAATTGCCCCCTTGTTAAAAAATAACCTAACTGTGGTGTATCACACCTGAGTTCAATTTCCGTAGCCACCCCCAGGCAAACATGCAAAAGAATAAGAAATCAGGAAGGGGGCAAATAGTTTTTCACACCACTGTATGTAGTCATTCCACATGCTCTTGTGGCCCTCACTAGTTACACAGGGACACCTTTGGAAACTTGTTAAAGGTAAATTTCGCACAAACATTAGGATGTTTTTCTTTACACAGAGAACCATAGAATAAGCGGTCAGGTAGTGTGGTAGATAGTAGGGACCTTCAATACTTGTTTTTTTTTTCTTTTGAAGAATTAAGAGAATAGAAATGGGCTGATTGGTCTGTTCTCGTCTATAGATTGTTCTAATGTTCACCATAGTGCCAATGCATTTCTTGACCTGTCCAGTACCAGATCCACAGGACAAAAATCAAGGCTAAAATGAGAATGAGAATTTTTCCACCATGCTGCCCAATGTGATGCCAGCTTTCCCATTTCTACTGCGACATCCACAATCCCCTTACTCTTCCCACAGCTTGCCCTATAGATGCGGAAAGGAACAGGCGTACCTGCCACCCAAATTGTATACTACAGCTGTCTCTAAATTGCCCAATCGTCTGCCAACTTGCCCAGTTCCCCATTCTGCCAAAACCCACACCTCCATCTCCATAACCTTCCAATAACTTGCACTTCTGTCTGTCCTACAACACACCCAGAGCATCCACATCTTGCTCTGCATCTGCCAATAGAATGCCCAGTGCATGGCACTTTCATCTGTATTCCATAAATTCACATCATACAATCACTAGTCCTCAGATAATTCTCAAGTCTTGCATCATTTGCCACATGCACAGAGTCATTCCCACCCTAATTTTATTCTAAACTTGCTGGTAGTTTGCTCAGTCCTATGCAAGATTACCAGGCTTACTTCACATGGGCACAAATTCACATTGTAAGATCCTCAGAGCCCACCATCTTAAACCATAACTCACCCCCAATTGGTCTTGCGCTACACCTACAGGACTGTTCGACTGATTCTCGCATGCCAACTCGCTCATGAATCGAATGATAATCAAATGAACGAGAATCGTTAGATTGACTCTCAAGTACTGGCTTCTCCTGCCAAAATCAGAATTAATTCTTGATCATTCTCTCCTGAAACCACTTCAGGCACTTGCAGGCACAGTGCAAAACCGCATGAGCTTGCAAAATGAAATTGCTGTGGCAAAAGCAATGTTGATCAATAAACTGCCAGCTGATACTAATCTCTCTGAAGCGTGCAAATGCATTCAGCAGTACAAAGAGGCCTTCCCTATGTTGCATTCGCTATATGTCACGGCACTCATCATTGGTGTGTCTCCAGCTGCATGCGAAAGCTCTTTCTTTACTTTGAACCGCATTCTCACTCCACTCCGCCGAACAATGCTGCATTCAAGGAAGAGAAATTTAGTCATTCTGGCACATGAGAAAAACATCACAGAAAATCTAGACATGAATGAATCTATTTCAGAATTTGCCAAGAGTAACCGCAGACTGGTCCTGTAGATCATATTCAGGTTAAACACTGGAAACTGATATCCTATAGCCTCCCTAATGACTACAATGAGCCACGTTTCTGTTCTTGCTCTCATATGTTGTATACATTTGACTTTATTGATATTTACCTTGTAGATGTAGTTCTATATTTGTTCACGAAAAATAATAATACAAGTTCCGTTGCCTCTGTTAATTTTATTGAACAATAGGTTATGATTTATGCCACAATTTTTGCCTTTATACTTATGTTAAATAAAACTATGTTGTTATTACTATTTGACCCCCCTACAAAAATGGGGATGGATGGATGGATATTTTTTGCCCCCCCCCGACAAGCCAAATGCCCATCCACACATGATGTTCTGGTCACACCTCTGCTCTGGATGCTGAGGGGGATCATAACGCCGACCCCTAGGGCTCTGAATGGGCTTCACACGGCACTGGTTACCACATTCATTTAAATACAGTTGAGATTTCTAGGTGCAGCAGCAGGCTAAAGTGGTTAGGACTACTTAATAATATTTGTAGAGACCCGGGTTCAAATTACCTATTTTCCTGGAATCTTAAGACATCAGATGTACTAACCACAGTGCCTCCATACCAATCACTTGCTTATTTATTTAAGCTTTTAAGGTTGAGGTGGGCACACGGTAAGAACCTGTCTTTATGTAGACTTCATATTCACTCAAAGTTCAGGAACATCAATGCTTTTAATTATAAATGACTGAGGAGTACAGTTAAATGGAAAGCAATCCGCCAATAATAATATGTGTTAATATGCTTGAGCAGCTTTGGATTTATCTGAGAGTATTTGTTTCTTTCTTTTTTACTTTGTTATAAATGGGGCCAAAGAACAGTGCAGGACAACACGTTGGTGCTGTGCTGAGGGTTCGAGTTCTCTCTCTGCCCGTGGTCTCTTTGAAGTTTGCCTGCTCTCTCACAGCTGATTTATTTCTTTGATCAAGGGGAGCATTTGAAGACAGTATTTAGGCAGCCTCTCTGAAAACATCACAGAAGAGCAGGACATTGTTGGCTGTTGGATAAGCGACCTTTTCACTGTTTATTAGTATTCTGCTCGGTGGGTTCTCAGCTGCTTGATAACCTGAAAACACATCCAGTTTGATCACAGGCCCGTCAGAGAAAGAAATCGATTTAATGCCGCAGCTGATACCACCTCTAGCTTTCATAACGCCGCTCCCTTGATGCCTCACAAGTCCAAAGTGCCCACTGTGTGCATCAGCTCTGGGTCTGGCTTTGGTCCTCAGCAATCAGACAGATCTCACCAGGGCTAACACTTTACAATTAATGCCTGTAGACTGCTGTAAAAATGTTCAAAAAGGTTGTTTCTAATAAACAACGGTGAATTAGCCTGGACCAGCGGTTCAGCAACGTCCCATGCTGCTGTCTCGATTTTTAACTTGCATTTTAATTCTTTTATTTTTATTTAACCAGCAGCTACAAAATAATGAGACACAGCAGCCGAAAGAAAACTGATTCTGTGTCCATCATGCAGTATTTCTAGCAATAAAATATTTGAAAAGAAAACAACGAAAGCCTGGGAAAAATCAATTGCCTCTGCTCAACAAAAGATAATGGTATACAACAGTTAATCCAGGGTTTTGTCTCTGGCTCAAGTAATATTTTCTTTAATTTAACATTTTTATTGTTCATTAAATATAATCCACCTTAAAAAAAAAGAATAAATACAAATATCTGTCTATCCTTCTGGTTTAAATGTCTCTGTCATTCCATCAGGCGGTGCATCACAAACATTTGTGGTAACAAAATGCATTGCATTTGTCATTCCAACAGGTGGTGCAACACAAACATA